>NC_069427.1:427978-457978 GCF_026875155.1 Cherax quadricarinatus
TTCTGCAGGCATTCTCGACTTTTTGAATTAAACCATGTCTCAGTAATGGCAAATACATCAATGTTACCTGCACTAGCAACTAGTCTCAACTCGTCCATCTTATTCCTAGCACTGCGACTATTTGTGTAATAAATATTAAAAGACCCTCCTCTCTCTTTACCCTCCTGCTCCTTTCGTTATTCCACTAAACCTATTACTGTCCTTGTCAATTAGTGCCACTGGCTTTCCAATATCCACCTCATTTTGCCTATTACTAGTTTTCCTAGTACTCACAGTTTTCCCACCAAAACCCATACTACTAACTATTCCTAGTTTAAAGACCTAACAGCTCCCTCCACTGCGTTGGCCAGTGCTCCCACCCCACACCTAAGATAAGTGAACCCCATCCCTGGCATACATGTCATTTCTGCCATAGAAGAGGTCCCAGTTGTGAATGAATGTTACTGCATTTTCCTTACAGTATTTGTCCAGCCAGCAATTGACACCAATTGCTCTGGACAACCATTCATTTCCAACTCCTCTCCTTGGCAAAAATGCCACATATGACAGGTTTCCCACCCTTCCTCCTAATTATCTCAAATTGCTGACCTATACCTGCTAATCAGGTCCTCACTCCTACGTCTGCCAACATCGTTGAAATCCAGCACTGAGACAGATAATAGGATTGCTCCCATTACCTCTCATGATGTCATCCAGACGGCTAACAATATCCTTCATCCCAGCCCCAGGAAAACACACCTCTGCCTCCTACTCCTATCCTTCAAGCAGAATGCCCTATCCATGTACCTAATCTGGCTATCCCCAACAACAACAATGTTTTTACCTTCCTTGGCGTCGCCTTCGTGATGCTCCCAGGGGTCGACTCACATTCGCCCAGGTAGCATTACACCACTTGTGGAATTCGTCAAGACATTCTCGATGGCCCTTTCTTTGGGGGTTTTTCTGGGGATGTCTCACTCAAAATCTGCCAATGCTTCCTTGGTGCTCGTTGTGGCATTCTCAGTAGAACACTCACATTCGGCAGGTAGCACGGAGAATGGGTTGGAAGTTTCCACGGTAGTCTTCTGGTTTCTCGTTGTTTCGCCTCTCCAACCGTTTTCTTGATCCTCAGCTTGGTTCCATGTTGCCCGGATACTGACCAAGCTCCTCTCTTAACCTGGTGACTCACAACAGGAGGATTACTACGAATCCTCTTGTTCTCCGTTAATCGCCGTATCTCCAGCTTAGCAACTCTGAGCTCTTCTCTCAGCTGCTGGTAAAGTTGCTCAAGAGAGGGCATCCTGGTTCAGATTCACAGAGAGCACACAAACAGGTCTTCACAGAGCTAAGTACACGTCACCACTGAGCTAAGTACACGTCACCACTGAGCTAAGTACACGTCACCACAGCTAAGTCCACGTCACCACTGAGCTAAGTACACGTCACCACTGGGCTAAGTACACGTCACCACTGGTGACGTGTAGCTGCACTTGTGTCGTTTTACCTAACAAGGTTGCAGTTTGCAACTGGAGATCACTGAAGAGCTTGGCGCAAGTGATCACAAATCCATCACTTTTAGCATTAACTGGGAATGCAAGAATAATGATAATACAGTAAAAATCCCTGATTTTCGTTCTGCCGATTATAATGGACTTAGGGAACACCTGTCTAATCTTGCTTGGGGTTATCTAGCTAATGATTTTCTTGACGATGATCATACTTATAATTATGAAGGGATCTGCCTTTATGATTGTTTTCTTAATAATGTACACCGTACCCAGAGTATATACATTTCCAAGAGAGAAATTAGGTCTAATAATAACGATCCCAAATGGGTTAACAGGAGGCTAAAGCATCTATTATTGGAGAAAAGGGGAATTTATAGGCGCATCAAAAGAGGAGAGGTTAACCTTACTGACCAGTATGTTCAGCTTAAAAGAGAAGTAAAAAAGGGGATTAGAAAGGCTAAACGTGACTATGAAATTAGAGGGGTTCTTTCAAGTGTATAGGCGTCAGTGGATCAGGACGTGCAGCAGACGAGGGCATAGTCATCCCGCCTACCAGTGACTATGCCCTCGTCTGCTGCACGTCCTGATCCACTGACGCCTATATAACCGCCAGTCTTCTTGCCTTTGCTCCAGATTCTCCTCCACCACGATGCTGTGAACACTAACTCCAAGGCTGAGGGACTGAATACCTCATCTTTTGTATATAGTTCTACTGTCTTCCAATTATGTCCTAGAATCTGTATTGATAAAGCCACTGGATGGCGAAACGTCTACAATAAAGATATCCAGATGTTGCACATGTGTCTTAACTTTCATATCACTAAGCCACCTGAATAAACAGCAGTTCGAGTTCCAATCCTTTCTTCTGATGATTTACTGACAGTTGTTCATTGCAAGTTATCTTCATTTATGAACTATATATATATAGGCTTTGAGGGGTATAAGAATAAATGTGATGTATGGTTTGAAAAACCGACAAGTTGAAGATTGAGACACTTATGCAACATGTGGGAATCTTAATTCAGGAAACGTTTCGCCACACAGTGGCTTCATCAGTCCGATACAAAGTAGAAAGGCGTAAGGAGAGGAGGAGTTTGAGGTAATCAGTCCCTCGGCCTGGAGTCGATGTGTTCAGTCCATCAATCTTGTAGAATGTACAGCATAGGGCCGTAGACGTGGCTTATATACTGTAGTGAGGTGAGGTGAAGCAGGAGGAGGTGGGGTCATAGTACTACCATCCACTAGTCGAAGTAGGTCTTCGTCCAAAGGTTGAACAAGTGTTGAAGAATTCTTTGTAACAAAATCCCATGATGCTGCAGTGTCTGACAGTTGTGATGAATGGTTTGAAAAACCGACAAGTTGAAGTTTGAGACACTTATGCAGCATATGGAATCCTTATTCAGGACACGTTTCGCCACACAGTGGCTTCATCAGTCCGATAAAAAAGTAGAAAGGCATAAGGAGAGGAGATTTGAGGTAATCATCCATAACCTGGAGTCGATGTGTTCAGTCCATCAATCTTGTGGAATGTACAGCATAGGGCCGTAGACGTGGCTTATATACTTTAGTGAGGTGACGTGAAGCAGGAGGAGGTGAGGTCATAGTGGTAACCATCCACTAGTGGTTCCCAAACTGGGGGTAAATTACCCCCTGGGGGTAATTTAACCATTTTTGGGGGTAATGGAGGGGTACAGAAAAAAAGTTATGAATTCTGAAAATCAAAAAACAATGCGGTACCCCGGTATGAGGATTATTGTTAACTTTGTCTTAGTATATAAAGTTGTAAAGTAAACCTATTATAAGTAAGTAAAAAAGTTAAACCAAATAACAATAAACATCAAAACTAATATAACAGTAAAATTTGAAAAGAAGAAATATATAGCTAAGTGTGTGGAAACCCAAAAGTATTTTTTACAAGTATGCTTCAGGGCAAAAGTCACTCAGAGCCCAGATCGACCTTTCCAGTACGCATCACTCACTTCCTGAGGCTGCCTCTATTTTACACTGTCAGTTTATCTGTGAGCATCAGCCCAGGGAGACATTAGCTGGTATGTATGTGTACTGGGCCCCGTGCAGTATATAGTTAGTATTTACCAACTGTTACGTGAATTTGTAGCTATTATTAATTTTTATAAATGTATGTGTGGTTCTTACGTTTTCAATGGTTTTGCTAAGGGTTAGCAAGTATGCGAGGCTGTATACGTTCACGTTTAGCCATATATATCAATAATAACAAAAATTTTGTGAAAGGGGTAATATGCTTTATGTGGCATGTTAAATTGGGTAACAAGCTGAAAAGTTTGGAACCACTGCGTGACTAGTCGAAGTAGGTCTTCGTCCAAAGGTTGGACAAGTGTTGAAGAATTCTTTGTAACAGGATCCCATAAAGCTGCAGTATCAGACATGTTGCATAAGTGTCTCAATCTTCAAGAAAAAAATGTACCATTTTCTTCTAATTTGTGTTCTAATCTGTCAATAAATATCACTTATGCCTTCACAACTTCGTCAGTTATTTCACAAACAAATACAAGTGAAAGTCATACCACTGCCGGTCTAAAATCCTGAACCAGCTTACATTAGATTATTAAACAAAAACCTTCTGAAAGCTACAGAAAGCTTGAAAAATCCCTGTTCTAAAGATCTTTTTTTTCGGTTCATGAAAGCAGTTCTTAGATTATAGGCCCCTAACTAATCTTTATTCTAATCAGAACCGAAGATTAGGAGAGGGCAGACGCAACATCTCCCAGTTTTTCTTACTCAGTGAATAATAATCATGGTATACAGTACCGACAGTTGATAACTAAGACACAGGTGCAGCATAGTTTGTACATGTGTCTTATTAAACTTACTCATCCAAATTCCAGTTAAAACCCCAAAAAAAAATTTATCCCATACCACAAATCACCCCAAAACACGAAAAAAATTTCTCCCATCCACACAATCCCCAAAAAAACACAAACCAAATTTACCCATCCACATAAAACACCCAAAAGTACGAACAAATTTTCCAATCCACAAAAATCACCCAAACACGAATAAATTTCTCTCATCCATCTCTTATCCACACAAATCATCCCAAAATAATAAAAGGGTACCAAAAATCCCTCAGAGCGCCAAAAAAATGTACTTTAAAATTTCTCTGGTCAAAATGTTATCCACTCGGGCGTCTCCCCGCACCGCTGGACCAAGCTTCTATAATCCGCAGTTGTAAAAGATATCCGATATAGCGGGAGGGCAACCAGCCATCGGGGAACAATCACACAACACTATCGGAAATTCGATCGTTAAATACCGATGTCCAAAGTCGGGGGCCAGTGCAGCAATATTGGGAAGCGAAGGTGGAAGGTGGGGGTAGTGGGAGTGGTGAAAGGTAGGGGTAGTGGGAAAGGTAGTAGGTGGAGGTAGAGGTAGTGGGAATGGTAGTAGGTGGAGGTGGAGGTAGTGGCGATGGTGGGTGGTGGTGGTGGTGGTGGTACATACGAGTACATACCAAAGCCAGATAACGTAAGACATTACAATGTACATCGAGACTACATCCTGTTAAGAGAAATCCCATGTCCGTGCCAGTAAGACAAAATGTGGAGTTTATGGAATTTTATCGATAAGTCGTTTCGTCCACTGGGGACTTTGTGAAGTCCCCAGTCCAACTAATGTGCAGCTAATGTTACATTTTATTGTGGCAACGTTTCGCTCTCCAGGAGCTTTGTCAAGCCGTTACAAACGTACATATAGGCTCAGAGTGAGGTGCAATACTAGTGGTAGTAGTAGTAGTAGTAGTAGTAGTAGTGATATAAGTAGTAGTAGTAGTAGTAGTAGTAATACAATATGTTAGAACAATTAATTTGCACATGAGTAAAAGGATTCTTCGCTTGCCTAACCCTTGGGCACGACCTACTTCCACATTGAACAAATGTGACACCACCTACGACTGCTGCATCTCTCCTGCCTACGGTTTATAAGCTCCTTCTCCGCACTTATGCCGTATTCTACTCAAGATTGATGGACTGACCACATCGACTAAAGGCTGAGGGACTGATTACCTCATTCTCCTCCTGTTCTTCAAGATTCTCCTTTGTATGGACTGATGAAGCCACTGTATGGCGAAACGTTTCATCAATAAAGATACCCAAGAAAACTGAAGCCATTCTCTTTGGAACGAAACATAAACTGAGAAGGGTAAATAATTTTAATGTTCAGTGTAATGGGGAGTCCATCACTTTGGTTTCATCAGTTAAATATCTGGGAATCCCCTTTGACCCATGCATGTCAGGAGAATTGATAGGGAACAGTGTAGTAAAGAAAGCGAATGCCAGGCTGAAGTTCCTGTATAGACAAGCACGGTGTCTACCTACTGAGGCTCGCAGGACCCTATGTCTAGCCCTTATACAATGCCATATGGATTACGCTTGCTCTTCTTGGTACTCTGCCTTGACAAAAAAACTGAAAGATAGACTGCAAATCACCAAAAAACAAAATCGTAAGATTCATCCTGGGGCTGGGACCAAGAGAACATGTAGGCCAGGATGAATTACAGCAGTTGGATATGCTGAATGTTGAAGACAGAGTAAAACAACTGAAGCTAAATCATGTTTATAAAATTGCTCACGAACAGTGTCCAGAATATCTTGCTGTCAATTTTGTCAAGGTTGGGAACCAAAGCAATCATAGTACTAGGGGGAGAGAGCACAACTTTGTAGTACCCACAGTCAGTGGCCAGGCTTCAAACACCTTTTATTGTACAACAATAAAGGAATGGAACAGACTACCCACAAATGTCAAGGCCAGTCATAGCTTGAACCAGTTCAAGAAGACTGCCAAAAAGTGTCTGATGAACGAAGCAACAGAAAGGGAGGGAATGATTTTCTATTTTTTAGCTAAAATACGTGTAAATTTTACCTTATCCCTAGTAATGACCCTCGTATTGTAGATAGTCGTAATGACCCTCGGGTAGTAGATAGTCTTAATGACCCTCGTATTGTAGATAGTCTTAATGACCCTCGTGTAGTAGATAGTCTTTTTAGTATGATAATAAGATGTTATCTTCATTATAGAATAATAAGAAAATATTATAACCTTTATATTATAATAATAAGGTAAAAGGACCCCAATGGAAATAAGTCACTCTGTCTGACTTTTTTGGGTTATCCTAGGTTCTCTACACATATGCTGCTATGTATGATAATTCTATGTAACTGTATTGTGTATACCTGAATAAATTTACTTACTTACTTACTTACTAAGAGTTGCACATGTGTCTAATTTATCAACTTGTCGGTTCTCTGAACCATTGATCTACAATGAGTAAAAGGATATAAAAGCTATTACTTGGGAAACATAAAAATAGGTTAGACAAATAATTCTATTGGAGGCTGGATAGAGAAGGCCTGTTTCAATGTTCATTCTCGGTAATGTGCTTGTGTAGTATTAACAGGAGAGACTTTGTGATGGCAGGGTTTACTGTTTTCAGGAGGAGTCTTGCTAAGACTTCAGAGATGGTGAAGCTGCCTTCGTTTTGAAGATTGAGACACTTATGCAGCATATGGGAATCTTTATTCAGGAAACGTTTCGCCACACAGTGGCTTCATCAGTTCAATACAAAGAGGAAGGCGTAAGGAGAGGAGGAGTATGAGGTAATCAGTCCCTCAGCCTGGAGTCGGTGTGTTCAGTCCATCAATCTTGTAGAATGTACAGCATAGGGCCGTAGACGTGGCTTATATACTGTAGTGAGGTGAGGTGAAGCAGGCGGAGGCGGGGTCATAGTGGTACCATCCACTAGTCGAAGTAGGTCTTCGTCCAAAGGTTGAACAAGTGTTGAAGAATTCTTTGTAACAAGATCCCATGATGCTGCAGTGTCTGACAGTTGTGATGAATGGTTTGAAAAACCGACAAGTTGACACTGTCAGACACTGCAGCATCATGGGATCTTGTTACAAAGAATTCTTCAACACTTGTTCAACCTTTGGACGAAGACCTACTTCGACTAGTGGATGGTACTACTATGACCCCGCCTCCGCCTGCTTCACCTCACCTCACTACAGTATATAAGCCACGTCTACGGCCCTATGCAGTACATTCTACAAGATTGATGGACTGAACACATCGACTCCAGGCTGAGGGACTGATTACCTCATACTCCTCCTCTCCTTACGCCTTCCTCTTTGTATTGGACTGATGAAGCCACTGTGTGGCGAAACGTTTCCTGAATAATGATTCCCATATGCTGCATAAGTGTTTCAATCTTCAACTTGTCGGTTTTTCAAACCATTCATCACAACTGCCTGTTTTGTTTAATTGTATTAGAAACAGCTATTAGTGAAGATTCAAGGCACTTGCGTCTGCGGAAATTCGTTTCTTTGATCACTAGTTGGGCGTCCCTGAACTTCATGAGATGATTGGTGGAATTTCGGTGTTGTACACAGGCGACGGGTAGCAGCAAGTCACCTGGCTGTAATGTTGGGCGGGAAAAAGCTGGTTTGATGATCATATATGTCAGTTGTGGTTCAAGACACATGGGCGAACACTTAAGACAATTCATTATGGAAACGTTTTTGTCCTGGTATCTTTGTACGCTCCAAAGAGCTTACCTCACATGTACCATTCTCGCTTGCCATGGGTTCTAACCCCACCCATACCCTGGTTTGTTTACAATCGTGTTATTACGATTTCGTGAATCAACTGTCCTCAGTGTTCGTTCATGTGTCTTCAGTCTCAGTAGACATAATACACGTTCATCATAAATCAAACTCTGCCAAACCTCACTCTCTAGGTGTCTTCCCGACTGTATACGCTAATATTGTCTTATCTTTGTATATATATGGAGCGACCAAGGTCCCAGGATCAAAAAGTTTTCAACAAACATGTCCTCAGTGATTACATGTTGAGCCTTTCCCCACATACTCGAGATAGTGTAGCCAGGCTAACTTCACCGTCGATGGTAAACAAGAGACAAATTCAGCAGAATGCTATCCTTAGTGTTTCTTTTTTTTCCACGGTGTAGGTATTTTATACCATTTCTCTTCATCTTCACCTCCCGCGTGGTGAGTTCTGGTTATTTTGGGTGATTGTAGGAAGAGAGTCATGCAAAAGTGTCGACTTTACCTATGTCTAAACAAAATAAACGCTGCTTGGGATCAGATGCGCATGTTGTGGCTTGTTGCTTCTCAGGAAAATACGGCTCCCAGAGCAATACTGAAACGAGAAGGACGATAAAACTAGCAGCAATGAAGAGCAGACACCAAAAATAGTAGCGGTGAAGGGACGACGCTAAAATAAACCTTGGTGCGCAGACGACACTAAACATATTAGTCAGAACGCCAAGCATAATACTGAAACGACGGCTGAGAAATGTTTTGCCACTTGTATAATATTAGCCAGATGGTTCGCCAAGTAAAATATGACTGATCAACACCCTAGAAAGGGTCTTGATACAACGCTAAGACTGACCAGGTGAATAACAGACATACTTAGGCAACGCACTGTCAGAAAAGTCTTAAAATCGATCAGTCTTAAACAGTCATCAAATTTGCTGAGGTACACAAACAAGCCTAATAGATCACGGAACGGGTGAGGCTTGAACACTTGGCAAGTGAGCACTAAATCTCACAGACCCATTCCGTGATTTGTTTTGCAATCGTGTTACTACGATTTCGTGAGTCACGAAGCCCAATAGAGTTGCAATATCTAACATAATTTTCCTACTAACACGAAGGGATGTACCCACGCATTAAATGCATTATGAAGTGAACAAGTGCACAGATGTCATGGAACTGTTCGCTTGAAGCCCCATTTTAAGAGTGCACAGGAATGCAGAGATGAAGAGGTCCAGTATCTGTGAACCTGATGTCAAAACTGTGACGTTCTCGGTTGCCGGAGGATGACTGTTTCATTGACAGTAATCCCTGAGTGCAGAATTAGATGGTTTAGATAAGGGTAGGCCAGTATAATACGATTAACTGAAGTGTGTCAGTTATATTTTGTTATCGTTAATGCATACACAAAATTTAGTGAAAATAATAACAATAATAAGGAAACACAAATAACCCGCACATAGAAGAGAGGAGTTTATTTGTATATCGCTCCAGTCACGGTATTGTGCTTTTTTTGTTATTTAATAATAAGGAAAATAATAATAAAATTATTTATTATTATTATTATTATTATTATTATTATTATTATTATTATTATTATTATTATTATTATTATTATTATTATTAGCAGTAGTAGTAATGCATTTAACATAATAATTGCTAAGAAAGGACACAAAGGTAGAATGAACACTTTACTGAACAGTGTTTCTCTTGGCGAATGAAGTTTTTCAAGCCCGTAGTGACCAGACTCCGGGCCAGCAAACAATATATTCACCACTGACCATGTTCTCTCTGAGGAGTTAAGGTGGAACTCACAAGCCTGTGTTGCGACAGTCGCAGGAGGACGCCGCTCAGACCAGAGGCTATTGGTATCACAGGCAGCGTTCCGAATGTTTTATTTTAGTTAACGTGTCATACGTGTCAGTTTACCTAATTGATCGGCATTTTTACGCCTTTCTGTTCTCTTTAATTTTCACCGCGGACACCATCACACGCAGCTACAGGAATAAAGACATTTTCTGCTCGTCAGACTTTCAGACTTGACGTGTACCGTTGCTCCCATATTCAGATCGCCCGCACCTCTTCTACAGTCCTATGTTTACCACGTATTCTATAGACCAGCAAAGTGTTTGGTGAACATTAAAATGGTATAAAATACCGACAGGTTATTAGGTTGCATATGTGTCTTACCTAACACAGTGTTTGGTCTCCAGGTGAACTATTGTCTTAACATTCTTTTTATTAAGACAACAGTTTGCTATATCATTACCCTTTTTATGCCCATCATTAATTATTATTATTATTGTTACTAGTATTACTATGATATACCTATTAGTGATTTCGAGTTATTCCACCCTCGCAGCCCGGTGTAGTCAGCCTTTTCTGTTGTGTGTCTGTTCATCCAGGCTGTTGCTGTCGATGGGCATCTGGCCCAGCACTTCGCTGAGGTACCGACGCGGTTTCCTCTTGAAGACTTCCTCACTAGTTCCGGCAGCATTTCTGCTATCTGCTTGTAGCAGGCTGAAAAATCTTGGGCTACGGATATTGACCAGCAGGGCCCAATTTTTCACTGTTTCTGCTTTGCACTTCCTGTAGTCGTTGTTACAGTTGTTTCTTATTGTTGTAAAAGGAATGTTAACATGAACTATTAGCAAAGTTCGTATTGAATATCTGTAGGAGTTTACAAGTCACATGTCATTTTATATGCATAATACAAAAAAGAGAGGCCAGAAATCCTGCCAGAGTGCAAAACATTTAACAGGATTCCCTTCCACATTCACGGCCTAAGAGGGTTGTACCTTTGTGAGTGGTTGCTGACCGCTTTTCACCGATCTTTGACAAGTAGGATGCATGTGTAATACTTGGGTCTCTTTAATGCCAAAATGTTTCGCCAGTGCTGGAGGTCTCGAATACAAGCGATTATTATACCGAAAACAATAGAAGGAAGTTTGAAATGATTAGGACCTGCCTGCCTCGCAGGCGAAGTGTTTCAGCAAAAACGCTTGAGTGAAATATTGAAATCCCAGTACGACTCTGAGTTTAATGAACCACTAATCGGTCTGAGGATCGACGACCCAAATGATTTCTTCATGAATGAGCCTCAGAACTCCATAAATGTACGCCAGATTTCCGACATTACCCTAACTCCGATAGATTTCGAAAAAGCCATTGACAACATGCCCATGCACTCAGCCCCGGGCCCAGACTCGTGGAACTGTTTTCATTAAGAACTGCAAGAAACCCCTCTCGCGTGCCCTAAGTACACTATGGAGGAGGAGCTTGGACATGGGTGAAATTCCACAGTCACTTAAAACAACGGATATAGCCCCACTCCATAAAGGTGGCAGCAAAGCATTAGCTAAGAACTATAGACCAATAGCTCTGACGTTCCACATCATAAAAATCTTTGAAAGAGTGCTAAGAAGCAGGATTGCAAATCACCTGGATTCCCAAAATCTGCACAATCCAGGGCAACATGGGTTCCTGCCCCTCACAACTACTGGATCACTATGATATGGCCTTGGATGCACTGGAAGAAAATCAGAATGCAGATGTAATATACATAGACTTTGCAAAAACATTTGACAAATGCGATCATGGCGTAATAGCCCATAAAATACGTGCTAAAGGAATAACTGGGAATCCTGTGATACTCCAATACTGAAACTAAGTACTGTGCCAAAACAAAAGCATTCACATTGCTAAACTCACAAACTAGTATTTAGTCACTTAGCCATAATACCAACTTACCTCATAATTTGTAATATTTTACAATTAAGAATAAAACTAAGTCTGCCCGAAATGCCTAGCCATGCTAAGCGTTCTAGTGGTACACTCTGTAATCACAATTTTACTACATGTAAACCACACAATAACCAAATTTCTGTAAACTCAGCATTGTAATCCTTATAGAGAATAAACTTTGAATTTGAATTTGAATTTGAAAGTGGGGAGATGGATCTTCAACTTTCTAACAAATCAAACACAAAGAGTAGTGGTCAACAGAGTTAAATCGGAGGCTGCCATAGTGAAGAGCTCTGTTCCACAAGGCACAGTACTCGCCCCCATCTTATTCCTTATCCTCATATCAGACATAGACAGAGATATACATCACAGCACCGTATCATCCTTTGCGGATGATACTAGGATCTGCATGAGGCTGTCATCTGCTGAGGACGCGGTTAACCTCCAAGAAGATATAAACAAAGTTTTTCAGTGGGCAACGGTAAACAATATGATGTTCAATGAGGACAAATTCCAACTACTCCGTTATGGAAAACTGGAGGAGATAATAACTAGAACAGAGTATACTACTGACTCCGGCCATACAATAGAGCGGAAAAATAATGTAAGGGACCTGGGAGTAGTAATGTCTGAGGATCTCACTTTCAAGGATCACAACAGCGCCACGATCGCACGTGCAAAGAAAATGATAGGATGGATAATGAGAACGTTCAAAACGAGAGATGTCAAGCCAATGATGATCCTTTTCAAATCACTTGTTCTCTCTAGGCTGGAATACTGCTGTACATTAACATCTCCATTCAAAGCAGGTGAAATCGCAGATCTAGAGAGTGTACAGAGATCCTTTACTGCACGTATAAGTTCTGTCAAGCACCTTAACTACTGGGAACGTTTGGAAGCACTTGACTTGTACTCGTTGGAACGCAGGAGGGAGAGATATATCATAATCTACACTTGGAAAATCTTGGAAGGAATGGTCCCAAATCTGCACACAGAAATCACTCCCTACGAAAGTAAAAGACTGGGCAGGCGATGCAAAATGCCCTCAATAAAAAGTAGGGGCGCCATTGGTACACTAAGGGAAAACACCATAAGTGTCCGGGGCCCAAGACTGTTCAACAGCCTCCTATCAAGCATTAGGGGACTTGCCAATAAACCCCTGGCTGCCTTCAAGAGAGAGCTGGACAGATACCTAAAGTCAGTACCGGATCAGCCGGGCTGTGGCTCGTACGTTGGACTGCGTGCGGCCAGCAGTAACAGCCTAGTTGATCAAGCCCTGATCCATCGAGAGGCCTGGTCATGGACCGGGCCGCGGGGGCGTTGATCCCCGGAATAACCTCCAGGTAACCTCCAGGTAAGTGTTGTACTACATGTGTCTTATTAACCAAAGTGTCGTTACTACATACCATCACTAATAAGCTCACCGATCTCTCGTCCGTCGCTCATCGGTCAACCCCAGCTACCCATCGACCATCCATCAACCCACCCACCTATCCACCGACCATCCATCAATTCAGGCGGGCACGTCTTATCGTGCTGAGGGCCCATAGCGTGCAGCACTGAAGGGCAGATAGCCAGCTGGGACGATGTAAGCCACAAGGTGGTGTTCCTGGGCGCCACCTATAAAACTTGTGTTTACGATGGGAAACCTGGTGGTGGAAGGAACAAACAAACCGTGGAGGGAGGAGAGGACCATGGGAAGAATGGAGGGGACAGGGGGAGGAGTTAAAGACAGGGCGACAACAAACTAAAATAAAAAAATAGGAAAGGAAAAAAATAAAACGAATAATAGGGATAGAGAAAGAGATACAGACAGGCAGAGAGAATAGCAGTCTTGATTTGATTATCGTTGCAATATTATCGGCTGTCAACCAGCGGATGTCTGCCGGCGAATGAAGAAATTCCAGTCCTACACTCATTCGGAAGCGAGAAGGAAACTAGGTTCAAAATCTGGTGATCTTTGGTAAAAAAAATCGCCAGGAATAAATATCCAGATTATGCATTCACTGCAAAATAGTTACACCACATATTGCCCTCGGAGACAACAACTCCACTCCCTCCAACCTCCTCCTTGCTGCAATGTTTAAAACCTATGCTTCACACCCATATAAGAGGTACCAAGTGGTATGATGGCGATGGATTGAGTTATGGTGAAAGTGTATCTTTTATCGTGTTATCCTATCTCGGGAGGAGGTAGGATAACCCGTGAATTCCTGAAGTGCTGATTCATCTTGCAGGAAGGCTAGTTTATTGTGCAGCCCCATATCCAGTCTATGGAGAGTAGCACAATAAAATATGGCCACACAAAAGGCCTAGGTAATAGGCACAAGAATTTGCTTTACCTGTTGCAGGCAAACTTAGGATATTTTCTTAATATGTCTTCTATCTTATTTTCATTAATATAGAAGGGTAATCTGATCCAGGAAGCTAACAACAGGAATTTATTGTAAATAGAACTTCTGTGACTTGAGTGTATCAGTGGCACAAAAGACTGACCTTAATGTCTCTTCCCATAAACACTTTGCCACAAAGCAAACTCGCTAATATACTAACATAGTTAAACAGTTGGGTATCGTTGCATTCCGTGCAATAGCTAGAGAATAACAAAAAAAGGCACAATACCATGACTGGAACAATACACAAATAACCTACACTTTGTAAATGGTCTAAGAAGGACCGAAACGTCGTCGTTATCTCCTCTCTTCCATGTGCGGGTTTTTTTGTGTATTGCAGAGAATACCTCTTCCGGTCAGCTTCACACTATCAGGAGTCGTATGTTTTTTTTATTAAATGGGAGCTTATCATTGTTATTGGACTGTATAAGTCCCAATTTGCCATTTAAATAAATTGAGTTATTGATTTCCATTCAGTAACTGAAGAATGCCTTTTCTGATCGGCTTCAAACCATTAATGCTGATGCATGTGACGAGAAGGATGATACTCTGCGAGTTTAGGTTGTATAGGTAAAAAAAATCTAAGGTTTTAAAACTTTTAATAAAACTGGAAACGGCAGTATTCTGTGCAATAAATTTTAGGTTTCTGATCTCGTTTATTAGTCAAGCTTATATGTTGCATCAGTCATCCCTGCAACAGAAGTGAACCCCTGCAACAACAGGGATCCCTGCAACAACAGGGATCCCTGCAACAACAGGGATCCCTGGAACACGAAGAATACTACTCTGTAAAATCAGGGATCCCTGCCACACCAGAGATCCCTGCAACACCAGAGATCCCTTCAACACCAGAGATCCTTGCAACACCAGGGATCCCTGCAACACCAGGGATCCCTACAACACCAGGGATCAATGCAACACCAGGGATCAATGTAACACCAGGGATCAATGCAACACCAAGGATCCATGAAACACCAGGGATTCCCGCAACACCAGGGATCCCTGCAACACCAGGAATCCTCTGTAAAACCAGGGATCCCTGCAACACCAGTGATCCCTACAACACCAGCAATCCCTGCAACACAAGGGATCCATGCAACAACCGGTTCCCTACAACACCAGGGATCCCTGCAACACCAGGAATCCTCTGTAAAACCTGGGACCCTTGCAACACCAGATATCCCTGCAACACCATGGATCCCTGCAAAACCAGGGATCCACTGCAACACTAGGGATCCATGCAACACCAGGGATTCATGCAACACCAGGGATCCCTACAACACCAGGGATTCATGCAACACCAGGGATCCCTGCAACACCTGGGATCCCCGCAACACCAGAAATCTTCTGTAACACCAGGGATCCCTATAACACCAGGGATCTCTACAACACCAGGGATCCATGCAACACCAGGGACCCTTACAACACCAGAGATCCCTGCAACACCAGGGATCCCTGCAACACCTGGGATCACCGCAACACCAGAAATCTTCTGTAACACCAGGGATCCCTATAACTCCAGGGATCTCTACAACACCAGGGATCCATGCAACACCAGGGATCCTTACAACACCAGAGATCCCTGCAACACAAGGGATCCCTGAAACACCAGGGATCCCTACAACAAAAAGGATCCATGCAACACCAGAAATCCTCTCTGACACCAGGGATCCCTACAACACCAGGGATCCCTGCAACACCAGGGATCCCTGCAACACCATAGGTTCCTATAACATCACGGATGCCTGCAACAGCAGGGATCCATGCAACATCAGGGATCCCTGCAACACCAGGGATCCATGCAAAATCAGCGATCCCTGCAACACCAAGGATCCTCTGCAACACCAGGAATCCCTGCAACACCAGGGATCCGTGCAACACCAAGGATCGTCTGAAACACCAGGAATCCATGCAACACCAGGAATCCATGCAACACCAGGGATCCCTGCAACACCAGGGAACCTCTGTAACACTAGGTTTCCCTGCAACACTAGAGATCCCTGCAACACCAGGGATCCCTGCAACACCAGTGATCCCTACAACACCATGGATCCATGCAACAACTGGGATCCCTGCAACACCAGGGATCCATGCAACACGAGGGATCCCTGCTACACCAGGGATCCATGCAACACCAAGGATCCCCTGCAACACCAGGAATCCATGCAACACCATGGATCCCTGCAAAACTAGGGATCCTCTGCAACACAAGTGATCCCTGCAACACCAGGGATCCTCTGCAACACCAGGGATCCATGCAACACCAGGGATCCTTACAACACCAGAGATCTCTGCAACACCAGGGATCCCTTCAACACCAGGGATCCATACAACACCAGGGATCCATGCAACACCAGGGATCCATGCAACAACTGGGATCCCTGCAACACCAGAAATCCTCTGTGACAGTAGGGATCCCTGCAACACCATAGATCCCTATAACGCCAGGGGTCCATGCAACACCAGGGATCCTGCAACAAACCAGGAATCCCTGAAAACACCATGAATCCTCTGTAACATTAGGAATCCCTACAACACCATGGATCCCTGCAAAGCCAGTGTGGCATGCCAAAGAGTACGAACCTTTACGGTGCATGTACACACCCTCATTAAAAGGCTATCTCCCCCAACCAGCGAACCAGGTACTAAGGGTTGATGATGGGGCCCCGTTGCTCAATGAGTACCCAAGTTCCTGCCAATGAGATGATTTTGGCAATCGCAAAGGGTTTGTGGGTACCACACACCTGTCTGCCCTTGTTATTCCCATTCTAGAGCTGGTTGAAGCACGGTCTGCTCTCTAGTGGCTTCTATTCTGCCTTGCTTACCGTGCAGTGCACTAATACATATTGTTGTACATAGTGTATATAGTGTACATACTTCTGTTCTAAATTGGTGAAGGATAAAACAAGTCAAAAGTTTTTTCTGCTGTGTTTATTTTGCTCCTTTTACACCCAGGATAAAAGGTATTTTAGACTCCTGGGTTGTAATAACCATGGGTACCTGCAACACCAGGACCCTGCAACACCAGAGATGCCCGCAATACCAAGGATCCTCTGCAACAGCCAGGAATCCAGGGAACACCAGAGATCCTTGCAACCCGGGATCCTCTGCACCCCAGGGATCCCTGAAACCCCAAAAGGGAACCCTGTAACCCCAGGGATCCCGCAACCCCGGGGATCTTGAAAACACCATGGATCCCCCCAACCCCAAGAAACCCTGAAACACCAGGGATAATAAAACAACAGGGACCCTGCAATACCGGGGATCCCTGCAAAAACCAAGGATCCTCTTGAAACACCCATAACTTTGTATCAATGGGCATCTGCTAGAAAAATGAAAAGGATGGAAAATGGAACCTTCAAAAAAGGGGGGCCCAAACCCCATGATGACACTCTTCGGGTTTCATTTTGTTCTATCTAGGCTGGAATATTGCTGCAAAATAACACCCCTTTCAAGGAAAGGTAAAATTTCCCCGACCTAGAAAATGAAACCAGAGAACTTTCACGGCGCGCATAACGGAGAAAAAACACCTCAATTACTGGGAAAGCGTTTGGGGTTCCTAAACCTGTATTCCCGGGAAACCCAAAGGGAGGGAGAGATAATAAATTATATACCCTTTGGGAAAAAACCAGAGGGGCTAGTAAACCCAACTTGCACACGAAAGTCACTCACTACGAAAGCCCAAAAAATTGGGAGACGAAAGCCAAACCCTCCCCCCCCCCCTGAAAAAACAGGGGTGTAAATAGCACGTTTAAAAGACCCTACCCAAAAAGTGTAGGGGCCCGAGACTGTTCAACTGCCTCCCAAAACCATAAGGGGGAAATTTCCAAACCCGATCCTGGGGAGTCCCTTTAAAACTGGCCCCTGGACAAGCCCTAAAAATCGTTTTCCCGATCAGCCCGGGGTGTTGGGTCGTTTCGTTTTGGGTTTTGGGGCCCAGCAAACAAAGCCTGGTTGATCAGGCTCGATCCACCAAGGGGCCCGGTCCAAAAGACCGGGGCCCCGGAGGCGTTGGAAACCCCGGAAAATCTCTCCATGTAAACTCCCGGTAAAAACCAGGGATCCCTGCAAAAAACCCGAAATTTTTTGACACCCCGGGATCCCCTTTCAACACCAGGCATCCCCGCAACACCAGGGAAACTCTGCAACCCCCAAAGGGGTCCCCGCAAACACAAGGGATCCGGGGGAAAACCCAGGGTAACTAAAAACACCCTGGGGTCCTGCAACCCAAGGATCGTCTGCACACTAGGGGGGTCCCTGCAACACCAGGATCCATTTCAACACCTGGGAAACCCCCCAACACCAAGGGGTCCACACAACATATGGATCCCCCGGAAACCAGGGATCCCTGCAACACCAGAGATACATACAACACCAGGGATCCCTGCAACACCAGAATCCCTGCAACCCCAAGGATCCTTTGCAACACCAGGGTCCTGCAGCACCAGAAATGCTGTGACACCACGGATCCCTACAACACCAGAGATCCATGCAAGACCAGGAATTCCTGCAACACCAGGGATCTCTGCAACACCAGGGATCCCTGCAACACAAGGGATCCGTGCAATACCAGGGATCCCTACAACACCAGGGATCCCTGCAACACCAATGATCCTCTGCAACACCAGGGATCCCTGCATCACCAGGGATCCCTGCAACACCAAGGATCCTCTCCAACACCAGGAATCCATTCAACACCAGGGATCCATGCAAAGCCAGGGATCCTCTGCAACACCAGGTTTCCCTGCAACACCAGGGATCCCTGCAAAACCAGGGATCCATGCAACACTAGGGATCCCTGCACACCAGGAATCCCTGCAACACCAGGGATCCATGCAACACGAGGGATCCCTGCAACACCAGGGATCTCTGCAACACGAAGGATCCCAAGCAACACCAGGAATCCATTCAACACCAGGGATCCTCTGCAACACCAGGGTTCCATGCAACTGCCTCCCAGCATACATAAGGGGGATTACCAACAGACCCCTGGCAGTCTTCAAGCTGGCACTGGACAAGCACTTAAAGTCGGTTCCTGATTAGCCGGGCTGTGGCTCGTACGTTGGTTTGCGTGCAGCCAGCAGTAACAGCCTGGTTGATCAGGCTCTGATCCACCAGGAGGCCTGGTCACAGACCGGGCCGCGGGGCGTTGACCCCCGGAACTCTCTCCAGGTAAACTCTCTCCAGGTAAACACCAGGGATCCCTACAACACCAGATATCTCTGCAATACCAAGGATCCTTTCAACACCAAGGATCCCTACAACACCTGGGATCCCTGGAACACCAGAAATCTTGTGACACCAGGGACCCCTACAACACCAGGGATCCCTGAAACACCAGGGATCCCTGCAACACCATAGATCCCTATAACACCAAGGATCCATGCAAGACTATGGATCTCTGTAACACCAGGGATCTGAAACACCATGAATCCTCTGTAACACCAGGGATCTCTACAACACCATGGATCCCTGAAACACCATGAATCCTCTGTAACACCATGAATCCTCTGTAACACCAGGGATCTCTACAACACCATGGATCCCTGCAACACCAGGGATACCTGCAACGCCTGGGATCCCTGCAGCACCAGGAATCTTGCGATATCAGGGACCCCTGCAACGCCAGGGATCCCTGCAACACCAAGGATCCTCTGCAACACCAGGAATCCCTGAAACACCATGAATCCTGTGTAACACCAGGGATCCCTACAACACCATGGATCCCTGCAAAACCAGGAATACCTGTAACAACAGGGATCCCTGTAGCACCAGGAATCTTGCGATACCAGGGATCCCTGCAACACAAGGATCCTCTGCAACACCAGGAATCCATGGAACACCAGGGATCCCTGCAACACCAGAGATCCTCTGCAACACCAGGATCCCTGCAACACCAGGGATCCCTACAACACCATGGATCCCTGTAACACCAGGGATCCCTGCAACACCAGGTATCCCTGCAACACCAGGAATCCCTGCAACACCAGGGATCCCTGTGAGACCTTTACCCACTCTGCCTGAGGTATCCCAGCAAGTGAGCACGTCTCCTGTGTTATCCCAGTGCTTAACAAAATAGGGAATAGCATATGAAGGTACAAATAAAAATGGGAACTATGGTTATAGTTTACTTAACATAAAAGGGCTAGAATACGACATATTCTGATGGAAATTGGCATAATATAACACTTGACCTATTAGACTTATTACCAGGGGGAAAGGTAGATGTTATCAGTAACACGGACTAGTACTCACTCATAATTCACTGACCAGCTGACCCGAGATTCCCAATGCTTGGTCCACTACACACGCGGCTGTCCAGAGCTCTCGCTCCCCGGATCTGTCTCCAACAACCCCTTGCTCAGCTGTTCCCTGGCTTATATTCCTCTAAGCATACCCTTCCCCATAAGGCGTAGACCACGTGTTACGACCTAACGCCGAGGTCTGACGCCGTCACTAACAAAAGACCTTAGACTTAAGCCGAAAAGGCGTGGCTGACAGACATTTGCTAAGGCAAGGTGTGACCATATAATTGGTTAAATTAGGTCTCCCCAGAGACCTCACAAGCCCAGTTGAACTACATCACATCCCCCTTTCTCCCCCAGTTTAAAATATCTGAGAACTAGGACAATTTGTCCTAAGTTATTAGACTATTTTAATCCTAACCCCTTAATTCAATTACAATACAATAGCAAATAATATGAAATCACACAGATCAGTAGAGTTAATAAATTATAGCACAAGAAACGAATGACAATGGCTCTCTGGTGCGAAACCTCCTCATCCGTCATGTCTCCTTAAAACTAAATATCGGGCTCCAGTGCCTTCCTGTACTCTACTAGAAATAAACTAGCTCCTGTAGTCAACCTCGCTAATTAACCATTGAGCCAAACCTCGTAAGGTTTTCCTGGCGTAGGAAACAGCTCCAGCGGGTATTATTCCTTCAAGTAGTTGCAACTGAACCATTACACGGCCACAATGTCGCATTTTCCTTGCACCCTACCGTGACCATTCGTGACAAGGCAGACATCAGCAACCAGGACCCATCATTATCTCATTTCTAAAAACTAAAAGAAAACAAAAACACATATAATTAGTTAAATTAGGTCTCCCCAGAGACCTCACAAGCCCAGCTGAACTACATCATATCCCTGCAACGCAAAGGATCCTCTGCAACACCAGAAATCCATGCAACACCAGGGATCCCTGCAACACCAGGGATCCTCTGCAACACCAGGGATCCATGCAACACCAGGGAACCCTATAACACCAGAGAACCCTGCAATACCAAGGATCCATGCAACACCAGGGATCCATGCAACATCAGGGATCCTGCAATACCACCCTCACGCTTCACACTATCTATCCAAATTGAAGTTCCAGGGCCCTCGTTTCAGGGAGCAGGTGGCCTTATTTCAGGGAACAGGTGACCTTATTTGAGGGAGATGGCCTTATTTATAGGGAGCAGGAGACCTTATTTCAGGGGTATGGCCTTAGTTACAGGGAGCATGACAGCCCTAATTTCAGGGAGCAGCGATTCTAAACTTGTTTCTGGGATACAACTCTATGGAAAAGGAAAGAGATACAAACGAAAGAGAGAAAGAGAGAGAGAGAGAGAGAGAGAGAGAGAGAGAGAGAGAGAGAGAGAGAGAGAGAGAGAGAGAGAGAGAGAGAGAGAGAGAGAGAGAGAGAGAGAGAGAGATTAAGAGAGAGAGATTAAGAGAGAGAGAGAGATTGAGATTGATGAACTTATTCCACCTCTAAATCGACAGGATGGGACCACCTCTACTAGTAGTCAAGAGAAGGCGGACCTCTTTGCTGAACACTTTGCTACCAAAATGCAAGTTCCTGATCCAGCAAGGGACCCTCCTTGGCTAGCTGCACGAACTGTGTCAAAACTGTCAGTGGTGACAATAAGGCAGGAGGAGGTGCATTTCCTTCTTAAATCACTTGACCAAGAAAAGGCTGTGGGCCCAGACAAGTTGAGCCCAAGATTGTTGAGATGTGCAGACCAGCTAGCAGCACCTCTAACTCGCATCTTTCAGCACTGCCTAGTACAGTGTAAATGGCCCTCTCTATGGAAAGAGGCAAATGTAGTCCCTGTTCACAAAAAGAAGAGCAGAGCAGAAATCAGCAACTACAGACCAGTGTCACTCCTGTCAATCACTGGTAAGATCCTTGAGACAATAATTTCAAGACAAATGACAGATTTTTTTGACTACCACTCACTACTTTGTGATCGTCAATATGGCTACAGGAAAGGTTACTCTGCTGCTGATCTGTTGTTAAACCTCTCCACTAAGTGGCACCAGTCACTGGATGAATCCAAAGTCAGCTGTGTGGTAGCACTGGACATTGCTGGCGCTTTCGACCGGGTGTGGCACCAGGGCCTCTTAGCAAAACTTCAAGCACTGGGAATTGCAGGCTCTACGCTATGTCTCCTCAGTGATTACCTTCATGGTAGATCTCTAAGTGTAGTCCTCAATGGAGCGGAATCAGCAAGGCATCCTATTGGGGCAAGCGTTCCACAAGGAAGCGTGCTGGGTCCACTGTTATGGAATGTCTACTTCAACGACCTTCTTCATCTCATCCCAGAATCACATGCATATGCAGACGACTGTACACTGACATTCACTTATCCAAGAGAAGAAATGCCAGCTGCTCTAAGCTACATCAATCACCAGCTGAGAGCTATATCAGCTTGGGGAAATAGATGGCAAATAACATTTGCACCTGAGGAAAACGCAAATGATGATCGTCTCTAGGCACCATGATGGTAATGCTGGTGCAGTAGTAAGGATGAATGGGAGGATGTTGGCACCTGGAGAAGAAGTTGATATCCTTGGGGTGAAATTTGACTCCAAACTAACCATGAAGAACCATGTTGTAAATCTTGCAAACAAGGCAGCCAGGAAGCTTACAGCACTTCGCCGTATCTCGCATCTGCTTGACAGTAGGGGTTGCAAGATCCTGTACGAGGCACAAGTATGCTCACACCTTGAGTATGCTCCACTTTCTTGGTTTGCCTGCCCCCCCTCTCATCTGCGACTGCTTGACAGAGTAGAGAACAGAGCAAGACGTCTCATCTCTCGCCTGGACCCATCCTGGATAGATCTGTCATTTCAGCAGAGCCTTCAACATAGGAGGGATGTGGGTGGCCTTACTGTTATGTACAAGGCCAATATTGTCAAAATACCACACTTGGATCCACTTCGAGGACAGCGTGAAACAAGCTTTTATGCCACAAGACGGGCAAAAAAGCAGCAACTTCACTCTGGCTGTACCCTTCTCCAGAACATCACTCCATCTGAGATCATACATACCCAGGATGACTCGAGTATGGAACACATTCGTACAGCATAATGATGTCAAGGAGATAAAGTCAGTTGATCAAATGAAAATGCTGGCCCACAGATGGCTCCAACTTCATCCTGTTCCGTACTTGTATGTCTCATAACAATAAAAATGCTTTCAAATGAGCTGATGTAGGTAACAGCTCTTAGCTTGCCAATAAAGTTAGGAATCCTTAACCTGTAATATAGCTGTCAATAAAGCTAGGGATCCTTAACCTTGTCAAACCCTGTGTAAAAAAAAAAAAAAAGAGAGATTGAGAGAGAGAGAGAGATTGAGAGAGAGAGAGAGATTGAGAGAGAGAGAGATTGAGAGGAGAGAGAGAGAAAGAGAGAGAGGAGAGAGAGAGAGAGAGAGAGAGAGAGAGAGAGAGAGAGAGAGAGAGAGAGAGAGAGAGAGAGAGAGAGAGAGAGAGAGAGAGAGAGAGAGAGAGAGAGAGAGAAAAGAATAAATTCCTCCATTTTCTTAAATAAGAAAAGTTTAATACCTTCGGGGGCCCATTTGGATTAAAGATTACACTGCATATTCAACAAATATATTTGTCAAACTTACACTTCAAAAAGTTGGTGGAGCTCCTCGGAGCTCAGGATGCAACAAGCATAACTTCTCTCGATTGCGATACTTAAAGAATAAACTGTCTGTCTCGGTTTCTCTAGCGAGTTGCCAAACTCTTGCTAGAATTTGAGTGCACATGTTCCCCCCCACACACCAGCGGAAGGTCTGGGGACTCTATGAGGATGAAGGTGTGCTGAGGATCAAGGTCCCTGTATTTTCTAGACCTTTGGGACGTATTGAAGCTGGCAGCTGCATATCTTGCTTTGCAGTATTGTTAGTGTCTTCCAGTATAGATGTACATGTGCCGTACATGAGTTGTTCCACACCATAACTCCAAGGTAATATAGTGAATCTATGGGGACACTTTTAGCTGCCATCAATTTTGCATAAATAAGGTTCCATTTGTGCTAGCAGCAAGTTGTAGCAAGACGTCTCTTGATATCGTCGACATTTTTTTTATGTGTTATAAACCCGAATTGGTCTTCGGAGACACTGCTGCAGATACACCTGCGCTTGGTGAGGACACGAGAGGATGCCAAGGGCTACGCTAATACAAATGGTCTAAGGGGTCCTAGCTAGGAATTATTATAGTAAGGACTGCCAATAGAAGATCTATACAAGGAGCTGTCATCACCAGGAGGTGATCTCTGTCCTTCCCAAGACGAATTCCTAATTAGTGCTTAGGCTATATTCTCCACTAAAGGACCGCCCGGTGAGACTGATTTTGACCTACATGGGAAAGATGGTTTGATTAACGAGACTGAGGTTAGGTTAGGTAAGGTTTGTCAGGAAACAGACAAGTGTTTCCTGACGAGAGAGTGTTCCACTGGCTGGCATCTTCTGCGAACTTAGGATCATGGATTCCAACACTGAAACTTTTCTATTAACTCATCAGAAGCCACACAAACGGACAAAAATAATGCAGAATATTTGCTTATTTCTATATCCAAGTTAAGTCCTTTTTAACACACAACACACACACACACAAAGTCATGGTGAAGATTATCAGGAGAAGAGTGGTGGAGAACCTAGAAAGGAATGAGCTTATCAACGACAACCAGCACGGGTTCAGGGACGGGAAACTGCATTTTCTTGGACTGTAAGAAAGCGTTTGACACGGTTCCACACAAGAGATTAGTGCAAAAGATGGAGGACCAGGCAGGGATAACAGGGAAGGCACTGCAATGGATCAGGGGATACCTGTCAGGAAGACAACAGCGAGTCATGGTACGTGGAGAGGTGTCAGAGTGGGCGCCTGTGATAAGCGGGGTGCCACAGAAGTCAGTCCTATGACCGGTGCTGTTTCTGGTATTTATGAACGACATGAGAAGGAAGGAATATACTCCGAAGTGTCCCTGTTTGCAGATGATGTGAAGCTGATGAGAAGAATTCAGTCGGACGAGGACCAAGAAGAACTACAAAGGGATCTGGACAGGCTGCAGGCCTGGTCCAGCAACTGGCTCCTGGAGTTCAACCCCACCAAATGCAAAGTCATGAAGATTGGGGAGGGGCAAAGAAGACCGCAAACGGAGTACAGTCTAGGTCGCCAGAGACTACAAACCTTACTCAAGGAAAAGAATCTTAGGGTGAGTATAACACCGGGCACATCTGAGGCGCACATCAACTAAATAACTGCTGCAGCATACGGGCGCCAAGCAAACGTAAGACTAGCATTCTGACATCTCAATAAGGTGTCGTTCAGAACTCTATACACCGTGTACGTTAGGCCTACATTAGAATATGCAGCACCAGTTTGGAATCTACACCTACTCAAGCACGTAAGGAAATTAGAGAAAGTGCAAAGGTTTGCAGCAAGACTATTCCCGGAGCTAAGGGGCATGTCCTACGAGGAGAGGTTAAGGGAAATCGACCTGACAACACTGGAGGACAGGACAGTTAGTGGGGATATGATAACGACATATAAAATACTGAGAGGAATCGACAAGGTGGACAGAGACAGGATGTTCCAGGGATAGGACACACAAACAAGGGGTCACAGTTGGACGTTGAACACTCAGATGAATCACAGGGATGTTAGGAAGTATTTCTTCAGTCACAGAGTTCTCAGGAAGTGAAATAGTCTGGGAAGTGATGTAGTGGAGGCAGGATCCTTACATAGCTTTAAGAAGAGATATGATAAAGCTCATGGAGCAAGAAGAGTGACCGAGTAGCGACCGGTGAAGAAGCGGGGCCAGGAGCTGTGACTCGGTTAGTACACACACACACACACACACACACACACACACACACACCACACACACACACACACGACGAGGTGTCAGAGTGGGCGCCTGTGACAAGCGGGGTTCCACAGGGGTCAGTCTAGGACCTGTTCTGTTCTTGGTATATGTGAACGACGTAACGGAAGGGATAGACTCAGAAGTGTCCTTGTTTGCAGATGATGCGAAGTTAATGAGAAGAATCAAATCGGACGAGGATCAGGCAGGACTACAAAGAGACCTGGACAGGCTACAAGCCTGGTCCAGCAACTGGCTCCTTGAATTTAACCCTGCCAAATGCAAAGTCATGAAGATTGGGGAAGGGCAAAGAAGACCGCAGACACAATATAGTTTAGATGGCCAAAGACTGCAAACCTCACTCAAGGAAAAAGATCTGGGGGTGAGTATAACACCGAGCATATCTCCTGAGGCACACGTCAATCAGATAACTGCTGCAGCATACGGGCGCCTGGCAAACCTACGGATAGCGTTCCGATACCTCAGTAAGGATTCGTTTAAGACTCTGTATACCATCTACGTCAGGTCCATACTGGTGTACGCAGCACCAGTTTGGAATCCACACCTAGTCAAGCACGTCAAGAAATTAGAGAAAGTGCAAAGGTTTGCAACAAGACTAGTCCCAGAGCTACGGGGATTGTCCTATGAAGAAAGGTTGAGGGAAATCGGCCTGACGACACTGGAGGACAGGAGGGTCAGGGGAGACATGATAACGACATATAAAATACTGCGCGGAATAGACAAGGTGGACAAAGACGGGATGTTCCAGAGATGGGACACAGACACAAGAGGTCACAATTGGAAGCTGAAGACTCAGATGAATCAAAGGGATGTTAGGAAGTATTTCTTCAGTCATAGAGTAGTCAGGCCATGGAATAGCCTAGAAAGGGATGTAGTGGAGGCAGGAACCATACATAGTTTTAAGGCGAGGTATGATAGAGCTCATGGGGCAGGGAGAGAGAGGACCTAGTAGCAATCAGCGAAGAGGCGGGGCCAGGAGCTGTGACTCGACCCCTGCAACCACAAATAGGTGAGTACAAATAGGTGAGTACACACACACACACAGTGGCAAGCAGGAGTTCCGGAGTGTGTACCTCGATCGAGACAGAACACAGGACGAAAGGAAGACAATGAAAAAGAGAGTTCAAAAACGAAAGGAGAAATGGGAGGAAATGAAAAAGGAGAGCAGAATAACCCAGGATCAAATGGAAGGACAAGCGCACCCTCCAGAAACACCTGCAGAAGGACCCCAGCCACGACACCCCAAAGGCAACTGAACAATCCAAACCAACCATCACACACCGATCCTTCTGTTTCCACCCCCCTCACCACAGTTACAGTATTAGAACAGAAGTTGAAGGTTTGGTACACAAATGCAGATGGATTAACGAATAAACATTAGGAATGGCAAGAAAGAATCGATGAGAAGTCCCCAGACATCATAGCAGATACAGAAAGAAAACTCACGGAGACAATAACAGATGCGGTCTTCCCACCAGGATACCAGATCATGAGGAAAGATAGAAGGGGCAGGGGGGGAGGTGGGGTTGCTCTGCTCGTAAAAAACAGATGGAAATTCGAGATAATGGAAGGCATAGATGAGACGGGAGAAAGAGACTACACAGCAGGTACACTTCAGACTGGGGAACACAAAGTGGTCATTGCAGTGATGTATAATCCACCACAGAACTGCAGGAGGCCAAGAGAGGAATATGAAGAGAGCAACAGAGCAATGGTGGACACACTTGCTGAGGTGGCAAGAAGAGCTCACTCCAGCAGAGCAAAGTTGCTGGTTATGGGGGATTTCAACCACAGGGAGATTGACTGGGAAAACCTGGAGGCACATGGGGGTCCCGAAACATGGAGAGCCAGGATGCTGGACGTGGTGCTGGAAAACCTCATGCACCAACATGTTAAGGACACTACCAGAGTGAGAGGGGTGGATGAACCAGCAAGATTGGACCTGTGTTCACCCTGGGCAGCTCAGACATTGAGGACATCAAGTATGAGAGTCCCCTAGGAGCTAGCGACCACGTGGTTCTGTGCTTTGAATACATAGTAGAGCTGCAAGTGGAGAGAATAACAGGGGTTGAATGGGAAAAGCCTGACTAAAAAAGAGGGGCCCTAAAAGGGGTTGAAACTTCCTGCGGGAGGCCCCAGGGGGACAGAAAACTGGAGGAAAGCCAGTAAATGAAATGAGGGAATATTAACAAAAAAATGCAAGGAGGCGTGGAAAATTTTATTCCCAAGGACAACGTAACAACGGGAAGCCCCAGAACGACCCCCGGTTTCCCCGACGGTGTAAGGGGGAAAAACAAAGTGCAATGAAAATGGAAAAAGTACAAAAGGGGCCAGAGAACACACAAAAATAGGGGATCAGTCCAACCCAGGAAGGTATCAAGGTAAAAAGGGGGGGCCCAGCGGGCAGTATGAAAAGACATGCATTTAGAATAAAAACTGACCCCAAACTATTTTAAGCCCATCAGGAGGAACAACATCAAAGACCCGGTGATCAGATTAAGGAAGAAGGGAGAGAACTCACAAGAAATGATCAGGAGGGATGTGAGGAGCTAACAGGAGAATTAAGGAAATTTTTTTCATAGAGACAGGAAGGGCTGTGGGGGACGCACAGAAGGGAACATCAAGAGGGAAATACCCAAAAAGTTTGGATGACATACGAACAATGAGGAGGAGGTGAAAAAGCCTTAAGTGACCTTGAACCTCAAAGGGGAGGGCCCGGAAAAAAATCTCCCCATGGGTCCTTAGAGAAGGAGCAGAGATTCTGTGCGGCCTCTAACCACAATCTTCAACACATCCTTGAAAAATGGGGAACACCTGGAAAAAGGAAGACAGCTAATGTAGTCCCCATATTTTAAAAAAGGAAAGGAAAAAAAGGGACTAACTACAGACCCGTGTCTCTGAATTATTGTGTGCAAAGTCATGGGGGAGATTATCAGGGGGAGAGTGGTCGAACACCTGGGGAAAGGAACAAGTTATAAATGAAAACCCAGCATGGGTTCATGGAAGGCAAATTTTTGTATCACAAACCTCCTGGAGTTTTATGAAAAGGTAAAAAGAAGTAAACACGAGAGAGAGGGGTGGTAGATTGCGTTTTCCTAGGGGCTGCAGGAAGGCTTTTCACATTCTCCACAAGAGATTAGTGCGAACTGGAGGGTCAGGGGATGTAAAAGGGAGGGCACTGCAAAGGATAAGGGAATACCTGACAGGGACTTTAGGAATATTTCTTCAGTCATAGAGTTGTCAGGAAGTGGAATAGCCTAGCAAGTGAAGTAGTGGAGGCAGGAACCATACATAGTTTTAAGAAGAGGTATGACAAAGCTCAGGAAGCAGAGAGAGAGAGGACCCAGTAGCAATCAGTGAAGAGGCGGGGCCAGGAGCTGAGCCTCGACCCCTGCAACCACAATTAGGTGAGTACAATTAGGTGAGAGTGGGCACCTGTGACGAGCGGGGTCCCACAGGGGTCAGTCCTAGGGCCAGTGCTATTCTTGGTATATGTGAATGACATGATGGAAGGGATAGACTCAGAGGTGTTCCTGTTCGCAGATGACGTGAAGTTAATAAGGAGAATTAAATCAGATGAGGATCAGGACAGACTAGACACGTGGTCCAGCAACTGGCTTCTCGA
>NC_069427.1:462978-478114 GCF_026875155.1 Cherax quadricarinatus
GTTGAGTGAAGCCAGCAGTGGGGTTGAGTGAAGCCAGCAGTGGGGTTGAGTGAAGCCAGCAGTGGGGTTGAGTGAAGCCACCCAGTGGGGTTGAGTGAAGCCAGCAGTGAGGTATTGAGTGAAGCCAGCAGTGGGTTGAGTGAAGCCAGCAGTGGGGTTAGTGAAGCCAGCAGTGGGGTTGAGTGAAGCCAGCAGTGGGGTTGAGTGAAGCCAGCAGTGGGGTTGAGTGAAGCCAGCAGTGGGGTTGAAGTGAAGCCAGCAGTTGGGGTTGAGTGAAGCCAGCAGTGGGGTTGAGTGAAGCCAGCAGTGGGTTGAGTGAAGCCAGCAGTGGGGTTGAGTGAAGCCAGCAGTGGGGTTGAGTGAAGCCAGCAGTGGGTTGAGTGAAGCCAGCAGTGGGGTTGAGTGAAGCCAGCAGTGGGGTTGAGTGAAGCCAGCAGTGGGGTTGAGTGAAGCAAGCAGTGGGGTTGAGTGAAGCCAGCAGTGGGGTTGAGTGAAGCCAGCAGTGGGGTTGAGTGAAGCCAGCAGTGGGGTTGAGTGAAGCCAGCAGCGGGGTTGAGTGAAGCCAGCAGTGGGGTTGAGTGAAGCCAGCAGTGGGGTTGAGTGAAGCCAGCAGCATGGGGTTGAGTGAAGCCAGCAGTGGGGTTGAGTGAAGCCAGCAGTGGGGTTGAGTGAAGCCAGCAGCGGGGTTGAGTGAAGCCAGCAGCGGGGTTGAGTGAAGCCAGCAGCAGCAACTTGCAATGCTCAGCCATAATCAGAATCGTTTGATGTTTGATCTGAACGTTGAGGAGGGCATGAGGACCGTATCCTTGAAGTTCCATAAAGATTGATAAAAAAAAAAACTGTTATGGTGAAAACAATATAAAATACCGACAAGCTGATGATTGAGAAACATGTGCAGCAGCTGAAACGTTTCACCTACACAGTAGGCTGAGGGACTGACCTCCTCAAATTCTCTTTCTCCAAGGTTGATGGAGTCATTACATCACCTCCATTTCACTACTACACCTGCTGCCTCTATATTTGACTGAAGAAACTTACTGTGTAGGCGAAACGTTTCATCAGCAAAGATACCCAACTGTTGCACATGTGTCTTAATCATCAAAAAAATCATTATGGCGACACTTATGAGACGTTTACGCAAAAATTAGGGAATACCCAAAGTGTTTTAGGTGAGTGTAGAGGATCAGGTGACGTCCGGTTTATCTTACTGTAAAGGCAAAAGTAGGAAATTACTATTTGTTTTTTTAGGGAAAAAACAAAGAAACAAAACGAAAATTCTGAATTCTGGGGGAGAATAACATAACGTAATGTTGTACTTTTGCTTTGATAGTAACATCAATCGGGTTTCGTTCAGTCACCTAAAACACTCTTGTTATTCCCAATTTTGTGTAACCGTGTCATAAGCGCCGCCATAATTCGTATTAAATTATTATACTAAATTCACTATAATCAGGATGGGAATAGAATCCAAGACAGCATGTGTACAGTGTTCTATCACTACCACTAGAATAGCAATAAACTTTTATGGTAATGTTAGCCGGCGCCACCGTCTGCGGCATCAGCTGCAAGTTTTACAAAGCCGCATCTCTTCACTACCAACACCACTAGTAATTGTAATCACCACTACTCGGAGGCAGTAAAGTGTGTGCTCTGTACATACGTACAGAACTGGAAAACTGAAACTATGCTTCCACTACACAAGCAGTGGGACAAACAAGAGGCAATGAAATATAGGTCAGTGTCTCTGATATATATGCTGTCCAAAGTATCGGAAAAGATAATCAAGAAAAAGTTGGCTAAGTGCCTTGACATGAGATTTTTTTTTTAAACCAGTTTGAAAGCTTAGACACATGTGCAACATCTGGATATCTTTATTGTAGACGTTTCGCCATCCAGTGGCTTTATCAATACAGATTCTAGGACATAATTAGAAGACAGTAGAACTATATACAGAAGATGAGGTAATCAGTCCCTCAGCCTTGGAGTTAGTGTTCACAGCATCGTGGTGGAGGAGAATCTGGAGCAAAGGCAAGACAAAAAGCAAATAAGTTCAGGTAAGATCCCAATGGGATGAGCGGGGAAGACGGGACAGATGAAGAATAGCTCTGGAGAGGAGTGTTCTTAGTCGTAGAAATAGAGCCAGAGCTTAACCCAGCAGCTAAGGCAATCGTGGGGCAGACTTGAGAACAGGAAGAGCAGGGACTGTTGCATCGAACTTGAGTAGCTGGCAGCAGGCTAGGCCACATCAGAGGGTAGAACACATATGGGAGTTATAGGAGTAACTGATGAGGTAGGTTAGCAATGGAGCCATTTTCGAACTTTTTGAAGCTGCTCCTAGACAGGTGGTATAGTTTAGCCTTGCTACTGAAGGTGAAACGAAAAGGGCTTATGAACTAAAGAATTGGGGTGAGTGTAAAGTGAAGCGGTGTTTCACATGCATATTTGACTGTTCCAGCACGGGGCTTTGTAGAGTTCAGTACAGGTCATGGTGTCAGTATTTGGGGAGAAGTGTAAAAGGTAAGGTTTTCCATGAGGGTTTATGGAGTCGTCGTTATCTTCCTTCGGGAGTGGATCAGGGGCGAATCTACAGGGGGTGGTACGGTGACTAGGGTCGACGGGAACAGGGGAGGGAAAAGGGTGTGTAACAGGGGGGGAGAGGTGGGAGCGGTGGTTGAGGCAACAGATAAACTTTGTCAGCGGTGGAAAGGGGTTATAAAGTTACAGGACATTGCTTGGCGGGACGGGTTGCAGGTGCAGTAAAGTTCAGGGCTTTTGGGAAGGATTTGAGGATTCTGCTGAAGGGGGGAGTCCGGAAAATGAAGGAAAGCATTTGTTCAGACGGATAGTTCTTTAAATAGGGGTGTTGAAAGTGCCGGGGTTTGCTGCGGCAAGGTGTGCATACACCTGCAGTACACACCTTGGGGAAGCACCGTGGGGATGGGAAGAGGGAGTTTGGGGCGATGGTGCCTGTAGATTAGGTGTAGTCTTGGGGGTGTCGGTTTTGTTTTGGTTTTTCAGCGTAGCCGGGAATTGGAGGTGTTTTCCTTTTAAATTTAGTTTTTTTTTTAATATGATTTCTTCCTGAGTGGGACTTAGATGCAAGGGGGTGATGATTACCCTTGCAATTAAAACATGTTGGTGCGTAGTAATGGGCAGGATCTGAAATCGTGTCCATCGTTCCCACATTTTGAACAAAACTTCTTATCCTTGATGGGGCAGTCCTTGGTGGTGTGTTTATAGAAGTAGGAGGTCCAGCAGTGGGAGATGTATGTGAAACGTTCTTGTTCTATATGACTAGGGTGAATGTGGTAATATGAGATGGCCAGACCGTCAGAGAGAGCTTGGGCAGCCATGGAGATGTCTGAGAATGTAATCTTTAGCATAGATGAGGCGTTGGGGATCTTGGAGATGCTGTCTACCGAGGCCCAGGTGTTTTGTTCCTCAATAGGTGCCTTCAATGCTTCAGTAGAGAGAGAGGTGACGATATTGTCCAGTCTTTTCACAAAGACCGAACGTTTCGACTTCAAGAATGGAGACGGGGATAGAGTGAATTGTTGTGTTCGTAGGGTCCTGACTGAAGAGTCGTCCATTAGTTTTGATGCTTCCGTGTCGTCTGTGCAGACGACAATGAAGGAGTCCTTCAGAGAGTGGATTGCCGTAAATTTGGCCTTCAGGCAGATCTTAACGACGGTAGCTAAAGCTAACTTCGAGGAGTCATTTATTGCACCATTCACAGGCTTGATTTTCACACGATGCGACAGCATTGTGAAAAGGATGTGACGTTTGTAGAATATAAATTCCCCACCCCGGCGGGGTCGAAGAGAGGCTTCTCGAGTGTAGAGCAACTGCGTGATCGGACAGGGAGCAAAGGCAACAAGACTGACGGTTATACAGGCGTCAGTGGATAAGGACGTGTAGCAGACGAGGACATAGTCACTGGTAGGCGGGATTCCCCAGTGGAAGTTGGTCCTTCCCAAAGGGATGGGTTAGTTGTAGTAGCCGTGAAGAAGGTCTTGTAGATGTCCTCTGAACCAAGATTCCATGATGTTGCAGTGTCTGACAAGTTGTGCAAGAAAGGTATAAAATACCGACATGAAAGTTAAGACACATGTGCAACATCTGGATATCTTTATTGTAGACGTTTCGCCATCCAGTGGCTTTATCAATACAGATTTTAGGACATAATTAGAAGACAGTAGAACTATATACAAAAGATGAGGTAATCAGTCCCTCAGCCTTGGAGTTAGTATTCACAGCATCGTGGTGGAGAATCTAGAGCAAAGGCAACATCATGGAATCTTGGTTCAGAGGACATCTACAAGACCTTCACGGCTACTACAACTAACCCATCCCTTAGGGTAAGACCTACTTCCACTGGGGAATCTTGACTACCTTCCTTGCTTACACGGTCATGTTCACTCAAGGAATGCAATAGCTAGTAAGGCCCTTGCGGGCCTCTACAAGCTGAAACATGCCTCCCAACGCACCAAACTACACCTCTACAAATCCCTAATACGACCTCTGATAACTTACTCTCCTCTAGCCCTCTCTCTTGCAGCTAAAACAAACTTACTTAAACTGCAGCGTGTCCAGAACAAGGCGCTGCGCTGGGTGCTTGATGTCAGATGGGAGGACTTCGCCACATGCGAGGCTCTCCATGCCCAATTAGACATCCCTGCGCTGAATCTGTACTGGAAGACGCTCAGTGACAGACAGACAAACTTGACGAAGACATTCGCAGACCCACAAACCAACACAACCTTTTCTACTCCTTGCATGTTCTTATGATCAGGATAAAGGATAAAGAATTCGATATTGTTTATTTAGATTTTAGTAAGGCTTTTGATAGAGTACCACATCAGAGACTGTTGAAGAAAGGGGCCGGGCCATTGCACGGGGGGGAAAAATGCTGCCCATGGATGAGTGGGGTTCACTAATAGGAAGCAGAGAGTGTGCAAAAATTTTTTTTTTAAAATTTCTGGGGGGGGTCGGGTTAACATGTGGCATTCCACAGGGATCAGTCTTGGGCCCGTTGTTGTTTAAATATATATTTATGCCCCCTAAAGGGGAAATTTAAACAGTGAAATAACAAATTGGGCCGATGACAAAAAGGTAGGTAGGAAAATTTGATTAAAAATTGGGAGGGTGGGGGAAAAAACTTCAGGAAAATTTAGACAAACTCAGTTCGTGGTCAAAAAAAGGGGCCAGATGCAGTTCTTGAAGATAAATGAAAGGGTTCAAAAAGCTCGGAGTGTCCAAAACCCCTTAGAACTTATCATTTAAATTTAACGTAGAACTTACCCAAAACAAAACACGAAAAGGTTTTTGGGGGTTATGGTAACAGAAAACCCTTTAAACCCCAAGACAGCGGGGCCTAAGTGTAGTAACAAAGAAAAACCGATAACTGGGAAAAAATTCCCAAAGTTAAGAACAAAAGCCCCGAGGTTTACGCGCTTTAGAAAGGGGCCTCACCTAGATTAGCACCCAATTCGGGTTCCCTTATTACAGAATAGATTTTAAATTCTTTAAAAAACATTCAGCGTAAAAATGACAAAATTAAAACATAGCATTAGAAATTTTCCTTTTTAAGAAAAAAAATTACCTCTTGTTAGACGAAGAATGAGGGGAGACATGATCGAAGTTTTATAAGGGAAGGGGAATTAATAAAGGAGAGGGTTAATAAGGTTTTTTAGGATATCTCTCCAAGAAAACCCGCATTTAATGGTTTTAAAATTAGACAAGTTTGGGATTTTAAAAAGGGACATGGGAAAAGTTTTGGCTTGGTAATAGGGTAGTTGATGAGGGAACATTTCCAACCATTTTGGGTTTGAGGAAAAAACCCTTGGGGTATTTTCCCAAATTTTAAAGGTTGGAAAAATACAAGAGTGAGGGGGGGTTAAAAATTTGCTTTTGGGTTTTTGCAAATGAGTGGGAAAGAGTTATCAGGCTTTTTTATTAGGATTCAAAAAAATTTGGGGTTTTGGGCCCAAAATATTTTGTTAGGGGGATGGATTGAAAGGGAAACCCGCCAGTGGGGGGCCAACACCTGCTGCAGGTTCCTCCTTTCTTATGTTTTTATGGGAGACCAGCTTTTTTTCTGTGGCCCGGGGGAGCCCTTCACCCAGCATCAAGGTAGCTGCCTGGGGGAAAAAAGGGGGAAATTGGGGAAAAACGCATGTGTGTTTCGGGGTCAGGGTTCCAGTGGTTATATTTCATTCAGCCGGGGTTTGGTTTTCCTTGTTTTTTTGGTTTTCCCTGTATTATTGGTATTTTATATCTCTTCAAAAAGAATAAAAGTTATACAATCATGCAGTACCGATAAAGGGGAAGACACGTAAAAACACTGGGGGCCAAGTCTAAAATTTTTAAGTACCCAGATGTTGCACTGTGTCTAATTCTTCATCTTTCTTCATGTTTTTTCATGGCTCTCGTTCTAATATTTTTTAATTCCGGGTTTGGTTACTGATTTATCGGTTATTCTGAGCAAATTTTTGTTGGAGAAAGGGGCCCTTTTACTTTAAAATTCTCAAAATGTTTGTTTTTTGTGTTTTGAAAGGGAAGAAAATGAGAAGAGAAAAGAGAGAGAGGAGAGGGGGAAGGGGGGAGGGGAGAGGGGAGAGGGGGAGAAGGGGGAAGAGGGGGAAGGAGAGGGGGGGGGAGAGAGAGATTAAGAGAGAGAGAAAGAGAGAATGAAAGAGGAGAGGGGAGAGAAAAGAGAGAGGGAGAGGAGAGAGAGAGAAGAGAGAGGAGAGGGGAGGGGAGGGAGAGGAGAGAGGAGAGGGGGGAAGGAAAAGGGGAGGGGGGGAAATTCCCAGCTCTACGCTATGTCTCCACAGTGATTACCTTCAGGGTAGATTCTCTAAGTGAGTTCTCAATGGAAGGGAAATCGAAAGGGGACATCCTATTGGGGCAAAGGTTCCACATGGGGGCCCTGCGGGGTCCATTTTTTAGGGAAATTTCTACTTAAAACAAACCTTCTTCACCCTCATCCCAGAATCACATGCATATGCAGATGACTTACATTACATTCACTTACCAAGAAAAAAGAAATGCCAGTGTCAAAGCTACTTAAATCACCAGCTAAGAGCTATAACACTTGGGGAAATGGGATGGCAAGTAACTTTTGGCCACCTGAAAAAACCGCAAATGAGGGATCGCCCTCTAGGCCCCAGGGAGGTAATGCGGTTGCAGTAATAAGGATAATGGGAGGGTGTTGGGCACCGGGAAAGAAATTTGGGAAAAACCTTGTTGTGAAAATTTCCCCCAAAATAACCATGAAAAAACCTGTAAATCTAGCAAACCCGGGGCACCCGGGAAGCTTACAGCACTTCGCCGTAACTGCATCTGCTTACAGAAAAGGGTTTTTGCAAAATTCGTACGAGGCAAAAGGGTACGCTCACACCTTGATAGGGGCCCATTTTCGGGTTTTGCCTGCCCCCCCCCCTCTCATCTCGATTGCTTGACAAGTGGAGAACAGAGCAAGCCCGTTTCTCTCCGCCGGGCCCCCATCCTGGTTTGACCCTGTCATTTCAGCGACCCTTTAAAAACACAGGAGGGATTTGGGTGGCCTTACTGTTATGTATAAGGCCAATATTGTCAAAGTACCACACTTGGATCCACTTCGGGGGACACGTGAAAACAAGTTTTTTTGGGCCACAAGACGGGCAGAAAGCAGAAAATTTAAAACTCTGGCTGTCCCCTTCTCCAGAAACATCATTTCCCATCTGGGGGTTTTCCCAAAAATTTTTTACCCAGGATAAACTGGGATTTGGGAACACATTCTTTACAGCAAAATTGGGGGGAAAATTTCCCAATTAATAGGAGTTTTAAATTATTTTTAAAATAAAGGGGGGAAAACCCACAAAAACCCGGGGGATTATACAGGGGCCTGGGGGGGGGGGAATGGGGGAAGGCATTCGGCCTTAATTGGGGAAAACTGGAGCACAGCCCAATTTCCCCAAAATCAAGAGCCCCTCACCAACTTTAAAGGGAACCTTCCTTGGGGGGGATAGATAGGAGTAGCGGGGAGGTAAGTAACAAATTTTATTGCCGGCTACTTTTTAAAAGGGGGGGAAGGGTTTCCACTCCCCTTTTCCCCCCCCCTCCTTTTTTCCCCCTCCCAGAAAGTGTTTTTTGATTCCCCGGCTGCTTGTTAAGGTAGGGTCAGTCTACCCCGCAAACCCTTTCCCCCTCCCTTTTCCCCCCCCCCCCCAAAAAGGTTTACGTGTGGGGCCCCGGGTTTAAAAACAGTAAATCACTCGACTCACGCTCCCAACAAATTTAAAACCCCTTAAATTTTTTGGGTTTTTTTTTTAAATTTTTTAAAAAAAAAACCCCCCCCCTTTTTTTTTTAAATTTTTTAAAAACCCCCTTTTTTTTTTTTTAAAGGGATTTTTTAAAAAAGGGGGTTGGGGCCCCCCGGGGAAAAGGGGGGGGTTTTTAAAAAAAAAGGGGAAACCCAAAAAAAAAAATTTTTTTAAAAAAAAATTTTTTTCCCCCTTGGAAAAAAAATTTTTTTTTTTTTTAAAAAAAAACCCAAAAAAAAAGGGGGGGGGGGGTTTTTAAAAGGGGAACCCCCCCCCCCCCGGGGGGGGGGGGGGGCCCCCCCCCTTCCCAAAAAAAACCCCCCCGTTTTTTAAAAGGGGTTTTTTTTTTTTAAATTTTTTTTCCCTTTTTTCCCCCCCTTTTTTTTTTTTTTTTTGGGGGGGGTTTTTTTTTTTGGGGGGGGGGGGGTTTTTAAAAACCCACCCCCTTTTTCCTTTTTTTTAAAAAAAAAAAAAAAAATTTCCCGGGGGGGGTTTTCCCCCCAAAAAAGGGGCCCCCTTTAAAAAAATTTTTTTTGGGAAAAAAATTTTGGGGTTTTTTTCAAAGGGGTTAAAAAGGGGGGAAAAAATTTTTTTTTTCCCCTTTTTTTTTCCCAAATTTGGGGGTTTAAAAAAGGGGGGAAAAAAATTTTTCCCCCGGGGTTTTTTAAAAATTTTGAAAAACCCCCGATTTTCCCCCTTTTTTGGGGGGTTAAACCCCTTTTTCCCCCTTTTTTGGGGGAAAAAATTTTTTAAAAAAAAGGGGGGGGGGGGGCCCCCCCCCCAATTTTTGCCAAAAAAACCCCCTTTTTTCCCCCCTTTTCCCCCCCAAAAAAAATTTAAAAATTTTAAAAAAATTTTTTTTTAATTCTTTTTTTTCCCAAAAAAAATTTTTTTTTAAATTTTAAAAAAAAAAAAAAAAGGGGAAAAAGGGAAAATTTTTTAAAAAATTTAAAAAGGGGGGGGAAAAAGGGGAAAAAAAAAAAGGGAAAAAAGGGGGAAAAAAAATAAAAAGAGAAAACCCGGGGCAAAAAAGGGGGAAAAAAAAATTTTTTTTTTTAAAAAAAAAAAGGGGTTTTAAAAAGGAAATTTTTTAAAAAAAAAAGGGGAAAAAAATGGAAAAAAAAAATTTTTTAAAAAAAAAAAAAAAAAGGGGGGGGAAAAAAATTAAAATTTTTTTAAAAAAAAAACCCCCCTTTTTTTCCCCTACGGGGGTTTTTTCCCTTTAATTTTCCCCCCACCCCTTTAAAAAAAAGGGGAAAAAGGGAAAAAAAATTTGGGTTTTTTCCCCCTTTTAATAATTTAATTTTTTTTGGGTTTTTTCCCCTTTTTTGAAAAAGGGAATTTTTTAAAAAAAAAAAGGGTTTCCTTTTTTTTAAACCCCTTTTAAAAAAAAACCCCCCAAATTTTAAAAAAAAGGGGTTTTTAAATTTTTTAAAGTTTAGAAGGGGGGAAAAATTTAAAAAGGGAAAAATTTTGGGGGGTTTTGGGGAAAATTTTTTCCCCCCCCAAAAAAAAATTAAAAAAAAAAATTTTTGGGGGGGGAACCGGGTTTTTTTGAAGGTTTTTTAAAAAAAAAAAAAAAAATTTAAAAAATTTAAAAAAAATTTTTTTAAAAAAAAAAAAAACCCCCATTTTTTTTTGGGGGGGGGGGGGGTTTTTTAAAACCCCCCCCCCAAAAACCAAAAAAAAATTTTTTTTTTGGGTTTTTTTTTTCCCAAAAAATTTTTTTTTAAAATTTTTTAAAAAAAAAAAAAAATTATTTTAAAAATTTTTTTAAAAAAAAACCCCCTTTAAAATTTTCCCCCTTTTTTTTTTTTTAAAATTTTTTTGGGGGGGGGGTTTTTTAAACCCGGCCCCTTTTTTTAAAGGAAAACCCTTTTTTTTTTCCCCCAAAAAACCCTTTTTTATTTTTGGGGGGGTTAAAAATTTTTGGGGGAAACCCAAAAACTTAAAAACCGGGGTTTTAAAAAAAAATTTTCCCCCTTTGGGGGTTGGGCCGGAAAAAAAAAGGAAAATCCCAAAAAATAAAAAAAAAAAACCCCCCCGGGTTTTTAATTCCCCCCCCCCCCCCCAACCCCCAAAAGGGGGGGCCTTTAAAAACAAAATTTTCCCCCGGGTTTTTTTTTAAAAAATCAAGTTTCCCAAAAAAATTTTTTTAAAAAATTTTTTTTTTTTTGGGGTTTTTTAAAAAAAAAAAAAATTTAAAAAAAAATTTAAAACCGGGGGTTTTAAAAAACCCCCCCCCGGGGGGGTTTTTTTTAAAAAAAAAAAAATTTTGGGGGGGGAAATTTTTTTTTTAAAAATTTTTTTTTAATTTAAAATTTTTCCCCCTTTTCCCCCCCCGGGAAAAACCTTTTCCCCAAAAATTTTTTTTTTTAAAAAGGGGAAAAAATTTTTTTCCCTTTTTTTTTTCATTGGGGGGGAAAAATTTTTCCTTTTAAAACTTTTTCCCCCAAGGGGGTTTTTGGGCCCCCCCTTTCCCCCCGGGTTTTGCCCTTTTTTTTTTTCCCTTTAAAAATTTTTACCGGGAAAAATTCCCCCAAAAAAATGCCCCCCCCCCAAATTTTTTGGGGGGGTTTCCTTTACCCCCCTTTTCCCCCCGGGGGGAAAAGGGGTTTTTTAATAATTTTAAAAAATTTAAAAACCCCAAAAAAGGGCCCCCCCCTTTTTTTTGTTTGCCTTTTTTTCCCCCCCCCGGGGCCCCCCCGGGGGAAAAAAAAGGGAAAAATTTTTTTGGTTTTAAAAAATTGGGCCCTTTTTTTAAATTTTTTTTTTTAAAAAAAAATTTTTAAAAACCCCCAAAAAAAGGGAAATTTCCCCCCCCTTTTTTTTTTTTTCCAAAAATTTCCCCCCAAAAAAAAGGGGGTTTTTTTTTTTGGGGGGGGGCTTTCCTTCTGAGAAGGGGCCCCGTTTAAACCCTTTGGGGGGTTTTTACAGCAGCTGGGGTGAATGGAAGCCACCCAACTCATTGGTATTATATACAATTTACAACCTGAAATTAAGACACATGTGCAACATCTGGGTATCTTTATTGTAGACGTTTCGCCATCCAGTGGCTTTATCAATACAAATTCCAGGACATAACATGTTGCACATGTGTCTTAATTTCATCTTGTCGGTATTGTATACCATTCTTGTACAATTTACAACCTGCTTGTCTGACACAGTATCACAAAGGTATCTTGGTAAAGAGGACATTTTCCACAAGTTTACTGCTTTATTGTTAGTTATGAGTGAGAAAAGTTGGATTCCAGTGGGATCTGCCTAGCATGGACCAGTAGGCCCCCTCAGTGCTTCTCAAATTCTCGCCCTCTTACTTCTACTAGTGGTCTCCGCCTCCTGTTACGCCTCACCTTCGGCAGTATTTAAGACTCCATTCCTATGCTTCAGCTTCACATTGTTCCAGACTATGGAACTGAACACTTCTCCAGGCTGAGGAACTGACCACCTCAAAAACTATTTGATGGACTGATTACATCATCTTTACTTCGCTACTACGCCTGCTGGCCCAATTTAATCTCTTCCGTATTGGACTGAAGAAGCCTACTGCGTAGTTGAAACGTTTCAGTCAACAATAAAGACACCCAATAGTTCCACGTGTGTCTTACTCTTCAACTGAGCAGCATCAAAGAAGCCTCCCTTGAAGGGTAAACACGGGACAATATACGGTAAATTGTATTTAAGATTAAATCGGCAATATCTTCGACAGTGCCAGCTGGTTTATAATGTTATTAAGCAAAGTGAGGTGAGTGAAGGAGCTCTCTCTTCAAAAAAATGAGCGCTACTCTCCCCTTCCTCGACTTAAACCTGATTACCTGCCATTAAAGATTCCCCAGGCGCTGTATGACCCCTGCAGGTTAAGAGCTTGCCCACCAGAATTTTCCTTACATTACTTACCCGAATATCGTCATAAATACTTAACTTTTATAATTGAAAACCGTAATAGATTTCTAACATTTATAGCCGGGTCCCCTTCCCCTCTTCTCTATTCCTCCCCTCCCCCTCCCATCATCCCCCCCTCCCACCGAAGTTCCACAAATCCGCCACAGAATGCTTCGGTAAATCGCCAAAGTCAAAACGGACGCCCGGATAATTGAAGTAGTTGGCTGTTGTTCAGTTAGTTTGGGTCGAATTGCCTCGTTTGAAGCAAGTTGAGAGCCAGTTGGATCATAGGTCATAACGATAGTCTGACCATTAAACGACTATAGGAGCGACAGAACAAGGGTAACGAAATCTTCTGTTTCCTGTTTGTGAGTTTCATAACAAGAAAAAACGCAATAAAGGGTATGCTAGATGAGGCTTGCAAATGAGCCGAGGTAGGTAACAGGTCTCAGTTTGTAAATAAAGGTAGGAAACTAATCACAAAATGTGCTGGGACTCGAACCCAAGTCAGAAGTCTTAAAACTCACAGGACAGTACGAACATAAGAACTGATGAACGCTGCAGCAGGCCTACTGCCCCACACAAGGCAAGTCCTTAATCGTTAATCGTTATGTGATTCATTTGCACTTGTGTTATTGCAGTTTCGTGAGTCATAAAGGTAGGGACTTTTAACATAACCTTGTAAAAGCTTACGCGTAAAAGAGTGTGCGTGAGAGAGAGAGAGAGATTAGAAAGTATAAACCATTTTAATAAACCATTTATTTTGCGAGACGCAGCTAAGATTCTAGTTTTACTCTAGAAATAAGCACAGTACCTCCAACTCAGGACTACTGTATACTGACATTGAATAAATAACCAAGTGTGATCTTGTTTCCTCTAGTGTTCTACGAAGCGCCTCGAGTTTGTCTCAAATTTACCAAAACTTTTCTTTAAAGGCATTACAGAGGCATTTTAAATTTACGAAAATAAATGAAACGAACCGCTTAACAAACTATGAATGTACCACAGTCAGATATATGTTATAAACATTCATAAACAAAGAAATCTATCTTAGGCCAAAGGAAAAATAAATTCTTATTTTTGCTTATTTTAGTTCACCCCGAAATATATGAGTAACTCCCTAAATGAGCATTCATCTTTATTACTCTCTCTTTCCCCCTCTTCCCCACAACTTCCCCTTCCTCCCCCACAACCCCCTCCCTCCCCCACAACCTCCCTCTCCATTCCCCACAACTTCCCACCTCCCCCCCCAGAAGAGCAAAGCTGGTGAGAGCCTTGTCCAGAAGGCTTTTATTTCCCAGGAGGAGCACGTGAATGTAGATTGAGGATGGTTGTTGATCCAGCGGGCGTAGGACGAACAACGCTGCCTCTACCAGCAATGTTTACCTTCGCATCACTTGAGTACACCAGAGGATAGGGGGAGGAGGAGAGAGAGAGAGAGAGAGAGAGAGAGAGAGAGAGAGAGAGAGAGAGAGAGAGAGAGAGAGAGAGAGAGAGAGAGAGAGAGAGAGAGAGAGAGAGAGAGAGTGCTTCACCTGAAGTTGATTGCTTCATCTAAGATTCAGTGCTTCATCCAAGGATATGATGGGATCAGAAACAACTGTGGAACAGTGAGATTCTTTAGCGTCAACATATCTCCCTGAGCCTCTACGAGCTGTTTTTTTCAGCTGCTACTAATCTAATAAGCCTCGTGTGAACTAAGCTTGGTTTAACTAATTAGTTACGCTATGTGGGGGGCGAAACGTTTCCCCAGTAAATGTCTTGAACTGTACATGTATGCTTTTATTTACATACCCGTGGTCTGGTGGTTAAAGCTCTCGCTTCACACGGCGAGGGTCCGGGTTTGATTCCCGACAAGGGCGGAAACATTGGGCGTGTTTCTTTACACCGGTTGTCTATATTCCCCATCAGTAAAATGGGTATCCAGGTGTTAATCGACTGGGGTGGATCGCATCCTGGGACAAAACTGGCCTAATTTGCCCGAAATACTCTTCATAATAAGCGCCTTTCTATATAGTAATATGTCATTTATGTCAGCTAGGCCTGTATAACCTTGTACATGTCCTTGTAGAAATAAAGATTATTATTATTATTATTATTATTATTATTATTATTATTACCAATAGTGTCAGAAACGGCACACCTGTTCCTATCTCTCTCTCTCTTTCTCTCTCCCTCCGTGTTTCTTTTACACAGTATTAAGTTTAGGTTCCTAACTTTACTTACAAACTACGAGCTGTTACCTACTACCTCATTCGAAACCCTTTTTACTGTTATGAGATATACAGATAGAGTACAGTGATTTCATTTGGTCAACTGACTTGATTTCTTTGATGTCATTGTGATGCACGAACTTGTTCCAGACATGAGTCATCATAGGAATAAATGATCTCAGATGAAGCGATGTCCTGGAGAAGTTACAGTCAGAGTGTAGTTGCTGCTTGCTGCCCGTCTTGTTGGTTAGAAGCTCACTTTTCGCTGTCTTTGGAGTGTAACCAAGTACCTCGACAGTTTTGGCCTTATACATAACAAAGGCCACCCACATTCCTTGTGTCGAAGGCTCTGCTCTCTCTCTCTCTCTCTCTTTACACAGAATTTTACAAGGCTAGGTTAAGGTTCCTAACTTTATTTACAAGCTAAGACCTGTTAGTTACATCTTTATATATACGATTTTATATACTAGAAGGAGGGCGGGGCCGGGAGTAATATAATTGTAGTAGTAGTGGTAGAGGTCGTAGTAAGCAGTAGTAGTAGTAATAGTAGAGGTATTGTGTAACAATGGCAGATGTGGCAATAAGAAAGCAGTAGTAGTGAAACAAGGGTCAGAGAATGAAATATTTTTAAGATGGTTATATCAATGTAGTCGCAGTCTTCTGCTTGTAAGGCACACATTTCCTGCGTGACCTCAAAATGAAACCAATAATATTCCCAGTTTTGAACTCTTTCAA
>NC_069427.1:478614-506114 GCF_026875155.1 Cherax quadricarinatus
TGGGGGGGGTTGGGGAAGCCGCAGTGGGGTTGAGTGAAGCCACAGGGGGTTGATGAAGCCAGGTGGGTTGGTGAAGCCAGCAGGGGGGTTGAGTGAAGCGCAGGGGGGGGCCCCGGGGGGGTTAAAGCCAGCAGGGGGGTTTGAGTAAAGCCACAGTGGGGTTGATGAACCCCAGATGGGGTTTTAGTAAAGCCGCAGGGGGGTTGAGTGAAGCCACAGGGGGTTTGATAAGCAAGCGTGGGTTGAGTGAACCAGCAGTGGGGTTATGAAGCCAGCAGGGGGGTTGATAAGCCAGCAGGGGGGTTGAGTGAAGCCGAAAGGGGGGGGGTTGGTGAACCAGCATTGGGGTTGAGGAAGCCAGCAGGGGGGTTTTTTTTTAAAGTAAAGCCAGCAGTGGGTTAGTGAACCAGCAGGGGGGTTTTGAGTGAAGCCACAGGGGGGGTTGAGTGAACCCAGCAGTGGGGTTGAGTGAACCCACGGGGGGTTAGTGAAGCCAGCAGGGGGGTTTGAGTGAAGCCAGCAGTGGGTTGATAACCCGCAGTGGGGTTGAGTGAAGCCAAGGGGGTTTTGAGTGAAGCAAGCGTGGGGTTTGGAGTAAAACCCACATGGGGTTGAGTGAAGCCAGCTGGGGTTGGTGAACCCAGCAGTGGGGTTGAGTGAACCAGCAGGGGGTTAGTAACCACAGTGGGGTTGAGTGAACAAGCCAGCAACTTGCAATGCTCACCATAATCAGAATCGTTTGTTTTGTTCTGAACTTTGAGGAGGGCATGAGGACCGATCCTTGAAGTTCCATAAAAGATTGTAAAAAAAAAAAACTGTTATGGTGAAAACAATTAAATCCCGCAAGCTGATGTTTTGAGAAAATGTCAGCAGTGAAACGTTTCACTACACGTAGGCTGGGGGACTGACCTCCTCAAATCTCTTTCTCCAAGGTTTTGATGGATCATTACATCATCCTTTCACTACTACACCCTCCCTCTATATTTTGACTGAAAAATTTACTGTGTAGGCAAAACCTTACGCAAGATCCCCAAGTTGCCATGTGTCTTAATCTCAAAAAATCATTAGGCGCCCTTATGAAGTTTCCGCAAAAATTGGGGAAATACCCAAAGTTTTTTTGGGTGAGTGTAGAGGATCAGGGGACGTCCGTTTTCTTACTGAAAAGGCAAAAAGTAGGAAATTACTATTTGTTTTTTTAGGGAAAAAACCAAAGAAACAAAACAAAAAATTTCTAAATTTGGGGAGAAAACAAAACGAAATGTTGTATTTTTTGCTTTGAAGTAACATCAATGGGGTTTCGTTCAGTCACCTAAAACACCCTTGTTTTTTCCCAATTTTGTGTAACCGGTCATAAGCCCGCCATTTTTGTTTTAAATTATTATACAAATTCACTTAACAGGTGGGAAAAATCCAAGACAGCATGTTTACATGTTCTACCCCTCCCACAGAAAGCAATAAATTTTTAGGGAAAGTTAGCCGGCCCACCGTCTGGGGCATAGCTGCAAGTTTTACAAAGCCGCTCTCTTTCCCCCCCACCACTGTAATTGAATCACCACTACCGGAGGCATAAAGTGTGTGCTCTGTACATACGTACAGAACTGGAAAACTGAAACTTGCTTCCATACACAAGAGTGGGACAAAAAAGAGGCAATAAAATATAGGTCATGTCTTGATATTATGCTGCCCAAAAGATGGGAAAAGAAAATCAAGAAAAAGTTGGCTAAGTGCCTTGAATGAGTTTTTTTTTTTAAACAAGTTTGAAAGCTTAGAACATTGCAACATCGGGATACTTTATTGTAGACGTTTCGCCATCCAGGGCTTTATCAATCGTTTTCTAGAATAATTAGAAGACAGTAGAACTATATACGAAGTGAGGTAATCATCCCCCCCCGGAGTTAGTGTTCACAGCATCGGGGTGGGGGAGAATCGGGAGCAAAGGCAAGGCAAAAAGCAAATAATTCAGGTAAGACCCCAATGGGATGAGCGGGAAGAGGGGACAGATAAGAATAGTCGGGGGGAGTTTTTTAGTCTAGAAATAGACCAGAGTTTAACCAGCACTAAGGCAATCGTGGGGCAGTCTTGAGAACGGAAGACGGGACTGTTGCATCAAAACTTTGGTAGTTGAAGTTTTTGAATCTTATAGCTGGCAGCAGGCTAGGCCACATAAAGGGGGTAGAACACATAGGGGGTTTTATAGAGTAACTGATGAGGTGGGTTAGCAATGGAGCCATTTTCAATTTTTTGAACTGCTCCTAGACGGGGGAAATTTTTTAGCCTTGCTACTGAAGGTGAAACGTAAAGGCTTTATGAACTCAAAAACTTGGGGGAGTGTGAAGGGGGGCGGTGATTTAATGCATACTTACTTTTCAGCACCGAGGCTTTTGTGAGTTTAGTACAGTCATGGGGTCAGTATTTAAGGAAAGTGTAGAAGGGAAAGGGTTTTCCCCGAGGGGTTTTTGGGGGTCGTCGTTATCTTCCTTTCTGGAGTGGATACTTGGCGAATCTACAGTGGTGGGAGCGGTGACTGAGGGTCGACAGGAAAAAGTGGAGAGGTGTAATGGTCGTGTAACAGCAGGCTGGGAGAGGTGGGGGGACGGGGTTGAGGCCATGACAAAGTTTTCAGCGGTGGGGTGATTATAGAAGTTTTTGGACTTGCTTGGGAGGAGACAGGGCTGAGGGGTAGTAAAGTCAGGGGTTGGGGAAAGGGTCTTGAGGATGTCTGCTGAAAGGTGGGAGTCCGAAAATTGAAGGTAAGCATGTTGTTCAGAAAAGGGGGAAAAGTTCGTTAATGTGGTGTTGAAAGTGCCGGGGTTTTCTGCTTTTTCAAAGGGGTGATACACCCTGCGTACAGCACCTTGGGGGGAAGCACCCCGGGGAGGGAGAAGGGAGTTGCTGGGGGATGGTGCCTGTAATTTGCGTGTAGTCTTGGGGTGTCGGTTTTGGTTTGGCATTGCAGCGTATGTCGGTGAATTGGAGGTGTCTTCATAATTTTTGTTTTTTCAAAATGATTTCTTTTCCCGAGTGGGCACTTAGTGCAAGGGGGTGATGATTACCCTTGAATTAAGACTTTGGTGCGTAGTAATGGTGCAATCTGAAATCGTGTTTCCCCTTTCCCACATTTTTAACAAAACTTTTTCCTTGTGGGGCAGTCCTTGGGGGGTGTTTATAGAAGTAGGAGGGCCAGCGTGGGAGATGTATGTGAAAGTTCTTTTTCTATATGCTGGGTGAATGTGGTAAATGAGATGGGCCCGACCGTCAGGAGAGCTTTTGGGCAGCCATGGAGATGTCTGAAATGTAACTTTAGCATAGATGAGGCGTTTGGGGGGGCTTGGAGTCTGTCTACCGGGGCCCGGGTTTTGTTCCCAATAGGTCCTTCAGTCTTTTAGTAGAGAGAGAGGGGACGAATTGTCCAGTTTTTCACAAAGACCGAACGTTTCGACTTCAAAAATGGAGACGGGGGAAAAGGGGAATTGTTGTGTTCGTAGGTCCGATTGAAGATCGTCCATTTTTTTGATGCCCTTTCCCTGTCGTCTTGAGACGACAAAGAAAGGGGTCCTTTAGAGAGGGATTGCCGTAAATTGGCCTTCGGCAGATCTTAAAAGACGGGAGCTAAAGCTAACTTCGAGGAACATTTTGCACCATTTACAGGGTTGTTTTACACGAGCGACAGCAAATTTTGAAAAGGAGTGGGCGTTTGTAGAATATAAATTCCCCCCCCGGGGGTCGAAGAGGGGGTTTTCGAGTGTAGAGCAACTCGTGATCGGACAGGGGGCAAAAGGCAACAAATGACGGGTTATAAGGCTCAGTGGGTAAGGATGTGCAGACGAGGACATACATGGGAGGGGATTCCCCAGTGGAAGTTGGGCCTTCCCAAAGGGATGGGTTAGTTGTAGAGCCGTGGGAAAAAGGGCTTGTAGATTCCTCTGAACCAAGATTCCATATGTTTCAGGGGGACAAGTTGTGCAAGAAAGGTATAAAAAACCACAGAAAATTAAAAAATGTGCAACATCTGGATACTTTATTGTGACGTTTTGCCATCCCGTGGCTTTATCAATACAGATTTTTGGACATAATAGAAGACAGTAGAACTATATACAAAAGATGGGGAATCAGTCCCAGCCTTGGGGTTATTTCACCCTCGTGGTGAAATCTGAGCAAAGGCAACATCTGGAATCTTGGGTTCAGAGGACTCTACAAGACCTTCACGGGGTACTAAAACTAACCCATCCCTTAGGAAGACCTACTTTTCCCCTGGGAATCTTGACTACCTCCCGCTTTCACGGATGTTCACTCAAGGAATGCAATAGTATAAGGGCCCTTTCGGGCCTTACAAGCTGAAACCTGCCTCCCAACGCACCAAACACACCCCTACAAATCCCCAATACGACTCTGAAACTTACTCTCCTCTAGCCACTCTATCTTGCAGCTAAAACAAACTTACTTAAACTGCAGCGTGTCAGAACAAGGCGCTGCGCTGGGTGCTTGATGTCAGATGGGAGGACTTCGCCACATGCGAGGCTCTCCATGCCCAATTAGACATCCCTGCGCTGAATCTGTACTGGAAGACGCTCAGTGACAGACAGGACAAACTGTCGAAGACATTCGCAGACCCACCAAACAACACTAAACTTTTCTACTCCTTGCATGTTCTTATGATCAGGATAAAGGATAAAGAATTCGATATTGTTTATTTAGATTTTAGTAAGGCTTTTGATAGAGTACCACATCAGAGACTGTTGAAGAAAGTGGCTGCTCATTGCACTGGGGGAAAAATGCTGTCATGGATCGAGTCAGGGTTCACTAATAGGAAGCAGAGAGTGTGCATAAATGTGGTTAAATCTGAGTGGGGATCTGTAACAAGTGGCATTCCACAGGGATCAGTCTTGGGCCCGTTGTTGTTTATAATATATATCTATGACCCTGATGAGGGAATTACTAGTGATATGAGCAAATTCGCCGATGACACAAAGGTAGGTAGGATAATTGATTCAAACTTAGATGTCACGGAACTTCAGGAGGATTTAGACAAACTCAGTTCGTGGTCAGAAAAGTGGCAGATGCAGTTCATTGTAGATAAATGCAAGGTTCTGATGCTCGAGAGTGTCCACAACCCTAGTACTTATCAGTTAAATAACGTAGAACTTAGCCATACAGATCACGAAAAGGATTTGGGGGTTATGGTAAGCAGCAACCTTAAGCCAAGACAGCAGTGCCTAAGTGTACGTAACAAAGCAAACAGATTACTGGGATTTATATCCAGAAGTGTAAGCAACAGAAGTCCAGAGGTTATACTGCAGCTTTAGTAAGGCCTCACCTAGATTATGCAGCTCAGTTCTGGTCTCCATATTACAGAATTGACGTAAATTCGTTAGAAATACATTCAGCGTAGTAATGACTAAAATAAATACATAGCATTAGAAATTTTCCTATGAAGAAAGATTGAAGGACTCTTGTTAGACGAAGATGAGGGGGAGACATGATCGAAGTGTATATTTGAGAAGTGCGGTATTAAATAAAGGAGATGTTAATAAGGGTCTTGAGGTATATCTTCTCCAAGAGGAGAAAAACCCGCAGTAATGGATTTATATTAGACAAGTTTAGATTTTAGAAAGGTCATAGGAAAAGTATTGGCTAGAGTGTGGGTAATTAACCGGGTAGTTGTTCCGACTACTGGAACAGTACTACCTAGTTGGTTATGAGGCTAAAACCTTGGGTAGTTTCAAATTTAGGTTGGATAAATACATGAGTGAGAGGGGTTGAATTTGAGTGGGATTTGCAAATGAGTGGGTAGAGTTATCAGAGCTTATTTCTTAGGATTCACTGAAAATTGGGTTGACCAAATATTTTGTTAGTGGGATGGATTGTAAAGGACCCGCCTAGTGTGGGCCAACAGGCCTGCTGCAGTGTTCCTCCTTTCTTATGTTCTTATGGGAGACCAGCTTTAATTCTGTGGACCGGGAGCCCTTCACCAGCATCAAGGTAGCTGCCTCGAAGGAAAATTGCGGTATACGCATGATGTGTTTCTGGTCGACGGTCTCCAGTGGTTATATTATCATTCAGCCTGGATTGGTTCTTGTCGTTTTGTCTTCCTGTATTACTTGGTATATTATATCTCTTCATATGAATGAATGTTATACAATACATGCAGTACCGATAAGATGGAGACACGTGAAACATCTGGGTGGCCAAACGTCTATAAAGTGAAGATACCCAGATGTTGCACGTGTGTCTAATTCTTCATCTTTCTTCATGTTCTTCATGGCTCTCGTATCTAATAGTTTTATCCAGTTTGTGTTACTGATGTATCGGTTCTTCTGAGCAAAGTTTGTTGGAGCAAGGGACTTTCTTACTTTAGATCTACAAAATGTGTGTGTTTGTGTGTGTAAGAGTGATTGAGTGTGTTGTGTGTGTGGAGTTTGGTGTAGTGTAGTGTAAGTGGTTGGGGTGATGGTTGGAGGGTGTGAGGTGTAGGAGAGTGTGAGAGAGAGAGTGAGAGAGAGAGGAAGAGAGAGAGAGAGGGAGAGAGAGAGAGAAAGGAGAGTGAGAGAGAAAGAGAGAGAGAGATGGAGAGAGAGAGAGAGAGAGGAGAGAGAAGAGAGAGAGAGAGAGAGAAGCGATGAGGAGAGACGCGGACGGGGCATGGGAGAGAGAGAGATGATCGGGGAGAGAAGAGAGAGGGAAAATTTTTTTTTTTTTTTTTTGTGTTTTTTGCAGGCTTACGCTATGTCTCCACAGTGATTACCTTCATGGTAGATCTCTAAGTGTGTTCTCAATGGGAACGGAATTCAGCGCAAGTCATCCTATTGGGGGCAAGTGTTCCACAGGATGCCTGCTTGGGACCCATTGTATGGAATGTCTACTTCAACGATTCTTCATCTAATCCCGATTATCACATGCATTGCAGGATATTGACTGTGTCACTGACATTCTCGTATCCTAAGGAGAAGAATGAATGCCAGCTGCTCTAAGCTACATCAATTCACACCAGCCCTAAGGAGCTATATCAGCTTGGGGAAGAAGGGCGAAAATAGATGGCAAGTAACAATTTGCACCTGAGGGGAAAAGGGTGGAAAAAAGCTATGATGATCGTCTCTCTATTGGACACCCATGATGGTTACCCCAACATTAATAATGTGTGTGCTATGTAATGTAAGGAACATGCCATTGGGGAGGAGGTGTCGTTGGCACTGTAAGGAAGAAGTTGATATCCTTGGTGTGAAATTTGACTCCAAACGATACCATGAAAGAACCATTGGTAAATCTAGCAAACAAGGCAGCCCCCAGGAAGCTTCAGCTCTTCGCCGTATCTCGCATACTGCTTGACATGAAGGGTTGCTAAGATTTACTGTACGAGGGCACAAGTTACGACTCACCCTTGAGTATGCTCCACTTTCTTGGTTCTGCCTGCCTCCCCCTCTCAGCTGCGATTGCTTGGCAGAGTGGAGAACAGGCCTAAGACGTTTCATATCTCGCCTGGACCCATCCTGGTATAAGATCTGTCTATTCTCAGCAGAGCCTTAAAACACAGGGGGGATGTGGGTGGCCCTTTACTGTTATGTATAAGCGCCATATTGTCAAAGTACCACACTTGCGAGGATTCCACTTCGAGGACAGCGTGAAACAAGCTTTTATGCCACAAAGACGGGCAGTGGAGAAAGCAGCAACTTCACTCTGGCTGTACCCTCCCAGAACATCACTCCATCTGAGATCATATATACCCAGCGATGCCTCGAGTATGGAACTACATTCTTTAACAGCTAATTGTGAGGGGAAAAGTTCAATTGGATAGGAGGATTATTTTATTATAATCAAGGGCGGGGAAAAGCACTAAACCCCGGAAGGATTATTCAGCGCCCTGGGGGGTCGGGGATGTGGAAGCATTACAGGCTTAATTTCGGGGAAACTGGAGCACAGATCCAAATTCCCCTAAATCAGAGCCCCTCACCAACATCATGGAACCTTCCTTGGGGGATAGTATAGGAGTATAGCGAGGGAGTTGTATAGTTACCTAATTAGTGATCATTGCGGCTACTTGTTATAGGTAGGGTAAGTCCAGCTCCCAGCTATCCCCCCCTCCTTTTTTCCCCCTCACAAGAAAGTGATAGGTTTGATTGCCGGCCCTGCTTTGTTATGGTAGGCGTCAGTCTAGCTCTTGCTACGCCCGGCCCTCAATAGGAACCCACCAACCACCCGTTTGGGTGGCGTGGGGGGCGACGGGGCGCATCATTAACTGGTTATGATGCGTAGGCTATGCGCCTATTGTCTTAGGGGACGTATGTTCACGCACAGACATGTGCAGTTTAGGTGGGGTAGTTTTGGGTGCTTGGTTTGCACAAGGGCTTGAGTCTCCTATTTTTATCTTAGCCCCACTTTCAATTGGCTTTCTCTCGGTTTGTTTGGTTGTTATATATATCTTATTATTTTTGGTTTTGTTACTTATCTTGGAGAGTGTGATTTCTTTCGAGAAGAATGTGGCGCGGAGACATGACGAGTGTATAAGTGGAGATAGTGTATTCTTTTAGGGGGGATATTAACAAGGTCCTTGAGGAATCTGCAAGAGAAGAACCGCAGTAATGATTTAAATTAGATAAGTTTTAGATTTAGAATGGTCATAGGAAAAAAGTAGTAATTGGTTTAGGAATTAGGTTAGTTGAATGCGTGGACAGTCTACCTAGTTGGGTTATTGAGGCTAGGACTTGGGTAGTCTTTTCAAATTTAGGTTGGGATAACAAAGTAAATGAGTGGGAGGGGTTTGGATTTGAGGGGAATTGACACATCGGAGCTGGTTTCCTTGGGTACAGGCATTGAAAATTGGGTTGGGCAAATGTCTTTGTTAGTGGGATGAATCTAAAGGACCTAGCTCCTAGTATGGGGGCCAACAGGCTGCTGCCAGTGTTTCCCTCCTTTCTTATGTTCTTATGTTCTTAAGCAGTGGGTGGCCCGGTTGGCCTGGTGGCAAAGCTCCCGTTACACACGGAGGGCCCGGGTTCGATCCCGGCGGGTGGAAACATTTCGACACGTTTCCTTACACTGTTGTCCTGTACACTAGCAGCAAATAGGTACCTGGGGTGTTAGTCGATGGTGTGGGTAGCATCCTGGATGGACAGATTAAGGGACCCAATGGAAATAAGGTAGTTAGACAGTCCCTCGATGACCACTGACTTTTATTGGGTATATCCTGGTAGTGGCTATAACCTCCGGGGTATAAAAGAATCCGAACAAAAATCTTTCTTTACTCTTATGTCTACAGCTTGGAATGACAGAAGAGGGTCACCTACCACCAACGAGAAGGAAAAAGAGAGACGGATAACGTCCTGAGACATCCATGTAGATAAATCTACTTACTGTTATGTAAGCCAAACAGGACCTAACCCCTCATCATAGCAGTGGTAACGAACCTGTTTTCCTGTCATCTGAAGTAATTAGCACGGCCTACACTCTGTGAAGAACGAGCCGGTGTGCGGTCACCAACACCTGCATTTTACCCCCGCACATCAGCAACGGACTACGATTTCAACACACGCATGTCATGTGTGAACCTGAACCCCATTACCACGAAATTACAACACCCCCCCCCCCCCCCCCCCCCCAGATGCCCCCCCTACTACATAGAGATGAGAGATCTGTTGAGTTTCAAATGTTAATTTTTTTCATTTCATTTTTCATTTTCTTTCAATTATGGATACACCATTCATGTTTTGAGTGTTTTACATTTTCCGTTTTTCCTAAATAATAAGTGTTTATCATTTGTCTTGTTATATGTTATCTTTTCTATTCATTAATTTTCCTGAGGAGGAGCCAGCCTTGGTAATTACTGACTGAAGTTGCTTACAGGGCTGAGTAAAATGCCTTCTCAATTAAGTGATATGTAATCAACGCACTGGCACGCAGCCCTTTGGCAGTTGCTAGAACTACACTAACGTCAGTTGCATCAATTAAATGAGATGCTGGCCACAGTTTCACAGATGGTCTCTGCCAAACTTATCTGTTTCCCTACTTGGTTGATGTCTCATAAAATAAAAATGCTTTCATTCTATTTCTTTCAAAATGAGCTGATGATAGGTCATGGTAACAACACTCGCTTGCCAATAATAAATAATAGTTAGGAAATCCTTAACTTGTCAAATCCTTGTTTTAGTGAGACTGAAGAGAGAGAGCGAGACGGACTGAGAGTCGCGAGAGACGACCAGAGAGAGAGTCAGAGAGCCGAGGGGGGGGGATGCCCAAGGACGCAGAGGAGGGAGAGAGGACCACGAGAGAGAGAGCAGGAGGAGGAGAGAGAGCAGACGAAGGAAGAGCAGAGAGAGAGGGCGAGAGACGGACGAGGCAGAGCAGGAGACGAGAGAGAGAGGAGAGAGAGAGAGAGGACAGTGAGAGGACGAGAGGAGAAGAGGAGGCGAGAGTGGGAGAGAGTCGATGGGAGAGGCAGGAAGGAGAGGAGGAGAGGCGAGAGTCGAGAGAGTGATAGAGAGAAGAGCCCCCGAGAACGAGCAGAAGAGGGCCAGGAGAGAGAGTGCGCACGGGGGTCCGACACGGAGGAGAGCCCAACCGGAGAGACGAGAGAGAGGAGGAGGAGACCGAGAGAGGAGAGTCGGGAGGGAGGAGACGACAGGAGAAGCACAGAGGGAGAGGCAGAGCGTGAGAGACGCCGAGAGAGAGAGAGCAAGAAGATGGAGGGACGGGATGCAACGAGCAGACGGGAGGAGGAGAGTGGCCGAGACGACCCGAAGAGAGAGGCACATGAGTGACACCGGACGAAGAGGGAGGCAGGACGAAGGATGGAGAGAATCCGAGAGACGAGGACGCCAGGAGAGAGAGGAGACGAGAGACCGCTCGCAGGAGTGAGAGACAGAGAGAGAGCCGAGGACGAGAGAGAGTCGAGGGGACGAGAGAGAGGATGAGAGCCAGCCAGGATGAGCAACCGACAACAGGAGAGACGAGCCACCGTGACCGGAGGGGGAGAGGCCCAACCCGAGTGAGAGGTGAGCGCCCAGCCCCACTGAGACATCACCGTGAAGGAGGAGTGAGACGAATGAGAGGGCAGACGCGGAGCAGCAGGGCCGAGACCGACGAGAGAGAACGAGCAAGAGGGACGAGGAGTGGTGAGCAGAGAGGACAAGAAGAGCACCACGCGCTAGAGAGAGAGAGACGCAAAGTGCACCCCAGACAGCAGCACAGACGACGAAACTCAATTCCCTACACTTTTTAATCACCAAATCCATCTGGCCCAACCGGACTCACATAAACATGGCCCGCCGGCGGGCGGAGACTGGTACACCCTTCCTCTATAAATGCAAAGGCTCCGTGTGATGTTTGCTGGCATGCAGAGTTATGTGAGCAACAGTGAGAAGTGAGCTTAACAGAAACTGGCCCCCCGGAAATAACAAGCACACCAAGCCAAGAGCAACAATGCTGGCCATTGAAGCCATGCCAACGATCCACAACCTAAGGCTTGCAGGCACCTTCTGGCCTTCCGTGCTTCCACCTAGGCATGAGTGTGAAGCAAGCAAAATGGTTTTTAAAAAAAAAAATCCTGAAATGAATTAGGTAAGGGCGCTTTTTTTTCTTACAAGGGCCCATAGTCTACCAGTTGTATGCTCAAAACTCACAGCGAAACTTTTACTCTATAAATATGTTACAGTTGCATAGTAGTTGAAACAGTGATCAGTTATGTATCAGCTAACATTTGGCCTGAAACAGTGCAAGTTGTCCCAGACATACATGTGATCTGGAGAAGAAAGAAGAAAGTTATAGTGTGGGCTAGATTCCAACATAAGTGAAGCCTGGAAAAGTAAGTCAATGTTCCAAGAAGAACAGAATTGCGTCATGTGGCCAGTATTATGTCAACAAGTGTGGGATTGTGACGGTTTTTGTTTGTAGGTGAGTAGATTATATATATATATTCATATATATTTATATAAATATATTATATATATATAATATATAAATATATATATATATATATATATTGTCAATAAAAACACTGAGCACTACTAGGCGGGGGTTCGAAACCCGTTGTTGTTATTTAGCCCGCCTCATGGTGAGCGAAAAATTCACCGACGCTCTCACCCATTGAACCAGTGGGGTTAGTGGTTGTTGGGTACAATTGTACTTTCATACATTCCCTTCTTTGCTTCCAAGCATGTTAATTACAAATAAAGAAATAATAAAATTATTTTTAACAATTGTTCACAGGGATAATGTATACGGAGAGTTGTATGTTCTTTTAATATGTATATACATGAGGTTTCCTTGTTAAAATCCTCCTATTTTAAATTTTAAGTGTTTCGAGATGGGGGGGGTGGTGTGAACAGGTTACAGCAGCCTTGATGACCCTTGTGTGGTTTTTTTGTTGAAAGGCTTCTTTTAAACTCCATTAATGAAATTTTTAACTTTCACAGTGCCATATAAACTGGGCTAAGACGGAAGATGTAAGGCGGGGGGAATTATTGATAATTTTGGCGAGGGTGTGACCCAGATAACTGCAAAATACCGAAAGAAAGAATTTACAAATTTTCTGCCTGGGTAACTGTTGATCTCGGTTGAATCCAGGATCAAAACAATCAGCATTCAATTCCCGATTATAATAATGCAAATCAATAAAACTGTTTGTGAGAACGATGGAGTTCAATCCTCATTCCGGCGCACCGAACCCGCGACTTTTTTTCCCAGGCGGGGAGCCCGGGAGTGTCTTCACCAGAAAAGAAGTGGTTCTACTGAACACGGATATTATTGTTATTATTATATTATCATTGTTACCTTAATGTGAAGGGCCGCGTTAAACCGTGGGGGGGGGGGGTTATACAGCAGCTGGGTGTGAATGGAAGCCACCCAACTTCATTTGGTTTTATATACAATTTACAACTGAATTAAGACACATGTGCACATCTGGGTATCTTTATTGTAGACGTTTCGCCATCCAGTGCTTTCAATACAAATTCCAGGGACCATAAAAACTGTTGCCACATGTGTCTTAATTTTCATTTGTCGGTATTGTATACCATTCTTGTACAATTTAACCTGCTTGTTCTGACACAGTATCTCAAAGGTATCTTGGTAAAAGGACATTTCCACAAGTATTTACCTGCTTTATTGTTAGTTATGACGTGAGAAAGTTGGATTCCAGTGGATCGGCTAGCATGAAATGTAGGCCCCCTCAGGTGCTTTCTAAAATTCTGCCTCTTACTTCTACTAGTGGTCTCCGCCTCCAGTTATAGCCTCACCTTCGGCAGAATTTAAAGACTCCATTCCTATGCTTCAGCTTCACAATAGTTCCAGAATATGGAACTAAAACACTTCTCCAGGCTGAGGAACTGACCACCTCAAAAAAACTATTTGATGGATGATGACATCTTCTTTACTTCGCTACACGCCTGTGGTCCAATTTAATCTTTCCGTATATTGGACTGAGAAGCCTACCTGCGTAGTTGAACGCGTTTCAGTCAACAATAAAGACACCCAATGTTCCCCACGATGTTGTCTTACTCTTTCAACATGAGCAGCATTTCAAAGATGCCACCCTTGAAGGGGAACACGGGACACAATATACGGTAAATTGTATTTAAGATTAAATCGGCATATCTTCGACAGTGCCAGCTGGTTTATAAATGTTATTAAGCAAAGTGAGGTGAGTGGAAGGAGCTCTCTCTTCAAAATAAATGAGCGTACTCTCCCCTTCTCGACTTAAAAACCTGATTACCTGCATTAAAGATTCCCAGGGCGCTGTTATGGACCCTGCAGTGTTAAGAGCTTGACCCACAGAAATTTCTTACATTACTTACCGAATATCGTCTATAAATACTTAACTTTTATAATTTGAAAACCGTAAATAGATTTCTAACATTTAAGCCGGGTCCCCTTCCCCCCTCCCATATCCCCCCTCCCACCGAAGTTCCCACAAAATCCGCCAAGAATGCTTCGGTAAATCGCCCAAAGTCAAAACGGACGCCCGGGATATAATTGAAAGTAGTTGGCTGTTGTGCAGTTAAGTTTGGGTCGAATTTGCATCGTTTGAAGCAAGTTGAGAGCCAGTTGATCATAGGTCATAACGATAGTCTGAACATTAACGACTATAGGAGCGACAGAACAAGGGGTAACGAATCTTGTTTCTGTTGTGAGTTTAGTAACAAGAAAAAAACGCAATAATGGATATATGCTAGATGAGGCTTGCAATGAGCCGAGGTAGGTAACAGGTCTACAGTTTGTAAATAAAGAATAGAAACTAATCACAAAAATGTGCTGGGACTCGAACCTCAATGCAGAAGTCTTAAAATCTCACAGGACAGATAGAACATAAGTAACTGATGAACGCTGCAGCAGGCCTACTAGCCCCACCACAAGGCCAAGTCCTTAATCGTTATCGGTTATGTGATTTATTTCCTTGGTTATTGCAGTTTCGTGAGTCATAAGGTAGGGACTTTTAACATAACCTTGTAAAAGCTTACGGTAAAAGAGTGTGCGTGAGAGAGGAGAGAGTGAATTAGAAGTATAAAACCATTTTAATAAACCATTTTATTTTGCGAGACGCAGCTAAGATTATAGTTTTACTCTGAAAATAAGCACAGTACCTCCTAATCAGGAAATATGTAATACTGACATTCGAATAAATAACCAAGTTGTGTGATTTGTTTCTCTAGTGTTTACGAAAGCAAGCGCCTCGAGTTTGTCTCAAATTTACCAAAACTTTTCTTTAAAGGGCATTACTGTAGGCTTTTTAATTTACGTAAATAAATGAAACGAACCGCTTAACAAAACTATGTGAATGTAACACAGTCAGATATATGTTATATACATTCATAAACAAGAATCTTCTTAGGCCAAAGGAAAAATAAATTCTTTTTTTGCTTATTTTAGTTCACCCCGAAATATATGAGTAACTCCCTAAATTGAGGCATTCATCTTTATTACTTCTCTTTCCCCCTCGTCCCCACAACTTTCCCTTCCTCCCCCACAACCCCCTCCACCCTCCCCCACAACCTCCCTCTCCATTCCCAACAACTTCCCCCTCCCCCCCCCAGAAGAGCAAAGCTGGTGAGAGCCTTGTCAGAAGGGCTTTTATTTCCCAGGGGGAGCACGTGAAATGTAGATGTGGTTGGTTGTTGATTCCAGCAGGGGGCGTTAGGACGAAACAACGCTGCCTCTACCAAGCAATGTTACCTTCGCATCACTTGTGTACACCAGAGGATAGGGGGAGGAAGGAGAGAGAGAGAGTGAGAGATGAGAGGAGAGAGAGAGGAGAGAGAGAGAGAGGAGAAGAGGGAGAGAGAGAGAGAGAGTGAGAGGAGAGAGAGAGAGGAGATGAGGATGAGGATGAGATAGAGAGAGAGAGGGAGAGAGAGAGAGAGAGTGCTTCACCTGAAGTTGATTGCTTCATCTAAGATTCATGTGCTTCATCAAGGATTATGATGGGTATCAGAAACAAATGTGGAAACAGTGAGATTCTTTAGGTAAACATATCTCCCTGAGCCTCTACGAGCTGTTTTTTTCAGCTGCATTACTTATCTAATAAGCCTCGTGTGAACTAGCTTGGTTAACTAATTAGTTACGCGATGTGGGGGGCGAAACGTTCCCCGTAAATGTCTTGAACTGTACATGTATGCTTTTATTTACATACCCGTGGTCTGGTGGTTAAAGCTCTCGCTTCACACGGCGAGGGTCCGGGTTTGATTCCCGACAAGGGCGGAAACATTGGGCGTGTTTCTTTACACCGGTTGTCTATATTCCCCATCAGTAAAATGGGTATCCAGGTGTTAATCGACTGGGGTGGATCGCATCCTGGGACAAAACTGGCCTAATTTGCCCGAAATACTCTTCATAATAAGCGCCTTTCTATATAGTAATATGTCATTTATGTCAGCTAGGCCTGTATACCTTGTACATGTCCTTGTAGAAATAAAGATTATTATTATTATTATTTTTATTATTATTACCAATAGTGTCAGAAACGGCACACCTGTTCCTATCTCTCTCTCTCTTTCTCTCTCCCTCCGTGTTTCTTTTACACAGTATTAAGTTTAGGGTTCCTAACTTTACTTACAAACTACGAGCTGTTACCTACTACCTCATTCGAAACCCTTTTTACTGTTATGAGATATACAGATAGAGTACAGTGATTTCATTTGGTCAACTGACTTGATTTCTTTGATGTCATTGTGATGCACGAACTTGTTCCAGACATGAGTCATCATAGGAATAAATGATCTCAGATGAAGCGATGTCCTGGAGAAGGTTACAGTCAGAGTGTAGTTGCTGCTTGCTGCCCGTCTTGTTGTGTAGAAGCTCACTTTTCGCTGTCTTTGGAGTGTAACCAAGTACCTCGACAGTTTTGGCCTTATACATAACAAAGGCCACCCACATTCCTTGTGTCGAAGGCTCTGCTCTCTCTCTCTCTCTCTCTTTACACAGAATTTTACAAGGCTAGGTTAAGGTTCCTAACTTTATTTACAAGCTAAGACCTGTTAGTTACATCTTTATATATACGATTTTATATACTAGAAGGGAGGGCGGGGCCGGGAGTAATATAATTGTAGTAGTAGTGGTAGAGGTCGTAGTAAGCAGTAGTAGTAGTAATAGTAGAGGTATTGTGTAACAATGGCAGATGTGGCAATAAGAAAGCAGTAGTAGTGAAACAAGGGTCAGAGAATGAAATATTTTTAAGATGGTTATATCAATGTAGTCGCAGTCTTCTGCTTGTAAGGCACACATTTCCTGCGTGACCTCAAAATGAAACCAATAATATTCCCACGTTTTGAACTCTTTCATGATGAGACAGGAGTTTTCAATCGCTTGCTACTTAATGTTTCAATCAATGCTTTCCTAAATGCTCCACACACCTCATCTAAACATGTGGTTACGGACTCAAATTAAGTAGTCATAAGCAACACTCAATGAATAAACAGAGATGTGGATGAAGGGATCGAATCGCGGTCGTAAATTAGTTATACAAGCTTTGCTGATGACATGATATATCCGACATCATTTCTTCATCTAAGATATTGTCATGCCTCTCCCATCTGTTCGCAGGGTCAAAATATCAGCTACGTTAATTAAAGAAAAATTATTTGGATTAGATTTTTTTCTTTAAACACCGCTCGTCTGCCACTGAGGTAAGATGACCCGAGAAAGAGGAAACACGTTTACCCTTATTCGTTTAAGAAGAAATACTTTTACCGTTATTCGTTCAATCTCTGTCTTACTGTCCACAGGATGGATATAAGATACATAATAAACTAGCCCCTTCGGAGGCAGAATCCAAAAATCCAGAACGATGGTTTGCGAGGCCACAAGGTCGACTAGTCACCAGGTCGATGAGTTACCAGGTCGACTAGTTACCAAGTCGACGAGTCACCAGATCGACTAGTCCCCAGGTCGACTAGTCACCAGATCGACTAGTCCCCAGGTCGACTAGTCCCCAGGTCGACTAGGCACCTCAGCTATGGTGTTCCATTTTTTATGTCTTGATTCTTCAGCAACTTTTCCCAGACGTGAAATTATTGAACATTTTCAAAATAAACTACCAAAGTTACTTTAAAAAAGTTATTTTTCCAAACTCTTTATTCCCCCCCTCCCCGTCAAACTACATTTTCTACGACTGGTAAAAATAACATTTCCTATATTACCTTTCCAAAGAATAAGAGAAAACAAGTTAACCTGAACATTTCCTTCTTATTTGCTCATACTTAATAATATACTTTTCAGTAGTGAAATTATTTAAATGTAACAGAATATCTTGCCATATGTATTTTTTTTCTTCAGATTTAGTTTTTGTTATTATCAGTAGTCTCTTTCAATTAATTTTTAGGAATTGCATGAGAAGTTGACACAAGGCATCAGAGAGTGAAGTGTTTTTAAGAAGATTTTATTAATGTATGGATAGCTAAAGTGTAATGAACACCTGTGAGTGCTCCATAATACCCATATGGAGACAGAAACACGGAAGATTAATTGATCGGTATATTTCGATAGTGTTCGTCCTGTCTTCCCTATGTATACTTAGTTGCAGTCTTTACATGGTATCCGGTAAACTCCTGGAGTGTCTTGCGTTGTTGAATGTTTGTATTTCTTGGAAAAGAGATTCTGGACTCATCAACATACGGTGCACATGGCTTCTTCCGAAAGGAAGAGGCCATGTTGTTCCAAGAACTCAACCGAAGACTCGGATTTGGAAATGTGGGGCGCATTTTTTTTTTTTTTTTTTTTACACAGGGTTTGACAAGGTTAAGGATCCCTAGACCCTAGCTTTATTGACAAGCTATTTACAGGTTAAGGATTCCTAACTTTATTGGCAAGCTAAGAGCTGTTACCTACATCAGCTCATTTGAAAGCATTTTTATTGTTATGAGACATGCAAGTAGGGAACAGGATGAAGTTGGAGCCATCTGTGGGCCAGCATTTTCATTTGATCAACTGACTTTATCTCGTTGACATCATTATGCTGTACGAATGTGTTCCATACTCGAGTCATCCTGGGGAAGAAGCTGCGAGACCGCTCACTGGACTCCCTGGTCTCTAGGGACAGCGAGAAAGGTATGGATGAAGAAATGTGTATCCCTACCACAGAAGTACCGTACAGAGAGGCAGTGTTGCCCTGCAGATCAGTTAAGCTAAAGCATCCGTATTTAACAAATTCAGACTCATCAAGAAAGGACACCCTGACACCCCCGTATGCTGCTATAATTCACCGGGAGAAAAATTACGAACTTAAGATATTAGTGTCCCCAAATCTGAAAGGAGAGTTTATTCTCATTCCCCGATATATAGTCCTATGGGGTACTGCAGAAAGTGAACGATCTCGAATTACCGCTCGTTCTCACAGAAGTCAAATCAGTAGAGCAGGTGATAAAAGGTGGATTAATGAGCTATCCGCTAGACTTGCCTCTCGATGCAATCCAAAGTAACAAAAACATCCTGAAAGCTGAGCGGCTCCGAGCCAAGAAGGACGGCAACGTACCTACGAGGCAGGTCTTGATCCCACATAGAGGACCTCTTCCAACTCAATTGGATCTCGGTTGCTAGGGAAAATACCGGGTTAGGACCTACAACCCAGAACCTGTGAGAGGCTTCAGGTGCCACAGGTACAACCACCTCAGCACCCGATGTCAGTTTAAAGAAGTATGTGGCATATGCAGTGGATCTCACCCTATCAAGGACTGTTTGGATAAACTATACAGAGAAGAGGCTACGGAACCTCAGTGTCCGAACTGCGACAAGAAGCATCATGCTTGGAACCCGCACTACCTGGAGAGGTTCTGACGTGCCAAGGCAGCATGGAAAACCCCGGTTGTCCAGCCTTCAGTATCAAATAGAGCCCTCACCACTGAACAGCAGCCTCGTCCAGAGGAGGCTACAGTAACCCGGAATCCAGGGCCACTTCCCTGGCCACAGCGACGAAGGAAACCGAGGAAGCATAAGCGAAGGGGTGGCGCCCCTGCTCAGCCAGTTCCTAATACTTCTACTCAAGCTCCCAACCAACAACGGCAGCCAACGGGGCCCATGATGCAGGAACGGACTACAGCTAAAGCACAAACCCTAGTACCACAGTCACCAGTGAGAAACACTGAAGACCAAGAGAACAGACCAGGACATCCTGTATTATACCTGAGACATCAAGTGATGTCGACGATCACGTGCTTCACCGATATCATATGGGACCTGATACACTCAGAAGAAAACAAACAGACATTCAGAACTATTATGAAGACCTTTGTGAATATATGTATGACGGACAAAACCGAGTCTACGTGTTTATTTTCAAATTTACCTGACCACCCTTCACAGGGCCCAGAGACAACGATGGCAGTTGAACGCACTGGGACTACAGTGAGACCCTAATCGCGGCCCCATAGCATTGAATTAGATCGACATCTCCTTAGAGAACTTTAGAAGAGTCATCTTAGTATTAAGACCCGTGTCAGGACGCAGATCCTGATGAATCAGTAAATCAGTTCATTTAAGTATCTGCTGAAGAGGATAGAAATATACAGACCAATATCTATTAATGATATATCATATAAAAATATGTAAGACACATATGCAACAGTTAGGTATCTTTATTTCGAAACGTTTCGCCTACACAGTAGGCTTCTTCAGTCGAGTACAGAAAAGTTGATAGAAGCAGAAGATACTTGAAGACGATGTAATCAGTCCATCACCCTTAAAGTTTTGAGGTGGTCAGTCCCTCAGTCTGGAGAAGAGCATTGTTCCATGGTATGAAACAATATTGTTTCATACCATGGAACAATGCTCTTCTCCAGACTGAGGGACTGACCACCTCAAAACTTTAAGGGTGATGGACTGATTACATCGTCTTCAAGTATCTTCTGCTTCTATCAACTTTTCTGTACTCGACTGAAGAAGCCTACTGTGTAGGCGAAACGTTTCGAAATAAAGATACCTAACTGTTGCATATGTGTCTTACCTAACAACCTGTCGGTATTTTATACCATTTTAATGTTCATATAAAAATAAATCATATATTTATCATATAACGAAAAGAAGTTTCGATATCTTAGGAATGATTAACAGTTAAAAAAGGTCGTGAGCTACGTGGCGTTCTCTTGTTGAACGAATAATTGTGGAAAGGAAAGGGGCATAAGTGTTTAAATTTGTGTAGTGTACAGTTAAGATTGAAAGTGTGTTACGAGAAGTGGGTAAAAGTAATGCTGAGATGTGTCTGATTATCAAAGCATTCGAGGGATTATAATTCATAAAATATGCAATGAGTTTTGTGATTTACAAAGTATAAAGGCTGAGAGTTATATGATTAACAAAGTATAAAAGCTGAGAGTTGTATGATTTACAAAATAAATGCTGAAAGTTGAATGATTTACGGAGTATAAATTCTAGAAGTTGTATGATTTACAAAGTATCAATGCTGAGAGCTATATGATTTGCAGAGCATCAAAATTCTCAATTTTTATTGATTTAACACAGAAATACTAAGACTCTTCATTTACTGACATTCAACCAGCTTAATTTCTTATAACAAATATCAATTATTGTGAGTAATTAGTCGTTACAATCACAGTACAATAAAAATAAATCTAATTCAGGTCGTACAAGTCTCAGGAATTTTTGACGAATACAGAAATCTCCCGACTATTTAGGCCGAAAAATATGGTTGCTGGGTTCTTACGCACTCAGGTGCTCGAGAGCAGGCTGACTATATCCTCACTCATTACATTAAATGTATAAAATACTGAAAAGATGATGTAAAACACATGTGAAACACTTGGGTATCTTTATTAACGATCGTTTTGCCACCCAGGAGATATGGCTTTTTCAGTCTATTACAAAGAATATATACTGGAGACTACAGAGGATAGAAAATAATCAGTCCCTTAGCAATTGGTAAATCTAATGCCCTTGCACGAGGATATACTAGAGCCGGAGGAGATACGCAGCAAATGAAGACATGACAGGTGGGTAGAGACATGACAGGTGGGTGGAGACATGACAGGTGGGTGGAGACATGACAAGTGGGTGGAGACATGACAGGTGGGGTGGAGACATGACAGGTGGGGTGGAGACATGACAGGTGGGTGGAGACATCACAGTTTTGTGGGATTCACTAGTGAAAGTAGGTCATCCCCAAGATTAGGGACAAAACCTGGGACTGAACACTGCAAAATTACCTTTACTCTTCTACGTCTCCAGTACATATTCTCAGTAATGGATTTAAAATGCCTGTGATTGGCGAAAATTATCACCAGTAAAGATACAAAGGTGTTGCACAAGTATCTTATTCATCAATATTGTTACATGTCTTGGTTCTTTATGAGTGTGCATTCAGAATACTCACTAATCATAATATATTCATTGTTCACTGATGAATTGGCCTGTGCTAGCTAACATTGTACAGGGTGTATAATGCAGAGTGCCTGATGAATAAATATAGTTAATCACGAGTTATTATTTTGTTTTCTCGTTGACTGCTGTTGAATGTTACCGGTCATGATTATAAAACAACATTAGACTGATAAATTGCTACATAAATACTGGACATCGAGATACCTTCCTACCACGGTAAAGTGATCCAATGAATGGAAGAATGCGTATTTTTATTATTATTATTATTATTATTATTATTAGTAGTAGTAGTAGTAGTAGTAGTAGTAGTAGTAGTAGTAGTAGTAGTAGTAGTAGTAGTAGTAGTAGTAGTAGTAGCAGTAGTAGTAGAAGTAATAGCATATTCATGAGGAAGCACTAACACCGTAAGGGTCATACAGCTCCTAGGAAATGGGAGGCAAACAGGCTTGATCCGATGAAGGGAAGGGTGGCTACAACGCCTTGGATCAAGAGTCCATCGCCAACATTAAGGAATCCATCCTCCAAGGAGAAAGACGTATGAAACACTGAGGAAGGGGTGACAGGAGAATGTTAGAGAATATTAGAGAGGTTGGAACTTAAAGCTTTTTGCAGGTATTTATTAACAATGTTTGGTCAGAGTAGAGGCAGGTACTTTTCTCTTAATTTTTGTTGTTGGAGTGTAACACTTGTTGAAGTGTAACACTTGTTGGAGTGTAACACTTGTTGAAGTGTAACACTTGTTGAAGTGTAACACTTGTTGGAGTGTAACACTTGTTGGAGTGTAACACTTGTTGAAGTGTAACACTTGTTGAAGTGTAACACTTGTTGGAGTGTAACACTTGTTGGAGTGTAACACTTGTTGAAGTGTAACACTTGTTGAAGTGTAACACTTGTTGGAGTGTAACACTTGTTGAAGTGTAACACTTGTTGGAGTGTAACACTTGTTGAAGTGTAACACTTGTTGGAGTGTAACACTTGTTTAGTGTAACACTTGTTGGAGTGTACACTTGTTGAAGTGTAACACTTGTTGGAGTGTAACACTTGTTGAAGTGTAACACTTGTTGGAGTGTAACACTTGTTGAAGTGTAACACTTGTTGGAGTGTAACACTTGTTGAAGTGTAACACTTGTTGAAGTGTAACACTTGTTGGAGTGTAACACTTGTTGGAGTGTAGCACTTGTTGGAGTGTAGCACTTGTTGGAGTGTAACACTTGTTGGAGTGTAACGCTTGTTGGACTGTAACACTTGTTGGACTGTAACACTTGTTGGACTGTAACACTTGTTGGACTGTAACACTTGTTGGAGTGTAACACTTGTTGGAGTGTAACACTTGTTGAAGTGTAACACTTGTTGAACTTGTTGGAGTAACACTTGTTGGACTGTAACACTTGTTGGACTGTAACACTTGTTGGACTGTAACACTTGTTGGACTGTAACACTTGTTGGAGTGTAACACTTGTTGGAGTGTAACACTTGTTGAACTTGTTGGTGTAACACTTGTTGGACTGTAACACTTGTTGGACTGTAACACTTGTTGGACTATAACACTTGTTGGAGTGTAACACTTGTTGGAGTGTAACACTTGTTGGAGTGTAACACTTGTTGGACTTGTTGGTGTAACACTTGTTGGACTGAAACACTTGTTGGAGTGTAACACTTGTTGGACTGTAACACTTGTTGGACTGTAACACTTGTTGAAGTGTAACACATGTTCAACTTGTTGGTGTAACACTTGTTGGACTGTAACACTTGTTGGAGTGTAACACTTGTTGAACTTGTTGGTGTAACACTTGTTGGACTGTAACACTTGTTGGACTGTAACACTTGTTGGAGTGTAACACTTGTTGAACTTGTTGGTGTAACACTTGTTGGACTGTAAACACTTGTTGGAGTGTAACACTTGTTGGAGTGTAACACTTGTTGAACTGTAACACTTGTTGGACTGTAACACTTGTTGGACTGTAACACTTGTTGAACTTGTTGGTGTAACACTTGTTGGACTGTAACACTTGTTGGAGTGTAACACTTGTTGGAGTGTAACACTTGTTGAACTGTAACACTTGTTGCAGTGTAACACTTGTTGGACTGTAACACTTGTTGGAGTGTAACACTTGTTGGAGTGTAACACTTGTTGAACTGTAACACTTGTTGGACTGTAACACTTGTTGGACTGTAACACTTGTTGGACTGTAACACTTGTTGGAGTGTAACACTTGTTGGAGTGTAACACTTGTTGGACTGTAACACTTGTTGGAGTGCAACACTTGTTGGAGTGTAACACTAGTTGGAGTGTAACACTTGTTGAACTTGTTGGTGTAACACTTGTTGGTGTAACACTTGTTGGACTGTAACACTTGTTGGACTGTAACACTTGTTGGAGTGTAACATTTGTTGGAGTGTAACACTTGTTGGAGTGTAACACTTGTTGGACTGTAACACTTGTTGGAGTGCAACACTTGTTGGAGTGTAACACTTGTTGGAGTGTAACACTTGTTGGACTGTAACACTTGTTGGAGTGCAACACTTGTTGGAGTGTAACACTAGTTGGAGTGTAACACTTGTTGGACTGTAACACTTGTTGTAGTGTACCACTTGTTGGACTGTAACACTTGTTGGACTAGTTGGACTGTAACACTTGTTGAAGTGTAACACTTGTTGAACTTGTTGGTGTAACACTTGTTGGACTGTAACACTTGTTGGACTGTAACACTTGTTGGAGTGTAACACTTGTTGAAGTTTAACACATGTTGAACTTGTTGGTGTAACACTTGTTGGACTGTAACACTTGTTGGAATGTAACACTTGTTGAACTTGTTGGTGTAACACTTGTTGGACTGTAACACTTGTTGGAGTGCAACACTTGTTGAACTGTAACACTTGTTGGAGTGTAACACTTGTTGGAGTGTAACACTTGTTGGACTGTAACACTTGTTGGAGTGTAACACTTGTTGGAGTGTAACACTTGTTGAACTGTAACACTTGTTGTAGTGTACCACTTGTTGGACTGTAACACTTGTTGTAGTGTACCACTTGTTGGACTGTAACACTTGTTGGACTGTAACACTTGTTGTAGTGTACCACTTGTTGGAGTGTAACACTTGTTGGACTGTAACACTTGTTGGACTGTAACACTTGTTGGACTGTAACACTTGTTGTAGTGTACCACTTGTTGGACTGTAACACTTGTTGGACTGTAACACTTGTTGTAGTGTACCACTTGTTGGAGTGTAACACTTGTTGGACTGTAACACTTGTTGGACTGTAACACTTGTTGTAGTGTACCACTTGTTGGAGTGTAACACTTATTGGAGTGTGACACTTGTTGGAGTGTATCACTTGTTGGAGTGTAACACTTGTTGGACTGTAACACTAGTTGGAGTGCAACACTTGTTGGAGTGTAACACTTGTTGGAGTGTAACACTAGTTGGAGTGCAACACTTGTTGGAGTGTAACACTTGTTGGAGTGTAACACTTGTTGGAGTGTAACACTTGTTGGAGTGTAACACTAGTTGGAGTGCAACACTTGTTGGAGTGTAACACTTGTTGGAGTGTAACACTTGTTGGAGTGTAACACTTGTTGGAGTGTAACACTTGTTGGAGTGTAACACTTGTTGGAGTGTAACACTTGTTGGACTGTAACACTTGTTGGAGTGTAACACTTGTTGGACTGTAACACTTGTTGGAGCATAACACTTTTTAGGTAAGCCGTTTAGCCAAACTTTAGGTTTAGGTACAGTGAAGAAACAGTCTTAGTCATGTGGTCATGTTGTGATTAATTGGTTACTTGGTTAATTGAGTTAAAAGTCTATCAAGTCAATGAGGGTCATATGTACACACACACACACATATATATATATATTTATATATATATATTATATATATATATTTATATATATATATATTATATATATATATATATATATATATATATTTATATATTACATATATTATATATTTATATACATATTATATATATATATATATTATATATTATTATATATATATATATATATATTATATATATATATATATATATATATATATGTCGTGCGAATAGGCAGAACTTGCGATCTTGGCTTAAATAGCAACGCTCATCTTGCCATATAGGAGAAGCGAAAATTTTTGTATCCAATAATTTCGCCAAAATTATTTTGAACCTAACAAAATAAATATATTTCACTGTGTTTGTTTCATATTAAATTACTGTAAACAAATCTAAATTATATTTAGTTTGGGTAGGCTAAAATAAATTGTTCTTGTTATAATAAGTTAGGTAAGTTTTCTAAGATTCTTTTGGTGCAAAATTAAAAAATATTTACATTAACATTAATGGAAAAAATATATCTTTAAACGTGTAAGAGAAAATTTCAGAAAGGACTTAATTTTAAATGAGTTCTTGCTAATTGACCAGTTTTACATATTCGGCACGACATATATATATACATGTATATAATATATATATATATATATATATATATATATATAATATATATTTATATATATATATATATATATTATGTATATATATATATATATATATTATATATATATATATAATATATATATATATATATATAATATATATATAAACCAGGTGTTTACAGTGAAACATGTAAGTGAACAGTATTTAGATAAGGCTAAAGAGGTCTTTGTGGCATTTATGGATTTGGAAAAGGCGTATGACAGGGTGCATAGGGGGGCAATGTGGCAGATGTTGCAAGTGTATGGTGTAGGAGGTAGGTTACTGAAAGCAGTGAAGAGTTTTTACGAGGATAGTGAGGCTCAAGTTAGAGTATGTAGGAAAGAGGGAAATTTTTTCCCAGTAAAAGTAGGCCTTAGACAGGGATGTGTGATGTCACCGTGGTTGTTTAATATATTTATAGATGGGCGTTGTAAGAGAAGTAAATGCGAGGGTGTTGGCAAGAGGCGTGGAGTTAAAAGATAAAGAATCACACACAAAGTGGGAGTTGTCACAGCTGCTCTTTGCTGATGACACTGTGCTCTTGGGAGATTCTGAAGAGAAGTTGCAGAGATTGGTGGATGAATTTGGTAGGGTGTGCAAAAGAAGAAAATTAAAGGTGAATACAGGAAAGAGTAAGGTTATGAGGATAACAAAAAGATTAGGTGATGAAAGATTGAATATCAGATTGGAGGGAGAGAGTATGGGGGAGGTGAATGTATTCAGATATTTGGGAGTGGGCGTGTCAGCGGATGGGTCTATGAAAGATGAGGTGAATCATAGAATTGATGAGGGGAAAAGAGTGAGTGGTGCACTTAGGAGTCTGTGGAGACAAAGAACTTTGTCCTTGGAGGCAAAGAGGGGAATGTATGAGAGTATAGTTTTACCAACGCTCTTATATGGGTGTGAGGCCTGGGTGATGAATGTTGCAGCGAGGAGAAGGCTGGAGGCAGTGGAGATGTCATGTCTGAGGGCAATGTGTGTTGTGAATATAATGCAGAGAATTCGTAGTTTGGAAGTTAGGAGGAGGTGCGGGATTACCAAAACTGTTGTCCAGAGGGCTGAGGAAGGGTTGTTGAGGTGGTTCGGACATGTAGAGAGAATGGAGCGAAACAGAATGACTTCAAGAGTGTATCAGTTTGTAGTGGAAGGAAGGCGGGGTAGGGGTCGGCCTAGGAAAGGTTGGAGAGAGGGGGTAAAGGAGGTTTTGTGTGCGAGGGACTTGGACCTCCAG
>NC_069427.1:511114-521114 GCF_026875155.1 Cherax quadricarinatus
CAGAGCCATTCCCTCACTCCAGAGCCCCTTCCTTCAGCGCCCTCACCCCTTACCCCAGCACCACAGGGCCTAATAAAAGCACACTGACCCCCACAAACGATGTTTTATGCCTCACTCTCAGCAAGATACTCACAAAAACTGTGGTGTAGTCACCTACCTCGCGGAGATCCGCTAAACCCTGAGGACGAAGAGGAGGCTGATGAGGACGAGAGGGCAGAGGAAGGCAGCACCAGCAGCGCCAGGACCACACAGGCCAACGGTGACATGACTACTGCAGGAGTGGAATGCTGCTGCTTCCAAGGAGATGATGAAGATATCGTAGGCAGCAGGGACGCCATGCTTGCTACTGCTGATGCGATTGCTGATGGTGATGGTGTGACTACTGCTGCTGCTGCTGCTGCTTCTGCTGCTGCTACTACTACTGCTACTGCTGCTGCTGATGGTATTCCCCGGGGGGTGAGGCACGAGCCTGCCGATGGAGGAATCATTAAAGATAGTGAGCATCATCACCGCTCACTGCCACCCACCACCATGATGGCAGATTGCCTCGGGTCGCGGTCTCTGGGTGGCGTAGCGCCTCTCTCTCTCTGGGGCACCTCCACTACCACTGTTGGTCACCAGGGGGTAAATGGGGGAAGAGCGGGGGAGGGGTCGCTACCGCAGCAGGGCCGACACAGCCGATCCTCGCACCACCCCGGGATCCGAACCCACCACCACCACAGCAACACTCGTGGCAAGCATCCACCGCTGGTTCACCTCTGGCTTCGTGAGCAGCCAGTACCCAACCGTGGCTTGCGAACTATCCTTCTAGCACCGTCAGACACTCACACACACGCGCACGGCGGGTCTCAGAAGCACCAGCGTCCCTTCCGGTCGTGGGCTCACTATCGACTGGGAGTCAGGGCGCCCGCGACCCCCTTGCGCTCGGACCCTGTTCGATGTGCGCACGCACGCCCGCGTTCCCACCCGACATCTAGCGGCGGCCGGGAATACAAGCCCACTACAGCCTTTGCGAAGACTTAAAGCACTCCTTCACCCCGAGACCACACACACACCACGGCCTATTTTTCGCCTTAGGCAGCTTACACTGAGGCCGACGGTGCTAGTCCAGTGGCCAGCCTCCCTGACTGTGTAACATATGGCACGTGAAGGATCGATATGTGAGCGAGGGTGGAGGGGAAGACAGAGAGTCCTACACACCTGGTCTAGCTGCGGAAGCCGGCTGGTAGCGGTCCCACGCAGGTGTACGACGCAACCCAGCTACCTCCTCACACAGCTACACCTCCTGGCCCCTCCTCCTCCTCCTCATCATCATCATCACCCCCTCCTCCTCTTCCTCCTCCACCAAACACCTGCCCAGCAAACTCGTAATGAACTCCGAAACGAGGCACCATTTCTCACTCCAGCCATAACCACCATCAAGGCAGCAAATACGTTTATACATGCAATATGACGGAGTTGACGGGTAGAGTGAACCGGAGAGCAGAGGAGGAGGAGAAGGAGGACGAGGAGGAGGAGGAAGGGGATTGTTTAAAGTAGTAATTACATGATGAACGACTCCATTTCCCTTCCAATCCCCCCACCTCCCATTACCCTTCCCACCTTCATTACCCATCCCACATTTTTTTTTGTGTTAAAGTTGGCCGTAATTGGAAATTTTTACTTTTCACTAGAATCGACTGTGATTATGACCAGAGCAGCGAGCACAACATCCGTCACAGCATGTCACACATCTGTCTGCCATAGCATGTCACAGTATCTATCACAGAATGTCATAACATTCGTCACAGCATGTCACATCCGTCTTCCACAGAATGTCACAGTATCTATCACAGCATGTCACAACATTCGTCACAGCATGTCACATATGCCTACCAAAGCATGTCACAGTATCTATCACAGCATGTCAAAACATCCGTCTCAAAATCCGCCACAGCATGTCACAGTATCTATCATGGCATGTCACAGTATCTATCACATGCCCCAGAATGTCACAGTATCTGTCACAGCATGTCACAGCATCCGTCACAGAATGTGACCATAACATAACACAACAAAAATACAGCAAAACATTAACAGAGCACCACACCATCACAGCACTACACTATCAGAGCACCACACTATAACAGCACCACACTATCACAGCACTACAATATCACAGCATCACACTATCACAGCACCACACTTTCACAGCACCACACTATCACAGCACCATACTTTCACAGCACCACACTATCACAGCACCACACTATAACAGCACCACAGTATCACAGCACCACACTGTCACAGCGCAACACTATAATAGCACCACATTATCACAGCACCACACTATCACAGCACAATATCACAGCACCACACTATCACAGCACCACACTATCAAAGCACCACACTATCACAACATCACACTATCACAACATCACACTATCACAGCACCACACTACCTGGAGTTTACCTGGAGAGAGTTCCGGGGGTCAACGCCCCCGCGGCCCGGTCTGTGACCAGGCTTCCTGGTGGATCAGAGCCTGATCAACCAGGCTGTTGCTGCTGGCTGCACGCAAACCAACGTACGAGCCACAGCCCGGCTGATCAGGAACTGACTTTAGGTGCTTGTCCAGTGCCAGCTTGAAGACTGCCAGGGGTCTGTTGGTAATCCCCCTTATGTGTGCTGGGAGGCAGTTGAACAGTCTCGGGCCCCTGACACTTATTGTATGGTCTCTTAACGTGCTAATGACACCCCTGCTTTTCATTGGGGGGATGGTGCATCGTCTGCCAAGTCTTTTGCTTTCGTAGTGATTGATTTTCGTGTGCAAGTTCGGTACTAGTCCCTCTAGGATTTTCCAGGTGTATATAATCATGTATCTCTCCCTCCTGCGTTCCAGGGAATACAGGTTTAGGAACCTCAAGCGCTCCCAATAATTGAGGTGTTTTATCTCCGTTATGCGTGCCGTGAAAGTTCTCTGTACATTTTCTAGGTCGGCAATTTCACCTGCCTTGAAAGGTGCTGTTAGTGTGCAGCAATATTCCAGCCTAGATAGAACAAGTGACCTGAAGAGTGTCATCATGGGCTTGGCCTCCCTAGTTTTGAAGGTTCTCATTATCCATCCTGTCATTTTTCTAGCAGATGCGATTGATACAATGTTATGGTCCTTGAAGGTGAGATCCTCCGACATAATCACTCCCAGGTCTTTGACGTTGGTGTTTCGCTCTATTTTGTGGCCAGAATTTGTTTTGTACTCTGATGAAGATTTAATTTCCTCATGTTTACCATATCTGAGTAATTGAAATTTCTCATCGTTGAACTTCATATTGTTTTCTGCAGCCCACTGAAAGATTTGGTTGATGTCCGCCTGGAGCTTTGCAGTGTCTGCAATGGAAGACACTGTCATGCAGATTCGGGTGTCATCTGCAAAGGAAGTCACGGTGCTGTGGCTGACATCCTTGTCTATGTCGGATATGAGGATGAGGAACAAGATGGGAGCGAGTACTGTGCCTTGTGGAACCGAGCTTTTCACCGTAGCTGCCTCGGACTTTACTCTGTTGACGACTACTCTCTGTGTTCTGTTAGTGAGGAAATTATAGATCCATCGACCGACTTTTCCTGTTATTCCTTTAGCGCGCATTTTGTGCGCTATTACGCCATGGTCACACTTGTCGAAGGCTTTTGCAAAGTCTGTATATATTACATCTGCATTCTTTTTGTCTTCTAGTGCATTTAGGACCTTGTCGTAGTGATCCAATAGTTGAGACAGACAGGAGCGACCTGTTCTAAACCCATGTTGCCCTGGGTTGTGTAACTGATGGGTTTCTAGATGGGTGGTGATCTTGCTTCTTAGGACCCTTTCAAAGATTTTTTATGATATGGGATGTTAGTGCTATTGGTCTGTAGTTCTTTGCTGTTGCTTTACTGCCCCCTTTGTGGAGTGGGGCTATGTCTGTTGATTTTAGTAACTGTGGGACGACCCCCGTGTCCATGCTCCCTCTCCATAGGATGGAAAAGGCTCCTTCTTGCAGTTCTTGATGAACACAGAGTTCCATGAGTCTGGCCCTGGGGCAGAGTGCATGGGCATGTCATTTATCGCCTGTTCGAAGTCATTTGGCGTCAGGATAACATCGGATAGGCTTGTGTTAATCAAATTTTGTGGCTCTCTCATAAAAAATTAATTTTGATCTTCGACTCTCAGTCTGGTTAGCGGTTTGCTAAAAACTGAGTCATATTGGGACTTGAGTAGCTCACTCATTTCCTTGCTGTCATCTGTGTAGGACCCATCTTGTTTAAGTAGGGGCCCAATACTGGACGTTGTTCTCGATTTTGATTTGGCATAGGAGAAGAAATACTTTGGGTTTCTTTCGATTTCATTTATGGCTTTTAGTTCTTCCCGCGATTCCTGACTCCTAAATGATTCTTTTAGCTTAAGTTCAATGCTTGCTATTTCTCTGATCAGTGTCTCCCTACGCATTTCAGATATATTGACCTCTTTTAGCCGCTCTGTTATTCTTTTCCGTCGCCTGTAAAGGGAGCGCCTGTCTCTTTCTATTTTACATCTACTCCTCCTTTTTCTTAGAGGAATAAGCCTTGTGCATACATCGAGTGCCACCGAGTTAATCTGTTCTAGGCATAAGTTGGGGTCTGTGTTGCTTAGTATATCTTCCCAGCTTATATTGGTTAGGACTTGGTTTACTTGGTCCCACTTTATGTTTTTGTTATTGAAGTTGAATTTGGTGAATGCTCCCTCGTGACTAATCTCATTATGTCGGTCTGGGGCTCCGCGCATACATGACTGAACCTCAATTTTGTTGTGATCTGTGTATATTGTTTTTGATATGGTGACATTTCTTATCAGATCATCATTGTTAGTGAAGATGAGGTCTAGTGTATTCTCCAGTCTAGTAGGCTCTATTATTTGCTGGTTTAAATTGAATTTTGTGCAGAGATTTAAAAGCTCGCGTGAGTGTGAGCTTTCATCAGAGCTGCCTCCTGGTGTTATTACTGCAACAATATTATTTGCTATATTCCTCCATTTTAGGTGCCTTAAGTTGAAATCCCCCAGGAGCAAGATGTTGGGTGCAGGAGCTGGAAGATTTTCCAGACAGTGGTCAATTCTTAACAGCTGTTCCTGGAATTGCTGGGATGTTGCATCCGGAGGCTTGTAGACTACCACAATGACTAGGATTTGGTTCTCGACCTTTACTGCTAAAACTTCCACTACATCATTTGAGGCATTTAGCGGTTCTGTGCAAACAAGTGACTCTGCAATGTACAGGCCAACCCCCCCCCCTTTTGCCTGTTCACTCTGTCACATCTGTATAGGTTGTAACCTGGGATCCATATTTCATTGTCCAAGTGATCCTTTATGTGGGTCTCAGTGAAAGCCGCGAACATTGCCTTTGCCTCTGCAAGCAGTCCACGGATGAAAGGAATTTTGTTGTTTGTTGCTGGCTTTAGACCCTGTATATTTGCCAAGAAGAATGTTATCGGACTGGTGGTATTGTTGGTACTGGGGGGGGGGGATTTTTTTTCCGGCATTAGTATCTGTATCTGTTGGTTTGGAGTGGAGGCCATCGACTGTGGTTCCACTCCAGGAATGACTGGATTTGGTGTACGATTTCTGCCATTTCCTGCCAGTTTTTTTCCTTCCTGGCACTAAAAAACCTCTCCCTCTTGAGTGGCTGTGGCTACCTAGGTTTTCCCATGGCCTGGATGTTTTGGATCTTTTTGTCCCCTTTAGATGGTATGCCTGGCAATTTAAGTTATAGCACAGTCTTTACTGTACTGAAGAGGTACACAGTTCAGGGTGAAAAAGCTTACAGGAAGGGAGTTTGCATTTTCCTGTTGTCATATGGGCATGGCATTTTCTAGGGTGGTCATAGTTGCACGTCCCATCTGTTTTTCCAGATTTCCCATGCCAGCAGATACCAAGTGCATAGTATGTGCACAGGCTTGGTTTCCGTTTGCCTTGGGTTTCTGTGACTGTATTCCCCGTTGGTGCATGTTTCCCTGTCTTACTTCTATCCTCCCTAGCACCAACAATGGAGCTCCCACCAGTTGTTTTTGGTAATATATCCTCACTATTGCTAGTGGAGTCCTCTTGTTTGCTATTTCCTGCGGTATTTCTAGTTTGCAATATTGGTTTTATCTTATCTTTGGACTACACTTGTTTCCCTACTATGGCTCCTGTCCCTATGAGGTCATTTATATGTATTCCTTCCTGCGTATAATTCCGACTACCTGGAACAAAATCTCCAGCTTCACCATTACTGTCTCCCAGGACAGCATCTCCAGCTTCACCATTTACTGTCTCCCAGGACAGCTCTCCAGCTTCTCCATTACTGTCTCCCAGGACAGCATCTCCAGCTTCACCATTACTGTCTCCCAGGACAGCACCTCCAGCTTCACCATTACTGTCTCCCAGGACAGCACTATCAGCCCCACATTTACTGACTACCAGGACATCATCTCCAGCCTTACAGTTTCTGACTACATGGCCAGTATCAAGGGCAGTACCATTCAGCCCAGACTTTTTAGTTCCCATCTGTTGTAGAAAGCTTCCAGGTTTTCTATGAAGCAGCTTTGATGTTGACCTCTTTTAATACCCTTGTGATTTTAGTCCACAGATTTATCTCATTTGGGCATACCCAAAAACACTTCCCTGTTTTAATACTGCTTGTAGATAGTTCTTGGATATCAGCACAAGGGGCGTGACACCAATTTCCACAAAAATGACAATTTATGCATGTGGAAGCCCGTTTGTTTGACTGACCACAGACTACACACAGCTTCATAATGATTTGAATGGTTGATTTACTGCAATTCTACTAGCAACCTCTTGAATATTCTATTAATAACCTCCTTAAATGAAGCTCTAGCTATTTGTATTTCTGTTTCTAACTGTTTTTGTATATTGGACAGCTTACCGTGCACGTTCCTGGTATATATTTAATGTTTGTATTTATAAGGGCGCCTACAACCCCATCCGTTTACAGTCTGCTTTATTGTCCAACGAAACCGTTTGAAACCAGTCAAGGGTTCGGACCAGTCAAGGGTTCGGACCAGTCCAGGGTTCGGACCAGTCAAGGGTTCGGACCAGTCGATCTGATCTGATCAGTGGGTCACTTATTTAAACCATACTGGTCGGTGATTTGAGCTAACACATGAAGGATCTACTGGAAATTATCTACCCGAGTAATCTGTGATTTGATTGATACAAAAGTATAACTTGCGTGTTGAAGAGCCGGTGACTGCTGGCAACTCCTACAATGACGAACGGTCGACCTCAACCCTTGTTTATCAATCGCTGTATCTAGGTTTTCTATTTTTTCCGTCTCCACCACAATAAATGCTATATTATCACTATAGTTGACTGGTGCAAATTTTGGAGGAAGGACGCTTTTTCTGTAGTAATAATTGCTTCTCGTTGTGTTTATGCGACCGCTGGTAACTACAGGTTATATGAAATTCACAGTATATGTCTGGTATTTCAAGAAAAAAAGAAACTAATGAAAGTCACTCCACTCCACTAAGTACCATTATAATACTGGTTAGTTGCTACTACAACACTGTATTCTGCTATTCACTGGTATCACTAGATTATATGCGAGTACACTAGCAAGCCAGGAAGATTATTAAAAAACAGCTGACCACTGTGGTAAGTTTCTGGCGACTTCTGGCACCTGCCTCTATAGGCTTATCACTTCATTTACAAATTCACCTGTTTTCAAATGACACTTTAGCCTTTATCATCAATATACTAGGGAGCCACTGTAATATACACTATACACTATGTATACTCAATGTTATCAGGGAGACTTTCTTTCCTCTGACACGAAAAGTTCAATTATTATTATTTTTTTCACACGGGAAAAGGCCTATGATTCCCCTCTGGCAGTAAACTCTGCTAGGTAGTGCACACTAATTCTCCTTTTTTGACTCAGTATATAATGTTTTCCGCCCAAGATTGGTTCCAGGCGCTAGAGGGATGTATCGTATAGGATTGATGACACAAATTAAAGTTCTAGCACGTAAGAGCGACCGTGAAAACACCAGAAAACCCGGAGCACAACGAGGCACCCAACCCAGTTAAATATGTGAATCCACAGCACCACACTATAACAGCACTACAATGCAGCAGCACTATACTATCACGACACCACACTACCATAACACAACAAAATCACAGCAAAACATTGTCAGAGCACCACACTACCACAGCACTACACTATCAGAGCACCACATTATAACAGCACCACTCCATCACAACACCACACTGTCTCAACACCACACTATCACATCATCACACTATCACAACACCACACTAACTCAACACCACACTATCACAGCACCACACTATCACAACATCACACTATCACAACACCACACTATCACAACATCACACTATCATAACACCACTCTATCAGAACACCACACAATCACAGCATCACACTATCATAGCATCACACTATCACAACACCACACTATCACAGCACCACACTATCACAACACCACACTAACCCAGCATTATACTATCACAAACACCACACTATCACAACACCACACTATCACAGCACCACACTATCACAGCATCACACTAACACAACACCACACTTTAACAACACCACACTAACCCAACATTACACTGTCACAACACCACACTATCACAACACGACACTATATCAACCCACACTATCATAACACCACACTATCACACACCACACTATCACAGCATCACACTAACACAACACCACACTATCAGAGCACCACACTATCAGAGCACCACACTATCACAGCACCACACTATCACAGCACCACACTATCACAGTACCACACTATCACAGTACCACACTATCACAGCACCACACTATCACAGCACCACACTATCACAGCACCACACTATCACAGCACCACACTATCACAACACCACACTATCACAGCACCACACTATCACAGCATCACACTATCACACCACACTATCACAGCACCACACTATCACAGCACCACACTATCACAACACCACACTATCACAGCACCACACTATCACAGCACCACACTATCACAGCACCACACTATCACAGCACCACACTATCACAACACCACACTATCACAGCACCCACACTATCACAGCACCACACTATCACAACACCACACTATCACAACACCACACTATCACAACACCACACTATCACAACACCACACTTTAACAACACCACACTATCACAACACACACACTATCACAACACCACACTTTAACAACACCACACTAACCCAACATTACACTGTCACAACACCACACTATCACAACACGACACTATATCAACACCACACTATCATAACACCACACTATCACAGCACCACACTATCACAGCACCACACTATCACAGCATCACACTATCACACCACCACACTATCACAGCACCACACTATCACAACACCACACTATCACAGCCTCATTATTATACTAGTATGTTGGTTCAACCAGCCAGTCACAGGGAAGCCCACCAACGTTGTCAAGCGATATGATAAACACGTGAATCATCCCTGGCAGACTTACCTTCAGGTCTGGTCGCTATGGTTCTCACTGTGTCTTGTGCTTACAATTGCTTCATTGTACATAGCAGTATATACTGCACATTCTCTCTCTCTCACTCTCTCTCTCTCTCTCTCTCTCTCTCTCTCTCTCTCTCTCTCTCTCTCTCTCTCTCCCTCCCTCTCTCTCTCTCTCTCTCTCTCTCTCTCTCTCTCTCTCTCTTCTCTCCTCTCTCTCTCTCTCTCTCTCTCTCTCTCTCTCTCTCTCTCAAAAAATAGGGCATGGCTATGAGCAATCCCTTCAGCCTCTTAATGTAAGCAGCAACCTCTATATGGAATTCTATGAGACTAGATTACTTGAATATATATATAAATATATTATAATATATATATAATATATATATATATATATTTATATATATATAATATATATATATTAATATATATATATATATATATATATATATATATTTATTTATTTTT
>NC_069427.1:523614-594303 GCF_026875155.1 Cherax quadricarinatus
TTCCACTGAGCCAGCGACCCTGCGAATTACAGCTGGTTTGAGTGATGGAGATTTTGTAAATCACAACGTTGTGAAAGCAGTTGTTATCGTTGCATATTAGTGCATTCCCGCCATATATAGGCGAGAATTTAAAGTAAGTAAACGTCAGTTAGGTCAGTCCCATGTGGATTCTGTTAGTACACAATCTAAATTGTTTACTAAGTGGTACAAATCCACTGGTGTCACTAATTTTAGTGGGTTACTGCAACTGAATCTCAATGACAATCTTCTTGAGTCAGATGGATCAGAGATTCCGGTGTTTTTAGAAGATCATTCAGTGGCAACTGCGTTGGAGGCGGCTAAGCTTGATAACGCATTTGAGGCCAACTGCTCTTTGTCCTAACGGTCCTTAACTTTTCTTCTCAGCAGCCTGATATGGACAAAGATCGTCGTGGACAATCTCTATCCATGCCAGGCTAAGTGGATTACGAAGAAGGACTATACAACAAACATTGTCCTATAAAAACGAAACAGATCACAAACAAACGGCTTGGTTGCCCATGGCTAACCAGCACCATTCTGAAATCCATTGACAAGAAACACCAATATGAAAAGCAATATAGACAGGGCTTAATACACAAAGATATTCTTAAACACTATTCATCAGTTCTCACCAAAGTAATAAAGTAAGCCAAACAACTATACTACTCCAGTAGATTCACAGACACTAGAGGAGATATAAAAAAAAGCCTGGAAAACACTCTCTCAGATTCTAGGGACCCACAAACTGAAAAAAAACAAGAATATTGTACTAACTAAACCTAATGAAACACCACTACATCTCACTGACACAGCTAACAAGATAAACGACTTCTTCTCATCCATAAGATCTAATCTCGCCAGTAAAATCCCACATACCAATGCCCATGCCAGGGACTACCTAGATGGGAATTTCCCAAATTCCTTCTATCTTGCACCAACTGAGCCCACGGAAGTCACCGAGATTATGAAGTCACTTAAAAATAACTCAGGGAATCTGTCTCATGTCCCACCATTACTATACAAGCGAGTGGCCCATGTCCTTTCGCATGTAATTTCATTACTTTTTAACAAGTCACTAGAAACTAGCACCTTCCCAAAACTACTCAAGATGGCAAGGGTTACACCAATACATAAAGGTGGTGAACCCTACAGACTTAAACAACTATAGGCCAATATCAAACTTACCATTGCTATCCAAAATCTTTGAGAAACTCGTGCACAGGAGACTATATTCATTTATAACGGCACAAAACATACTCAACCCCTGCCAATTTGGATTCAGGAAAAATAAAAGCACTAATGATGCAATCATAAAAATGCTAGATCTGCTTTACACAGCATTGGAAAATAAGGAATATCCACTAGGAATTTTTATTGACCTAAGAAAAGCTTTTGACACAGTAGACCTACGACATCCTACTCCACAAACTTGACCATTACGGTATAAGAGGCCATGCGCTTGCTTATATATCAGTATGTCACCATTAATATATATCAGTATGTCACCATTAAAGACACAGCATCAACAACACGGCCACTTGATACTGGAGTTTTGCAGGGAAGTGTCCTTGGTCCCCTGCTCTTCCTCATATACATCAATGATCTTCCAAACGTATCCCAACACCTGAAACCCATTCTCCTTGCTGACGACACGACTTATGTCATCTCTCACCCTAATCTTGCCACCCTCAACACCATTGTTAACGAGGAGCTGATCAAAATATCGACTTGGATGACAGCCAATAAACTTACGCTTAACACTGACAAAACCTACTATATTATGTTTGGTAGCAGAGCAGGAGATGCGCAAATTAACATTAAGATCGACAACACTCTAATTACCAGACATAATGAGGGCAAATTCCTGGGCCTATACCTTGACAACAACCTGAATTTCAGCACCCATATCCAACACATAACCAAAAAAGTATCCAAAACGGTTGGGATCCTCTCCAAGATACGATACTACGTGCCGCAAAATGCCCTTCTCACACTATACCACTCACTTATTTATCCATACCTCATCTATGCTATTTGTGCTTGGGGATCAACTGCAGCAACACACCTAAAGCCAATAATAACCCAACAAAAAGCTGCAGTAAGAATAATCACTAAATCCCATCCCTGGCAACACACCCCCCCACTCTTCATAGATCTAAACTTACTCCCTGTTCAGTACATCCACACTTACTACTGTGCAATCTACATCTACAGGACCTTAAACTCCAATATCAACCTTGACCTAAAACGCTTTCTTGATAGTTGTGACAGAACCCACAGGCATAACACCAGACACAAACATCTCTACGACATTCCCCGTATCCGACTAAACCTTTACAAAAATTCAATGTATGTCAAAGGCCCTAAAATCTGGAACACCCTACCTGAGAACTCTAGAACTGCAGACACATTCATCACCTTCAAAACTACCATTAGAAAACATCTTATCTCCCTGATACACCCCGTCAACTAACTACACGAATACCACCTGGTGGTTCACACTTACACTCACTCACCCATTTGACCATAAACAGAAATATTAATCTCAATCTTAAAATAATGAATCCTATGATTCTCCAATACTGAAACTATGTACTGTTCCAAAACAAAAGCATTCACATTGCTGAACTCACAAACTAGTATTTAGTCACTTAGCCATAATACCAACTTACCTCATAATTTGTAATATTTTAAAATTAAGATTTAAACTAAGTCTGCCCGAAATGCCTAGCCATGCTAGGTGTTCTAGTGGTACACTCTGTAATCATTATTTTACTACATGTAAACCACACAATAACCAAATTCTGTAAACTCAGCATTGTAATCCTTATAGAGAATAAACTTTGAATTTGAATTTGAAAGGAGGCTGGAACTGAAAAACGACGTCTGCCTCAAAGTCAGCATGAAGCAAGAGACAAGAATCCCGAATCCATCAACTGTTACTGCTGTCGTAAGTCTGGTCACATAAAGACTACCTGTCCCAAGCTAGGTAAACCTGTTGGTAGTGGTAAGTTGATTAGACCACTACCATTAGGAAAAATAGCTGTGCTTCTTTCCGAAACAAATCAGCAGGAAATAAATGCTGTTGACACCTAGTAGTTTTATCGAGAATGGCAAACTGATATTGGTTCCCTGGCTTGGCCTTCAATAGATAATTAGGTTAGCAAATGGTTCTCCATCAGCGGGTATGGGAGGAAGTAGTGTGGGTTTTCATATAGTGCCCTGGCTTACCCAGTTGCTGACATACAACAGAATCAGATGTAACTCTTCATATCTCGTCTTATACCTGGCCAATAAAAATGTTTTAAAATCCTATACAAGGTTTTAGTGACACTCAAATGTCCTCCTAAGGACAAATTGTGAGCTATTTTCAGGACCTGAGTTATGATGGAGAGCTATTTGGGAACCTAATTATCGACTGAAGGCCCACTCAGGTAACCAATATATTTTACCATTCTTGATAAAACTACTAGGTATCAGCACTAAAGCCATTCTTAACCCTTAAAGGGTCCAAATAGATCGATGTTCAAATCCGTAGTGCTCTATAAGTAGATCTGTGTTTTTTACATATTTTCAAATATAACCAAAAAAATGTAGATAAAAGTTTTTTACACATTTTCAAATTAAAAAAAAAAAAAGATGATGTACATTTTTTACATATTTTCAAATGTTGAAAAAGCGTATATATACGTTTGGACCATTTAAGGGTTAAAGCCCTCATTAAGCTTATCTCCCAGATGGGCATTCACCAATCTGTCCAGAGTGACCAGGGCACCAATTTTACTGCAAAATCATTAAGAGAAACTTTAACTAGGCTAGGAACTAATGCAAAACTGTCTACAGGCTATCATCCTCAGTCCCAAGGTGACTTCGAATGATTTCACCAAACCTTAAAAACTATGATGCGTACGTATTGCATTTTCCTACAGACTGGGATTAAGTGCTTCCTCTGTTGCTTTATACAATGCGAGAAACTGTGCAGGATTCAACTAGGTACAGTGCTCTTGAGCTGATTTTTGGGCATAATGTGAGAGACCCCATACACGTGCTCAAGGAAGGATGGATTAGAGAAGACGCCTGTAAGACACCCTATAATCCTTCATCGAGATTGCACGTGGCCCGTCAGGGGTTAATATGAGTGAGGGGAGGAAAGTGGTTTTTATGACTAAATGTGCTGTTGGAGTGTGAACAAGGTAACATTTACGAAGTGGTTCAGGGAAACTGGTTAGCAGGACTTGAGTCCTGGAAGTGTGAAGCACAGTACCGGCACTCTGAGAGGGAGGATGTGGATAATTGCAGTTTGGAGGAGTATCCGTTCTACTGCATCGGCGTGCCTCTGGCAAGATACTAATGGAGTGACTGATGGTGAAAGCGTTTCTTCATTTTTAGGTTACCAAACCTCCTTAGGAGGCAGCCGGTGTGCTAAAAAAATTTTATTTTCCATCTTTACTTCAAATCTACCAGTCAATAGTGTTTCTTAATGCGCAATTTAAATTATCCTTCTTTAAATCGGATCAAACTTGACTGCCTCATATTCTCCATTAGACATATGCAACGGAGAAAATACTGGTGAGACCATAACAAGACTAAAAAATAGTAATTACCTTGGAAGAAGGAGAAGACTGAATACACAAAAGCACCAAGGAAGCTAGGAGCATTAATAAAAATTTTAATATAGGTTATACATCAAGACTTAGCGTTTTATTGGAAGGATGTGGCCACACACCACACGTCCTTGTGTGGCCACAGGTCCCTGTGTGGCCACACGTCCTTGTGTGGCCACACGTCCTTGTGTGGCCACACGTCCTTGGATGACCACAAGCTCTTTCGATGAAGCATTGTGGTGGGCAGTAGAAAAATGAATCTAAAAATGAGTGAGAGTTTTGGCCGGCCAGGTAAGTTCTCGGGTCCCACTAACCGTCGGAGAGGCAAGACTTATCAACAAGTATAGTAGAAGGTACTATATATAGAGCAAGCAATTAAACAGTACGTTTAGAGCAAAGAAAAAAAAGGTTTTAAGCCAATTGTTTTGCTATAAATTACTGTATGACCCTAGTATGTTTAGCGCTTCTTTTTTATTATTTAATTCGCTATATATTCTTTGCTCAGAGTAGAGCTTTATCAGTAACTTGACAAAGCTCTATTTACAGCAATAGGTAGGCTGCAAAAAAATCATAGACTTAGAACATAATTTTTTATTTATCTGGCAGAAAGGATTCCCCGATTTTCGTGATAGATGTTATCATGGTCACACAAACAACGCACAACATAACATTACTCGTGTCTGCTGAATGCTTAAACCTCAACTCTTATAACCTCGTTGTTACTTAATTTAGCCTCTCAGGGACGTTCCGTACACCATCCATTCACCAGTTTTTTATGGTTTCTTAATCTACCCATTTTTCTCCACCCATTAAAGGAACCTCAGTGTTGGCGAAGCGCCCAAGAAACTGGGACTAACTTTCCATTTCTTTGATCAAACCTGATTACCTCCCACTCCTCACTATATGACCCTTACATGTTTAGATCATTCACATGAGTATAATAATATTCTCTATGGTCAAAGTATCACACGAATTCTTCATCTGCTTTTGCTAATTATACCGTTCATACCACCATACTGTCTAATAAGTCCTTGATTGTCTGGAAAATAGTCACACACAACATTCTCAAGTCAGGAGATTTCAACAGGCTCCTTCCTTTTTGTTGTAGCCCTCCAATACCATGCTTCACACACATACAAATGTCGGCAGTACTATAATCTGGCGTCCTCTCATATCTTTTTTTCATCCATTGACAAACTTTTTCACTCAAAGTCCCACACACACTTGTTTTGAATGGAAAGGTTGAGATGAGGGACGTGGGGTTTGAAGAGCCTTAGAACTGTGATGTAAATAGTTTAGAAAATCGACAACTTGTCGGTTATGTAAACCATGTTCATCATATGTAACAGACACAGCAGCATCCTGAGATCTTGACACAAGAAGTTCTTCAACGTCTGCCCAACCTATAGACAATAAAAATTCCAAGCTGTTACACAAGCATCTAATTCTTCAGCCTTGGAACTGTTTTAATATTCAGAAATTCATACGTAAAAGGGATTATGTACTAGCACCCACATAATAAAACATTTTTTTTAAATGACCCCCCCCAAGGTTAAAAACAATTTACATATAATCACATCCAGATATAAAGCACATTTAAATCAAGTTTAAAATTCCCACATTTTTTTCAAAAAACAATGTTAACTACAACGAAATTGTTGCAGCCCCTGAATGGGTTGCAATGTATATTATGTATATATATTACATGTATATTACCTTTTCATATAATTTTATATTGCTTATATTTGCGATAATAGCTAAATAGTGAATATATTGCTTTATATCATTATTTGACTTAGTTAAATTTTGTTAGGTAGGATGTAACATATTATGTGCTCAGTTCAAGTCTTGATTGTCTAACTGCTGTAATTATCGCTTGTGGCTCGTTACTCTGCCGGCTTCTCGTTGTTGATGTGCAGCAACTGTCCACGGAGTTATCATGTGATCGAGTGGGTGGGGTGTTCTCACCTCACCTGAAGTATTCAGTCTGGTCTAGACTCGCTTGGTGGTTGGACATATTCCTGACAAGTACCTAAATCTCCCTTATTGGTCCTTGTTGGAAGATCGTCTCTGTCTCATTGTCTCTGTAGAACTCTGTTCACAGAACACTGTCTAGACTTAGTGATTTTCGACGTTGTACTGAGGCTGTGTGTCGCTTAGACACTCTGAGCAACTCAGGTCTTGAGCTGTAGCTTCTAACCTAATTTGTATTGATATCTGTGTATTGTCACAATCGGGGATTTTCTTATGCTGAACTTAGATTCAGTAGTATGGGAGCTATGTGACTTTTGTGGAGGATCTGCTGATGGTCCCTACTTAGTGTCGTTATATTATCTCCTTGTTCCTGATTCTGTGTCGCAGTTGCTTGTTATATTGCTATTGGGCTTAGCATTCTTTTTATTGTTCAAGCAGACTGTTCTGATTGCCAGTCGGTCAAGAAGTTAGTTTATTTGAGGACTTTGTCAGTCACTTGTTTAAGTCTAGTCGAGTCATGAGATACACATGAGATACACATGAGACATAGCGAACTACTTAGAGCACTTACACACATACACATAAACTTATTTGTATATTGTATTATTAAATGTTAATGTACCAGACGGTACTTTAGACTTATAATTGTGATATGTGCTTTCAGCACAATAATACTGTACACGAGAGAAGTGATTAATATTATTTTCATTACTGTGATTAATTTAATTTGATATACGCCTAGACAACTTAATAAATTTATTAAATTTTAATTTCTCTAGTTAGTAGCCTACCAGTTGTAATCCTGAAGCACTAATAATTCATACTGAATTCTAATGGATAATTGGACAAGGATACTGACTAATTGTAACGAAAACCCAGTAACAGGCTGGATGCTAGAAGGGCAGTCCTTTCTAGTATTCACTGGAGATCTCTAAGCTTTTAGAATTGCGTGTTTTGTAACAAATGGGGGCCTGTCCTGGAGGCTCTTGATCCAAGGTGTTGGAGAAATTGTCCAGTTTGATATACTAGTAACTCTATACTCAAACACTTTGAGTACTTTCTTAATCTGAAGACTTTGAGTTTAGTCTTGTACAACATACTAGGTGGATGTATGTACTTGACTGAGTCTCTTGATCCAAGGAGATGGAAATACTGTTTATGAGTTCTAGCTCTAAGACAACTAACACTAAAATTCCTATTAGGATTATAGTTTCCCATAATCACTCTCTAGTAGTACAATTATTTTCGTGATGTATGCCAAAGTGAAACAGTTAATTGATACACTGACTTTGTTGGAGTTGAGTACATTAAAACTTCAGACGTGTTGGCAAGTAGCCAAATATCTCGGTGTGACGTATAACAGGAATTACACCGCAGAAACTGTCAGAGCGTTAATTAAAGATATATTGTTTCCTGCTCATACAAAGATGTCTGATTATGATTCAGATTCAGAAAGCCTAGTGTCACAATTATGAAGTATGACTATTTGATAACGTAGAAGAGAGAGCAACTATGGCAGAAGTGTCTGAGCCTAGTGTAGCTCAGTTCTCGCTCACGCCTTCCCTCCTAACTGGTAGTATGACTCAGCCTCATGCTAGTACCGTGTATGCTACATCTGTATCTACTTATCCTAGACCAGATCTAGACTCTCTAGGGACGGTTGGACGAGGTGCCCGACCTAAGGACAGTCCAGAAAGACATGTTAATTTCCCTACTCCTCCATTACCCACTGGTTCTGTCTCTCAGGAACAGTTTGAGAGGTTTGAACACCTCATAATGTTGCAGACTGCACAAATAGAGGCACAGAGGAAATTGAACGAAGATTTCTAGAGAGAAAATGTTCGTCTTGGAAGACAACAGACTTATAGATCACAGGACACATTTAATGTGCAGAAAGCTGCATCCATGGTTCCTAAGTTTTTTGAGAGTGACTTAGACACCTATTTTGATGTGTTTGAGAACCAGGCACGTGCTATGAACTGGCCACGTAAGCACTGGGCTACCTTGTTGCATACAGCGTTGACAGGAAGAGCTCAAACTTGTACTGCTGCTTTACCATTTGCCAAGAACATTAGTTATGATGCTGTCAAGCAAACTATTCTAGAGACATATAACTTGTTACCTGTAAATTATCAAAGCGCATTTCGTACGTTACAATGACGACAAGATCAAACTTGTGTAAAGTTTGCTCGTGAGAAAAAAGTTGCATTTGAGAGGTGGTGTAGGTCTGCGAAATGTAACAACTACGACAGTCTTGTTCAGTTGTTACTACACGAAGAGTTTAACAACTATATGTCTGCTGACATACAAGAATATCTGATCGATCATACTACCTCGGATATTCTGGAAACTGCAGCATTAGCAGACAATTACGAGATTTCACAAAAACTTGTACATACTAAAACACACAGAAACAAGGTAACTGAAAGTTGTCCTAGAAGTTGGCAACCTAAATCAGCTGCTCAGTGCCGGCCTGATGTACCTGCTACTGTAACTTCTCGTACCTTTACCAGGAAAATTCACAATCCTGAATCTGTCTCTGTGGGTAGTCAGAAATCTGATATCAAGAAGAAGAAAGTTAAATGTACCTATTGTAACAGAAAAGGACATACTAGAGAGTATTGCTATAAGTTAGAAAGAGATACGAGAAGCAGTCGTGCGGCTGGCGTCCCCACACAAGTCGTATCCTCTTCCTAGCAACAAAGGCACCAAAATCCTAGTAATACCTTTGATCCTACTGTTTTAGATAATAATACTCAGGACAGAGGACTAGCGTCAGAAAGTGTATCTGACGAAAAGATTCGTTCAGCGATGAGTCCTTACTTTTCGAGAGGTAAAGTAGGATTTGACGAATCACATCTAACTGAGATAATTACTTTCAGAGACACTGGCAGTTATCTAACGTTATTAAGAGAAGATGTACTGCCCATAACTGATAATACCTATACCAAGATAGATGTATTGTTAGAAGCCTATGGAGGGGCTGTTATAAAAGTACCTCTGCACAAAGTTTACATTGAAACAAGCTATTATACTGGTTATATTTCAGTGGGTATATCCAGTGGTGTATTTCCCATCAGGTCAGTGGACTTGTTGATAGGAAACGATATCTTTCATGCTGGTATATGTAAAGAACCACTTGTGATTGATAATACCACTGATGATAATTATGCCATTGAAGCTTGTAGAGAGAAGCCTATTTTATTTCCTCTCAGCGCAATTACTAGAGCTATGTCAAAGATACAACAACCATCCTTGTCTCCTGTTGAGTTAGTGGATGACAATGATTTGGGCTTGAATATGTTGTTCAGTGACGCTCTGCGCCCAGGGTCATTAACATTGACTCTTCCCTGTCAGCGACTTAGTCAGGACACAACTGACGATAAATTTCTAACTCATGATGATTTAATCAAGGATCAGTTTGTTGATCAGTCACTGGAAAGACTGAGAGATATAGCAGTTACTGAGAGTGAAGCAAAGGATCTCGAAAATTGTTACTAATATAGTAACGGTGTACTGATGGAGAAAAATACATGTAAGTTGTCAGCTGTTTAGTGTTTCCACCACAGTCAAGCATCTCGTAGTGTTACCAGTTACAATTCGTGAACAAGCCATTGATTTTGCTCCCAATAGTCCCATAGGAGGACATTTCGGTGTCAAGAAGACACTCGGTAAACTGGCAAAATATTTTACTTGGCCAAAGATGAAGGAAACAGTAGCTGATCATGTGTGACATTGCCACGTGTGTCAAGTGACAGGCAAGCCAGTGCACACACCTCCACCTGCGCCTCTCATTCCTATCACCGTGGATGGTGAACCATTCTCACATCTTATTATCGATTGTGTTGGTCCTTTGCCTAGAACCAAACTAGGGAACCAATACTTATTTACTATAATGGACGCTGCAACACGCTATCCCGAAGCTATTCCTATGAGAAAAATTAATGCTCGTGCTATTGTGAGAGAGCTGATGAAATTTTTCTCCCAGGTTGGATTGCCACGAGAGATACAATCAGATCAGGGATCTAACTTCACTTCTAAGATCTTTCGAGAAGCATTATCCCACCTAGGAATAAAGTCTGTACTTTCAACCCGTTATCATCCATAGTCACAAGGTGCTCTAGAGAGATTTCATCAGACACTGAAGTCCATGATGAGAGCTTATTGTGAACATTTTTCTAGAGACTGAGATGAGGGTATACCTTTTCTTCTCTTCGCTATGAGAGAAAGTGAGCAAGAAAGTCTCGGATTTAGTCCATTTGAATTAATATTCGGACACCAAGTGCATGGTCCTCTCGCAGTGTTAAAAGACGCGTGGACAGGAAAATCAAATCCATCATTGAGCACATCACCTTCATTAATGCAGCAACATTTGACAGCCGCTAGAGAGCTAGCTTCGAAAAACCTAGTTTCAGCCCAAGCCAGAATGAAGCAACATTATGACAAGCGTGCTGTCTCTCGCTCTTTTAAAGCAGGGGATAAGGTGATGGCTCGGAAATTAGTACCAGGTCATGCTCTACAAGCCAGGTATGATGGTCCCCTGGAAGTAGTGAAAAGGCTTAGCGACGTAAATTATTTGGTACGTACGCCTGGGAAAAAGAAATCTAATCATGTGTACCATGTTAACTAGCTTAAGACATACTACGCTAGTCCTCTACCTACTACATCTATTCTTCCTAGGACAGAGGAAGAAAACGTCAGTCTACCTGACATCTCTAGAGGTATAGAGGTGCGTTTAGAAAATTCAGTGACTACAATCACTAGACGATTTTCTTAGTAATCTTGGGATTAATAAAGCTGGTGATATTAAAAACATGATTTTACTTTTCCCTGAATTGTTCAGTGATGTTCCTAAACGTTGTACTCTGGGTGTACATGACGTTGATGTACAGGGAGCATCACCCATTAAGCAATCACCATATAGGATGAGTCCAACGAAACATAAAGCATTGAGAGAAGAGGTTGATTTTCTGTTATCTCACGTACTTATTGAGCGCAGTAAAAGTCCATGGGCATCTCCATGTATTTTAGTGCCTAAACCTGACGGTAGTTTCAGGATGTGCACTGATTACAGGAAAGTGAACTCTGTCACCTTGCCTGATGGTTATCCTCTACCTCGCATTGACGACCTTATTGACCGTGTGTCAGGAGCCCATTTTGTCAGCCGTTTAGATCTCCTACGAGGCTATTATCAAGTCCTGCTTACTGAACGTGCTCAAGAAATATCTGCTTTTACTGTTCAAGATGGATTGTTTAACTACCTCGTCACCCCCTTCGGCCTGTGCAACGCGGCTTCTTCATTCCAATGTATAATGAACGAATTGACCCACAACTTAGGAGTAGAAACCTACCTTGACGACTTAGTGGTGTACAGTGACGAGTGGGAACAGCACTTGACGCATCTCAGAGCATTGTTTGAGAGACTGGCGCACTACAGCTTCACTGTTAACTTAGCTAAATGTAGTTGTGGTCAAGCCAAGATTGCCTATCTAGGCTTTTGTATCGGCCAAGGCGAGATTGCTCCTATTGAGGCTAAGGTTCGTGCAATTTCTGAATTTCCAGTGCCACAGGATAGGAAGGGAGTACAGAGATTCCTGGGTATGGCAGGATATTATCGCAGGTTCTGTCCAAACTTTTCTCAGATTGCAGCTCCTCTTACTGAGCTTACTAGTAGCAAAGTTTAGTGCATCTGGACTAGAGATTGTTCAGACTCGTTCAAAAGGTTGAAGCACTTGCTATCCTCTGCTCCTGTGTTGAAAAGTCCTAATTTCAATCTTCCCTTCTTTTTACATATAGATGCGAGTGGCTATGCAGTGGGTGCTGTGCTGCTCCAACAGTCAACATCCACTGACATTCTCCTTCCTGTATGTTACTATTCATCTAAGCTTAAATGACACCAGAAAAATTATGCCACTATTGAGAAAGAGGCTCTAGCTCTTGTGGTGTCCTTTGAACATTTTGACGTGTATTTGGGCACTTCCCCATTTAAAATTAACGTAATTTCATGCCCAAATACCTTTTGTTACTTGCTATGTCAAATTCAGCAGAGTAACTTAATCCCTCCAGCCCATATTAACTATATATACTCATGTCTAATTAATCTATTTATATATTCACAGTAGTGATATGTGTGTGGGAGGAGACAGAAGCTGAGTGATGAGTTTGTAGTGTGGTGTGGGCGATGTACTGCGTGACGGAACACTGTCCTGCCGCAGACCCCCCCCCCCCTCACTACACACCTTAAGCTGTTTCATACTCAGATGTCCATACTGCATAGCATTCCACAACCACTACTTAAGAGTGAAATGCTGTCTCCTGTCTATCTCACAAGACTATTTTTCATATGCAGTCTTCACTACTATGATCGAGCCTCAACGTGCCATGCTTGTCTACGTTATCCTGTCTCTACACTGATGTACATAACCACGAGTATGCAGAGATACGATACTGTGTACTGCCCTAGTACTAGGGGCATATCTTAGTGATATAGACACTGAAATTATAGAAGTGCTTGGCACAAGAGTGACTCTCATTATTTTTTATATTAAATTGTGTTAGTAAAGTAACCTGAGTAATCAGTAATAATGTGAAAGACATTAATGCAACTCCTAGTGCGACCGTTTGTCGTGTTGGGGGGAGGGGTTGCAACCCCTGAATGGGTTGCAATGTATATTATGTATATATGTTACATGTATATTACCTTTTCATATAATTTTATATTGCTTATATTTGCGATAATAGCTAAATCGTGAATATATTGCTATATATTATTATTTGACTTAGTTAAATTTTGTTAGGTAGGATGTAACATATGTGCTCAGTTCAAGTCTTGATTGTCTAACTGCTGTAATTATCGCTTGTGGCTCGTTACTCTGCCGGCTTCTCGTTGTTGCTGAGTAGCAACTGTCCATGGAGCTATCACGTGATCGAGGGGGGGGGTGTTCTCGCCTCACCTGAAGTATTCAGTCTGGTCTAGACTCGCTTGGTGGTTGGACGTATTCCTGACAAGTGCCTAAATCTCCCTCATTGGCCCTTGTTGGAAGATCGTCTCTGTCTCATTCTTGTAGGTTCTGTAGAACTCTGTACACAGAACACTGTCTAGACTTAGTGATTTTCGACGTTGTACTGAGGTTGTGTGTCGCTTAGACACTCTGAGCAACTCAGGTCCTGAGCTGTAGCTTCTGACCTAATTTGTATTGATATCTGTGTATTGTCACAATCGGGGATTTTCTTATGCTGAACTTAGATTCAGTAGTATGGGAGTTTTGTGACTTATGTGGAGGATCTGCTGATGGTCCCTACTTAGTGTCGTTATATTATCTCCTTGTTCCTGATTCTGTGTCGCCTACACCTAGACAACTTAATAAATTTATTAAATTTTAATTTCTCTAGTTAGTAGCCTACCAGTTGTAATCCTGAAGCACTAATAATTCATACTGAATTCTAATGGATAATTGGACAAGGATACTGACTAATTGTTACGAAAACCCAGTAACAGGCTGGTTGCTAGAAGGGCAGTCCTTTCTAGTATTCACTGGAGATCTCTAAGCTTTTAGAATCGCGTTTTTTGTAACAGAAATGTTCACCTAAAATTTCACCGAGGTCTCTGCAGACACCCCATGGAGTATAAAAATCATACCTAATGACGTAGCTAACAAGGAATCTGGCAGAATGATGGCCAGATTCCCTGTCAACATGTGTACATGAGTGAGGTGGATGTGACATCACCAGTCTATAAAAAAACTGGTTAAGTGACCATTCCTATGAAATTAAGAAGACCAATTATCCACGTCTTGAGAAAACTTGTACAACTTGCTGCTCAGCTGTACATGCTATTCGAATAGCCACTTGATGTAGTCAACATTTAATACAGCAACCTTTCATTTTGCATCTGCCTGGTAATTTTCCATGATCTCGACATGCCTAGGGTACCAAAGGAATTCCCTGCCCTTGTACCTGAAGAGTAGACTGGCCAACAGTGGTAGTAGTAATAATACAGTACAAAACAATTGTTCTATCATATTGTACTACTACTACTACTACTACAACTTATATTACTACCACCACTAGTATTGCACCTCACTCTAAGCCTATATATACCCTCTGTGTCCATGTACTGTTTGTAACGGCTTGACAAAGCTCCTGAAGAGCGAAACGTTGCCACAATAAAAGTCACATTAGTTGCACTTGTGTGATGATCTACTGTGCTAGAGCTAGAAGTGTGCTTAGAGTCACTGTAAACAGTGAACAGTCCCACAGCAGCCAAGTGTTCAGAACGAGAGAAAAAAGAAGAACAGCAGTGAGCGCTGAGAACTGTTGTTAACTGAGCACTATACGAGTCCCTGACGAGTAGCATCACAAGACCTACACTTCTCTCGCTCTCTAGCCCTCCTGATCTCGGCCCATACACTGAATCTGGCTAAGAGAAAGAAGTTAAGGTTATTCTCTGGGCCATGCTTTTAGGTCTTCCAGTCTTCTGCAGGCAAAGATTAATCTCAGGAAGGCGTTCGTAGAGGGGTGGTGAGACTACCCCAACTCTTCGCCAACGGTAACATCCAGACCAGAGAGTAGGTCTCATTCATACGCAGAAGGGTACAGGGAGGCTGTGAATGTCCAGCTGGTACCTCTCATCAAACCCAACAACAAAGATAGTAGTGTAATTCATGTTGCCATGTTTCTGCTGTAGTCTAAAATAACTCAAGCCCAGCATAGGTCCTGAGCCATCGTAGAGATCTCCGCCTGGAAGTTTCAAATGTACTAATGTACAGTAGAACATATAACTAATGAACCGAGGAGGAAGGGGTGGTATGGAAGAAAAAGAAGAGGAGAGAGAGAGAGAGAGAGAGAGAGAGAGAGAGAGAGAGAGAGAGGAGAGAGAGAGACAGATAGACAGACAGACAGACAGACAGACAGACAAAGAGAGAGACAGATTCAGAGAGAGAGAAAGGGGAAGGGAGAAAAAGGAAGAAAGGAGAAAATAAAAAAGAGAGAAGAAAAGGGGAAAGGATAAAGAGGAGGGAAGTGGAAGAGAGACAAACAAGGAGAGATGAAAGGATGCTTATTATTAAACAAATAATATTAGATTAATCAGCAGTTTGAAGGAAAAGATAAAAGGAGGGAAAGAATAAGAGGAGAGAGGGAGGAGAGAAAGAGATAAAGGCAAAAAGGAAGGGGATACAAAGGGAAGAGGAAAAGGGAGAGAGAAGACGACAGGGACAGAGGGAGGTGTAGGAGGGAGAGTGGAAGGCAGAGTCGAGAGGGACCTGGAGAAGCAGAGAGAGACGAGGAAGGAGAAAGGAAAATACGTGTAAGATTCAGCAAAAGAAATGAAAGGAAATATAGAAATTTACAGAGCACTGTTCGGATTGTAATTACACACAAAAATTGGTAACATCAGCAGGGTGCTGCTACCTTGCTCCATGTAATAATGATATAGTGGGAACAAAAGCTAGTTGTTTATCTGTCGTATTCCATTGTTGCCTGGAATTTTTTGTGCTGCATAATTATTCTCCCTGAATTGTAGCCTTACGGTGTCTAAGACTGATAATTTAGTGGGTACCACTGTCTCACCCTTGATGAACTTATGGATGAAAAATTAGACATATGTGCAACATGTGACTATCTTTATTTTTTGACGTTTCGCCATCCAGTGGCATTATGAATACAAATTCAAAGACATAATTGGAGGACAGAACTACATACAAAAGCTGGGGTAATCAGTCCCTCAGCCTTGGAAATGGTGAAGAGCATCGTAGTCTTGAAAAGTCTGAAACACAGGCATGAAGACTGGTGCTTATATACTGGCATCAGGTGAGGAACGTGTAACAGACTAAGACATTGTCTCTGGTAGGAGGGACTTCCCAGTGTAAGTAGGTTATACCCGAGGGACGGGGTAGTTGCGAAGGTTGTGGAAATGTCTTCTATACCAAGACTTCATGATGCTGCAGTGTTTGACAAGTTGTACATGTATGATATACAATACCGACAAGATAATGACATTAGACACATGTGCAGACATATGTTGCACATGTTTCTAATTCTTCATGTTGTCGGTACTGTATACTTTACATGTACAGAAACTTACGGAAATGACAATGGTTGCCAAGGATGCCACCGATCACTGTTAAATTCGTAAATGCAATAATAAGCTCGCATATTTAGCATTGTAATTAAATAAGTTTATTATTTCATGTTATTCAGGTGAAAGACATCAAGCTTTATGATCCAGTTATGATTTGATTAGCTAATATACGAGAATGCAAAGATGGCTACCAGTTTAATTCCTCTTATTGTGTTTGAATTTAATCAGACGAAGTTATTAAAGTGCTTCTGTATTTTAATTTGTTTTGAAGACAGTAACACAAGTTTTTCTTGATTTCAGAGTTTTTTTCAAGTGCAGTATTTCATAAGAAAATGTGATTACATCTGGAGCGTTTCCCATCAGAACTGTCATTGTTGTCAGTCAGCACCCAGGAGACATTATTGTTGTCAGTCAACACCCAGGAGACAACAGTATTGTCAGTCAACACCCAGGAGACAACACTGTTGTCAGTCATCACCCAGGAGACAACATTGTTGTCAGTCAACACCCAGGAGACAACATTATTGTTGTCAGTCAACATCCAGAAGACAACAGTGTTGTCAGGTAACACCCAGGAGACAACATCGTTGTCAGTCATCACTCAGGAGACAACATTGTTGTCAGTCAACACCCAGGAGACAACAATATTGTCAGGCAACACCCAGGAGACAACATCGTTGTCAGTCAACACACAGGAGACAACAATATTGTCAGGCAACACCCAGGAGACAATGATACCCAAGAGTTGCACATGTGTCTAATTTATCAACGTGTCGGTTCTGTGAACCATTCATCTACAACCCAGGAGACAACATCGTTGTCAGTCATCACTCAGGAGACAACATTGTTGTCAGTCAACACCGAAGCAACAACATTCATGAGGAACTACAAAAGCGATTGGATAAAAATGAAACCATTGCCGTTACCTGGAGGTTACCTGGAGGTTATTCCGGGGATCAACGCCCCCGCGGCCCGGTCCATGACCAGGCCTCCCGATGGATCAGGGCCTGATCAACAAGACTATTACTGCTGGCCGCACGCAGTCCAACGTACAAGCCACAGCCCGGCTGATCCGGCACTGACTTTAGGTATCTGTCCAGCTCTCTCTTGAAGGCAGCCAGGGGTTTATTGGCAATTCCCCTAACGTTTGATGGGAGGGTGTTGAACAGTCTTGGTCCCCGGTCACTTATGGTGTTTTCCCTTAGTGTACCAATGGCGCTCCTACTTTTTATTGGGGGCATTTTGCATCGCCTGCCCAGTCTTTTACTTTCGTAGGGAGTGATTTCTGTGTGCAGATTTGGGACCATTCCTTCCAAGATTTTCCAAGTGTAGATTATGATATATCTCTCCCTCCTGCGTTCCAACGAGTACAAGTCAAGTGCTTCCAAACGTTCCCAGTAGTTAAGGTGCTTGACAGAACTTATACGTGCAGTAAAGGATCTCTGTACACTCTCTAGATCTGCGATTTCACCTGCTTTGAATGGAGATGTTAATGTACAGCAGTATTCCAGTCTTGAGAGAACAAGTGATTTGAAAAGGATCATCACTGGTTTGGCATCTCTCGCTTTGAACGTTCTCATTATCCATCCTATCATTTTCTTTGCACGTGCGATCGTGGCACTGTTGTGATCCTTGAAAGTGAGATCCTCAGACATTACTACTCCCAGGTCCCTTACATTATTTTTCCGCTCTATTGTATGGCCAGAGTCTGTAGTATACTCTGTTCTAGTTATTATCTCCTCCAGTTTTCCATAACGGAGTAGTTGGAATTTGTCCTCATTGAACATCATATTGTTTACCGTTGCCCAATGGAAAACTTTGTTTATATCTTCTTGGAGGTTAACCGCGTCCTCAGCAGATGACAGCCTCATGCAGATCCTAGTATCATCTGCACAGGATGATACGGTGCTGTGATGTATATCTCTGTCTATGTCTGATATGAGGATAAGGAATAAGATGGGGGCGAGTACTGTGCCTTGTGCAACAGAGCTCTTCACTATGGCAGCCTCCGATTTAACTCTGTTGACCACTACTCTTTGTGTTTGATTTGTTAGAAAGTTGAAGATCCATCTCCCCACTTTCCCAGTTATTCCTTTAGCACGTATTTTATGGGTTATTATGCCATGATCGCTTTTGTCAAATGCTTTTGCAAAGTTTGTGTGTATTACATCTGCATTCTGATTTCCTTCCAGTGCATCCAAGGCCAAATCATAGTGATCCAGTAGTTGTCAGAGGCAGGAGCGACCTGCCCTGAACCCATGTTGCCCTGGATTGTGCAGATTTTGGGAATCCAGGTGATTTTGAATCCTGCTTCTTAGCACTCTTTCAAAGATTTTTATGATGTGGGACGTCAGAGCTATTGGTCTATAGTTCTTAGCTAATGCTTTGCTGCCACCTTTATGGAGTGGGGATATAAAAATATGTGTTTTCTTACGCACATCACAACATACATACAAAGCCAGACCAGGGGGGGGGGGGGGTAATCAAAAAGTGAAGTTTCACCGCTAAAAACTGAGCAAGGGTTAAAGGTTGCATCTCTGAGAATGTAACTATTCACATGAAGAGAGGCATCATAGATCCACTATGACACAGAGTATAGGCTAGGTGGACAAAGACTACAGACCTCACTCAGGGAGAAAGATCTTGGGGTGATCATAACACCGAGCACGTCACCGGAGGCACACATCAACCAAGTAACTGTTGCAGCATACGGGCGCCTGGCAAACCTGAGAATAGCGTTCCGATACCTTAATAAGGAATCGTTCAAGACACTGTACACTGTGTATGTTAGGCCCATACTGGAGTATGCAGCACTAGTCTGGTACCCACAACTGGTCAAGCACGTCAAGAAGTTAGAGAAAGTACAAAGGTTTGCAACAAGGCTAGTCCCAGAGCTCAGGGGAATGTCGTACGAGGAAAGGTTGAGGGAAATCGGACTGACGACACTGGAGGACAGAAAGGTCAGGGGAGACATGATAACGACATACAAGATATTGCGGGGAATAGACAAGGTGGACAGAGATAGGATGTTCCAGAGAGGGGACGCAGAAACAAGGGGTCCCAACTGGAAGCTGAAGACTCAAACGAGTCACAGGGACGTTAGGAAGTATTTCTTCAGTCATAGAGTCGTCAGGAAGTGGAATAGCCTAGCAAGTGAAGTAGTGGAGGCAGGAACCATACATAGTTTTAAGAAGAGGTATGACAAAGCTCAGGAAGCAGAGAGGGAGAGGACCTAGTAGCGATCAGTGAAGAGGCGGGGCCAGGAGCTGAGTATCAACCCCTGCAACCACAATTAGGTGAGTACACAACTGACGGGCAGGCCATCAGTGTATGCCGTAGACCACCCAACTCTTTATGTAAACAATGTTTCCGGACGTAAATGCCCAGGAAAGGGGTAAACTAAGATGATACTCTAGATGTGAGTAAAGGGCATAATACGCATAACTGTAAAGCAAATTGGTCAGAGAGATTCCATCAACCTCCGTCTGAGAAGGGCCGTTCTTACCATGCACGAGGGAGAAAAGAAAGTAAATGCAGATCCTGATGAACAGTTTGAGCCAAGACTAATATCCAGAACTCTCTTGATGCTAATATGAAGAATATAATGCGCTATGAACTTCCACTAGTTCCGAACTACTAAGTCGAAATCATTATTGAAGAAAATTTCAAGTAGAGGAAGTCAACCTGAACAAGCTGGGCAACCTGATGCTATTGTCTTAAACGGATGTTTCATTCTTTGCACAGTTCAGTGAGTAATTAAAGGCAGTGTAAAATAGCCAATAGCATTCTTTTTATATATGTTTTCAGGGAAATGTAACAGCACTAGAGTTTACGTAATCTTTGACTGTACCAAGAGTACAGAATTTAAAAAAGTGGTAGCAGACGTGATCGTGTGGTTTCCTAAATAGCATCATCAGTAGGTTATGCTAACTGTTAGGAAAAACAGGAGATAGTTAATTTATATGGTACGTGATGAATTTCTGACTAGAGTGTAATAGCCAAACAAACCTAGTAGTCTAGTGCTTGATGAATAAACACGTGTGCCACACCTGATATCTTTACCGGAAACTCGTCAGTTCAAATAGTTGCTACACTTGCTAAACAAACAGATAACATCACAACTGCTATGATACAGTGGTATGTTACTGTGACATAGGTAAAACTGAGCTGTGAAGGCTTTTGAAGAAGCAAACAAGCTGAAACGGTCTAAGAGACTTCTCAGCAAACATGAGAAATGTCGTGAATCAACAGCTTCACTGTAGCTTTCTATGGTCAGAAGCGTAACGCTGCAAAAATAACGTCGGATATCCACCATGGTATTTAATTCTCAAAGACAGGTCCAAAAATGTGCATTTTCTCCCAAACACATGAAACTATGTCTCCGACTGAAGATATTCATTGAGAACGCAAAGGGGGCACCATTTATCAGGCTTTCGTATGTAGGGATGCTATAGATGAGGAACATCCCAAACATAGATTCACTGTAAATTGGGTGGGGAAGAAGAACGAGATTACCAAGCCTCTCTGGATGTCACTATGTCTCAAGATCCTCCGGTTGCACCACTAAAGGTCCTGAAATTGATCCACTGGAGCTGCAGCGGTCATCAGCGCTGCTTATTTGTTAATTGTGGATGTGCAGCTGCTCATCTCTCTTGCTCTTTATTTTGCAGATGCGGAGTGTATATACATAGTAAGAAGTTTGGCTAATGTCCTCTGAATCTGATCTAAAATAAAGGCATGTTTTTACGAAACTAGATAGGTTAATTAGTTTATCTTGCTTTCATGACGTAATGCAAAGGACACATGGAAGGTGAATGTGTTTTAAATGAATGGAACCACAATTTTTAAATACAGTAATTATCATGCAATGTTTAAAGGTGATCAACATGGATTATCAGATTGATATGGACGGACTCCTCCTACCAGCATGACAATATAAATACATGTAAATGGTTTAGAAAACCGACGAGTTGAAGAATGAGACATTTGAGCAACATTTAGAAATCTTTATTCTGGAAGCGATTCGCCGGCCAGTGGACTGATTAAACCTCTAACTCCCTCATCTTCTACCGTTCTTCTCTGTATTGGACTGAAGAAGCCACTGGCTGGTAAAAAAGTTTTCACAATAAAATTCCCCAGATGTTACACAACTGCTCCCATTCTTTATCATAAAAGTAACAGCAGGTGATCTTCCTTTACCTAAGAACATGTTAGCATAAATTATTTTTGAAAAATACACTGTATTTCACGATGATCTATAGTACATTTTTTTAAGGATTCATGGACGAATGGCGACCACCTTGGCACCATCTTCTATTTCTCAAATTCCTCAAGAGTAAGAGAGTGGCACCAGCTGGATTATCATTCTTGATACCTTAAAGGTCCACCATCATTAGCTAAGAACAATTATGCACCACAGGTAGACAATGGTAAGAGCCGACAAGTGAGAATAAAGATGTTGGTACAGAGAATTCTCTAAAAAACAATGTTTTTTCCCGAGTACCAAACTACTTGATAAGTTTAGACACATGTGCAACATCTGGATATCTTTATTGTAGACGTTCGCCATCCAGTGGCTTTATCAATACAGATTCTAGGACATAATTAAAAAGACAGTAAACTATATAAAAAAAGATGAGGTAATCAGTCCCTCAGCCTTGGGGTTAGTGTTCACAGCATCGTGGTGGTGGAGAATCTGGAGCAAAGGCAAGAAGACTGGGGGTTATATAGGCGTCAGTGGATAAGTACGTGTAGCAGACGAGGGCATAGTCACTGGTAGGCGGGATTCCCCAGTGGAAGTTGGTCCTTCCCAAAGGCATGGGTTAGTTGTAGAAGCCGTGAAGAAGGTCTTGTAGATGTCCTCTGAACCAAGATTCCATGATGTTGCAGTGTCTGACAAGTTGTACAAGAAAGGTATAAAATACCGACAATATAAAAGTTTAGACACATGTGCAACATCTGGATGGCGAAACGTCTACAATAAAGATATCCAGATGTTGCACATGTGTCTTAACTTTCACATTGTCGGTATTTTATACCTTTCTTGCACTACTTGATAAGGTCCAGTCTTAGGCAAAACGTTTATTGAAAGGATCCTCTGCTACTAGTGTCTTTATTCTCGCTTATGCTCCATATAATTCAAGGTTCATCTATCTTTTCACTGGAGTATTACACAGAATGGGTGGAAGAAGCATAAAGGGAAAGAGTGTGGAGAAATTTTCTCCAGGAGGGGGGTATCAGCCCCCTTCAGCCCCTTTCAGCCCTTTCAGCCCTGAGGGGCCCAGCCCTCTCAGAAGGAGCAAGCATCTTGTTTACTGCTACAGCAAGTAATTGATAGCAGATGCAGTATGAGTATGGGACGTGGTCAAGCGACCGCTGCTCCTTGCAGTCCAGTGTTGCAGAGTGTATTTTAATAAGAGACAGTACATCTCTTACTTTAGCAGGACAATTAAGGAAAATCCTGCTCTCACTTTATTACCATAGTAAAGATAGTGGACATTGTTGTCTATGCTTAAGACAGCAAGATTTAAACATTCTGCTTTGCTTCATCGAGGAAGTGGCAAGGAAGCAAAAAGTACTAGGTCAGCTTTTTTTTGTGCTGGGGGCAGTGACGGCGTGGGGCGTTGTGGCGTCTTCGGATTACTTTTGACTCTACTGAGAGTGACACTGACGCCAGGATAACCAACAAAGAACGATCTGTGCGTTAGTGTGAACAAAGTATCTCATAAAACACAATAAACACTTAAGAGAAGTGTGATCAGCTTCTTTAGTGATAAGATTGTGAACAATAAAGACAAATCTTGTGGAACATAGTGTACCAGTGTGCGTATTCCTAGACTATGGAAGACGTGGACATCCAAGGACACTTCAGCTTCTATCAAGTCACCGATATCTGTCGAAGGTGTGAAGAACACCAATAGCTCACGCTACAAGAGAAAGGTAGTTTTTCGAATTTCTTGTAGTACGGGGGACTGCGCAGTTCTTGAGGGCGCAAGGAGTTTGTAAACAACCTATAGTCGGCAGTAAGGTGCGGACTTTTGAGTCCAAACAAGTATGTAATTTGTCAGCCATCAGTGAATGAAATATGCTGACAATAACACCCCTAGGGGTAATTTATAATCTTACAAATTATAACTCTTTACAGCCCGTTGAGAGATGACTTCGACAGCTTCTCAAGACCTCGTCTGCAGGGGCGGCTGTGCAGGCGATGAGCTGTCTTTCTAAGTTATGTACAAACTCTTTAAACTAGCTGGTAATGCCATTTTCTCAACAAAGAGGAAGGAATGAGGAAAGGGAGATATGCAAGGAAGAATGGAAAGCAGGAGGGCGGGAGAGAGGCACAGAAGGAGGAAAGAGGGAAGAGAGGGAAGGAGAACAAGAGGTTTATGGGTGTCACATATGAGTCTGCCTATCTCCCCACCTTCCTCTTCCTCCCTGCTTCCCTCTCTTTTCCTCTCCCTATAACCTAGAAAAGAAAGTTAAGAACCAATATTAAGATGAACTTACTCTCGGTCTCTAATGTTGACCTTTAATGACCTTGTTTACTGGCCTCCGTGGCCCACGGTAGTAGTTGAATCTCGTTAGGCTCTCGCTAACTCACTGGACTAGCCCACTTGGTGAGCATAGTGACCATTCCCGTGATCTAGTCTAGGGATTTTCAACAACACCGCGTACTTGTCGGGAGGGTTACTGTTATTGCTTCTGCTATTGTTAGTATTATTGGTAGTTTTGTTAATATTATTATTACTATTATTATTGCTATTGTTATTATTATTTATTATTATTATTATTATTATATTATTATTTATTATTATTATTATTATTATTATTATTATTGTTTGTTGTCGGTGTTGTTATTTTCATTATTGTTGTTGCCCTCCTTTCTTCCCTCGGCCTATTTTTCATTTTCTCTTTTTTTTATGTATCCTATTATTTTCTTCTTCCTCCTCCTTATCATTCTTTTCCATCTCTCTTATCTTCTCCTGTCAACGCCAGAGTAGTAATTAAACCAACTTCAAACAACCATAGCCTATTATATAAATAACAAAAAGGCACTTTCACGTATCAAGATAAATTTTCAAATTTGAAAGCCTCTTTATTTTCGAATGAGACGTATGACAGCCTTTTATTATATAATTTTCTTGTTTGTTATTACATATACTTTAACCTAGCTTTATGTAACTTAACCTAATCTAGTGCAACTAACCTAACCTAATCTAATGCAACCTAACCTAACCTGACCTAATATAAGCTAAATTAACTTCACGTAACTTGAAAAAAAAGAGATAGTATCAGAAGAAAAAGGGAAATGTTTAGGAACTTTCGTTGGATGTCATGTGAAAATGAGGAGAGGTTGCACATGCTGTCTTACTGTGTTCACTTTGTAATTATCTGTATGTAGATACAGGAAGAGATCTTTGCTCATAACATCCCCGTCTTCAGTGATTAATCTGTCAGATCTTTTAATTTTTTTAAATTTTCCAGTGGTTGTAGAATTTACTTGAGAAATATAGAGATAGATAGTACAATAACCTATGTGACATGTCAGGATATCTTATTAATAAAAATAAGATACCAGATATACGAAGCAAATTTCCTAAATTTCCTAAATTTGCTTGTAACAGATAAGTGAACTGTAAAAATAAATCCAAATGTGCACCTGTTAACCCTTTTAGGTCCTAGTTCCTGGGCCTTTTGTGTATCCATATGTTCTTGTGCTACTGTCCACAGGATGGATATTGGGTGCACAATAAACTAGCCACTTCGGTGGCAAAATCTAAATATAGAATTTACTGGCTTCATTTTTTATCCCACTGGAGCAGTGTAAAACTGATAAATTAGCAAGAACTCATTTAAAATTAAGTCGTTTCTGAAATTTTCTCTTATACGTTTAAAGATACATTTTTTTCATTAATGTTAAAGTAAAAATTTTTAATTTTGCACCAAAAGAATCTTAGAAAACTTACCTAACCTTATTATTACAAAAGCAATTTATTTTACCCTAACCCAACTAAATATATTTTAAATTTGTTTACAATAATTTAATACTAAACAAACACAGTGAAAAATATTTTTTTCGTTAGGTTCGGAATGATTTTGGCGAAATTATTGCATACACAAATTTTCGCTTGTCCTATATGGCAAGATGAGCGTTGCTATTTAAGCAAGATCGCAAGTTTGCTATTCGGCACGACATATATATTTTATATAATATTAATTATTAATATATATAAAATATATTATATATTATATAAAAATATATATATATAATTATATATTATATATATATATAATATATATATATAAAATAAATTATATATATATATATAAAAATATATATAATATATAAATATTAATAATAAATAAAAAATTATATTATTAAAAAATATAATAATTTAAAAAAAATATTTAAAGAAAAAAATTTTAAAATTAAAATTTCCCAAAGGGTTTCATCTCCATTTTTAAAAAATGAAATTTTAAAATAAAAGGAATTTTTAAAATTCCCCCAACCCCCCAAAGAAAAAATAAAAAAACCGGGTCGACCTTTGGGGACCTGCAACCCCCCCCACTGACAGGTTTAAAACCCCCCCAAAAAATTTTACCCAAAAAAATGAATTTTAAAAATTTTTTTTGGTTTAAAATTATTAAATTTTTTCTTCCCAAAATTTATAAATTTTTAAAGGATCTTTTTTAATAAACCAAAAAAAATTTAATTTTTTCAAAATTTTTTTAAAAACTGTTAAAATTTAATCCTTAAGGTTCTTGAAACTTTCCAAATTTTTGAAAAAAAATTTTGGATGGTTTTCCTTTTTGAATAAAAAGATTGGTTTTTTTCCAGTTTTAATCATTTTTGTTTTTTAAATTTTTTTTTCAAAATTTTTTTCCATTTGACCGTAAAAATTTACCCAAAAATTTTCAAGGGAATTTATGGGGAAAACAGTTTTTTGGGGTTTTCTTTTTTAAATTTTTTTTTTACTTTAAATTTTTGAAAAAAATTTTATTTTTAAAAGTTTAAGAAGGAAGGCATATCAAAAGTTTTCATGGTAAGAAAAAAAACCAAACAAAATTTTATTTTAATAAGGTGGTTGCCTTTTTTAAAAAAATATTTTCAGAACTTTAAAAGTTTTTAAATTACATTTTTTGGGGTGTAAAAATCATTATATTTTCATAAATTTTATATTTTATTAGCTCAGGAAAATAAAATTCGAAAACTTAAAAACATTGATTCGAAAAAAAAGTAAAAATAAACAGTTATTTGTAGGTTTTCTTAAATTTAAATTTGTTTTTTTTAAAATTAAAAATTTTAAAAACTAAAAAAAGGAAATGGTTATTTTTTAATTTTTAAAAGAAAAAATTTTATGTTTTTGGGTGGTTTTTATTTGCCGGAAAGTGATATCTAAATTTTTGGGGATTAAAGCCAAAATATCATAAATTGCCTTTGTTATTGGGGGGAATTTTTAAGAGTTGGTTTCAAAAAACCCATTAAGGTTATTAAAACGGTAAAAATTTTCCCATTCCCATACCCTTTGGTGTAAAATTCTTAAAACTTTTTGACCCAAAATGCAAATTTAATAATTTAATATTTTAAAGGGGCCCAAATTTAATATAGTCCCAGTTTTCAGTGAAACTTAATAAATATAAAGGAAATTTTTGTAAACAAGGGTAACATAAAAAATCCATGTTAAATTTAAAGGGTGTCAAAGTTAATTTTCAATAAACTAGTTGTTTTTAAAAAAGGGAAAAATTTTTTTCCAAAATGGGGCTAAAAATATACCGCCTTTGGTTTTAATTTTATAAATGTTAGGAGAATAATGCGAGGGCCCCTGGGGGTTTTTAAAAATTAGCCCAACAAAAAGGTGGTTTGGAAGTGCTTTTTTTTGATACACTTTGCCTTTCAGAGAATTTTTAGGTTTTTTTTAAAATTGGGTTTTTAAAGGTTTTTAGGGGTTTTTTTAAGTTTAAAAGGTTTTTAAGTATCATCAAAAATTTATTATTTTTTTGGAAAATTTTTTCATTAAGAATTTTTTTTGGGGTGTTTTCATATTTGAATACCTTTTTACGTGTTTTTAGGGTTTATAAATATATAAAAAATAATTATTAATTTAAAAAATTTTATTTAAATAATTATAATATATTTTAAAAATTTATATGTGTGGGGGGGTGTGTGTTGGCGTGCCGAATATGTAAAATGGAAATTAGCAAAAATTTTATTAAAAAATTAAGTCCTTTCCAAAATTTTCCAAGTTTAAAGTTTTTTTTTCATTAAGAAGGGAAAAAAATTTAATTTTGTTATAGTCTTAGAAAACTTACCAAAATTTTAAAAAGAACTTTTTTCAGCTAACCCAAAAATTAATTTTTGTTTTTTAAAAAATTTAATAAAAAAACAAACCAGTGAAAAAAAATTTTTTTGAGGTTTGAAGAGGCGGCTTATTGAAAAAATTTTAAAATTGGGGGGGTAAAAATTTTATGGAAGATGAGCTTTGTTTTTTAAAGATAAAAGTTTTTTTTTTGGGGCACGCTTAATTTATAATAAAAAAATAAATAAATATTTTAATTATATATATATATATATATTTATAATTATTATATATATATATATATATATATATATTTATTATATATATATTTTATATTTTTGTGTTGTGTGTGTGTGTGGTGTGGTCGTCCGAATAGTAAAACGCCAATTAGAAAACTCTTTTAAAATTTTTAAGCCCTTTTCAAAAATTTCTCTTTATTTTTAAAGATATATTTTTTTTCATTAATGTTAATGAAAAAAAAATTTAAAATTTTGCTTCATAGAATCTTGAAAACTTACCTAACCTTATTATAACAAAAACAATTTATTTCACAAACCCCAACTAAATATTTTTTTAGATTTTTTTTACAAAAAATTTAATCTAAAAAAACACAGTGAAATATTTTTTTTTCGTTGGGTTTAGAATGATTTGGGGCGACATTTGCTACACAAATTTTCATTTCGTAAATGGTAAGATGGCTTTGCTATTTAAGCCAAGATCGCAAGTTTGCCTATTGGGCACGAAAAATTATATATATATTTAAAATTATATATATTTATATTTATATAATATATATTATAATATATATATTATATATATATATATATAATATATATTATATATTTTAAATAGGGGGGGTCCACCTTGGGTGTAAATTGGGGGACCCATAGCCTGGGAAAAGGGGAAAAAAAAGGCTTCAAAAAAAAATTTTTTGGGATTTCTTCCGAAGCCTTTTGAAAATTTCCATTCCCCTACCACCCCATTTTTTGATATAATTTTTTTTTTACTAATAGGAATATTTTTTTAATAAAGGTACAAAGTTTTAAAGAGATCATTGTTGTATAAAGGGGATAAAGGGTACATTTTTACGTGTGTACACGATTAAAGGCAAAAAATCTACCCGCTCCTCAGACTGGGGCGGTGCCCAAAATACACGGGCATTCCCCTTTGAACACCCCAAATGAGCCGCTGGAACAGAAAACTAGCTCCCCGGGGATCCCTATTCCCCTGATGAGTTTTTTTTTTCCCAGCCCCTTTAAGGAATTTGATGCACTCTTTCCCCATGAGCCAAGGGTCTTGACCCTTTGGGGAACAAACATAAAATGGGGGAAAAATTTCTCCATATTTTCTAGACTTTTGGGACTCCCGAAGTGGAGCTCCCCCTCCTTCCCCCCGGGTGTTTTGGAGATTGGTATCACCCAAGGTAGACACATGTTAGTCCCACACCCCTGCTTCCATCTGTCCGGCTTAAAGGGGTGATACCATTGGCCTTCTGGCTGCCATCAGATCTCATATTGGGGGTGGCTCCCTACTGCTGGTGCACCGCTGTTTTTTGGGGCTCCTCTTGTTGTTTTTAAACCCTATTCTTGCAATTTTTTTCCTTGGATTTCGGCCACAAGCCAGGCCCCGGGGTTTCTCTCTTCTGCCACAAAAAACCTTTTCGGCGAGATAGGGGGGGAATGGGAAGGGGCAAAAACCGGGGGAAAAGGCGTGGGTCAGACGTGTGCTAAGGCTGGATTTGGGGAAACACCCAACAAAAAGTCCCCCATAAGGGCTGTCACTGCCGGAGGCGGGCTCTACCCTTTCCCCTGACACACTTGAAGCATTTTTTTGAGGCAATTTTTTCCCACTTTTGGACCACCAGTCGATTTTTGTAGTTGTTGGGGGGAGCGGGTTGGGCCCAGAGCCCGTTAGTTTACCCAGATCATTGCCCCGTCAATGAATTTTGGCCCCGGACCCCTATTTGTCCCAAGATTTCGGGGGAAAAATCGCTGCTACAAGCTCTCTGGATCAATACACGGGGACAGAAAAGCAGGTAACGAAATCGTGATGATTGCGGACACCAATGCCCCCTGTCTGATGGAATTTTAGCGGGTTTTTCCCTCCCTCTTTAGAGTAAGGTTAAGTACTTTCGTAAAAATCTGCCTCAAAATACTGTCATATTCGGCAGTATGGGGTTACATTGAAGGTGCACATCTTAGGAAAATTTGTAAAACCGGGGCAGACTCAAGCACTTTGTGAAAAGGTAAAAGGCTCGGGGGTGCCCCAGATTCCCCTTTTCTTGTTCCATTCCCCTTAACTTTCAATTTTTCTGAGAATTTGTGTCAATGGCATTGGTTCCCAGAGGTGCTCCTAGCAAGACATTTTTTGGGGGGGCAATGACTGCTGTCCGGTAGTTTGTTTTCACTCATTTATACTTGTTACTGACTGAGATGATTTTTCACTTTTTGGAGGTTTCAGGATGAGCCCCCATTTCCTGTCCCCGTTCATTACCTGTGTAAGGTCATGTAGGAGGGACTCTTTTGTACCGCTATTTGGGCCATCACCTAGGAACCAGATGTTTAGCTCGTGGTCATTTCGATGTGTTTTCCCTAACTGCTATCAGAAGAGAAATGGTGCAAAGGATCTCCTTGTTGGACACCCCCCGCTAGATAACAGGGATATCTTGCTACTCCAACTTACACTTTGGTCAACTTCACGACATGCACATGCATATATATATAATACACAGGTTTTTTTCCCCTTTTTCTACATGTCTTGTTCTTCTTTATTTCTTCTTTTGGAGGGGGGTAGGGGAAAAAAAAAAATCTTTCCCCGTAACCCATGCGTGTCGTATGAGGGGACTAAAATGCCGGGGGCAGGGTAGTAACCCCCTTTTCCTGTAGACATTTACTAAAAAGAAAGAAGAAAAACTTTTAAAAACTGGGATGCTTAAATGTCGTGGATTGGCAGATGACAAGAAACAATGATTGCTGATGTTTTAATGAAAAAAAAAGTTGGGTTCCTGGCCCTAAGCGAAACAAAACTGAAGGGGGTAGGGGAGTTTCGGGGGGGGAAAAAATGGGATTAAATTGGAGTATCTGAGAGAGTTAGAGCAAAGGGGGGGGTGCAGTTTAAGTTGAAAACAGTTAAGGAAAGGGGGAAAAGAATATGAATGATAAAAGCAAGAAAAGGGGGATTTAAATAAAGGGTTTGGTGCGAGAAGTGGGGGCAAATAAGCTGTATGACGGAGAAGGGGGAAGCAGAGGAGAGAGAGAGATTTGGGGGGATGTTAAGGGAAGTAAGGGCTTTGAAACCAAGGAGAAGTAAAAGTGGTAGGGGACCTGAATGCTAAAATGGGGAAAATTTTAGAGGGGGGGGAGGGAATTTGGGGTTTAAGGGGAAATGGGGTTGGGAGCCCTTTGATTGTTTTTTTTGGGGGTTTTTTATTGGGGAAAAATTTTAAGAAAAAAAGGTAAAAAAAGTATAAAGTTGATGTGGGTTAAAGTGTTTGTTGGTTTGTTTGGTGTAAAAGATGTGGTAGACTTCGGATGACATGTTTTATAGAGGGGCTAAAATATATCAGATCACTTTAGTTGTAGCACACTGGTAAAAGGTAGATGGGATACAAGGAGAATAGAAACATCAGGGAAGAGAGAGGTGAAGGTTTATAAACTAAAAGAGGAGGCGTTTTGGGGAAAAATATAAAAAACATTGGAGGTTGATGGGGTAAAGAAGCTAGGCAAAGGGGGCGAAAAGGTAGGGGTGGGTTTTGAAATGTAGGTTAAGTGTTTTGAGAAGTTTTTGGTTACAGGAAAGTGGGTGCGGGAGGGAAGAGGAGCGATTGGTGGAATGATATGTAAAAAGTTAAGGGGGAAAAAAATTAGAAATGAGAAATTTTTACAAAGTAGAAGTGATGCAAGGAGGGAAGATATATGGGAAAAAAGAGAGAGGGTTTAAAAGAGGGTGAAGCAATGAAAAAAGAGAGCAAATGAAAAGTGGGTGAGATTTATCAAAAAATTTTTTTGAAAATAAGAAAAAGTTTTGGATGAGATTAACAAGTTAAGGAACCTAGAGAACAAATGGATTTTTCAGTTTTAAAAATAGGAAGGAGAGTTATTAAATGGGAGTTAGAGGTATTGGGGGGATGGAGGGAAAATTTTGGGAATTGTAAATGTTGAGAAGAGGGGGCTGTGATTTTTTGTGTTGGGCAAAGGGGGAATAACATCTTTTAGGGGTGGGAAGAGCCCGTTGTGAGTGTGGGGGAAGTTCGTGAGGGAGAAAGGGAAAAAAAGGGGTAAAAGGAGCCGGGATTGTGGGGTAAAGAAGAAATGTTAAAAAACAGGTGGGGATTAGTTTTGGAGTGGGGGGCAATTATTTAAAAAATGTTGGAAGAGGGTAATACCTAGGATTGGGGAGCATGCAATTTTTTTGTAAAAAGGGAAAGGGGACAAAAGAGAGTGCAAAAATTATGGGGGATAAGTCTGTTGATATACCCCGGGGAAAGTGAGGTAGAGTTTTTTATTGAAAGAATTAAAAGTAAGACTGAGAATAGGATAGCAGATAACAAGGAGGTTTTGGGAAGGAGGGGGGTGTGGACCCGGTTTTACATGAAACATATAAGTGAACATATTTTAAAAAGGCTAAAGAGGGCTTTGTGGCATTTTTGGGATTTGGAAAAGGGGTATGACAGGGGGGAAGGGGGGCAATGTGGCGATTTAGGGGTTGGTGGGGTAGGTTACTGAAAGCAGTAAGATTTTTACGAGGTAGTGAGGCTCAAATTAGAGGGACATAGGGAAAAGGGAAATTATTTCCCGTAAAGTGGCCTTAGACAAGGGTTGTGTGTCACCGTGGTTTTTAATATATTTATAGATGGGGTTTAAGAGAAGTAAATGCGAGGGTCTTTACAAGAGGCGTGGAGTTTTAAAAAATAAAGAACCCCACAAAGTGGGAGTTTCACAGTTGCCTTTGTGATGCACTGTGCTCTTGGGGGAGATTCTGAAAAGGAAGTTCAGAGATTGGTGATGAATTTGATAGGGTGTGCAAAAGAAAAAATTAAAAAATGAATACGGAAAGAGTAAGGGGTTTTGAGGATAACAAAAAAATTAAAGGGGATAAAAAATTGGATATCAGATTTGGGGGAGGAGTATGGGGAATGAATGTATTCAGATATTTGGGGGTGGACGTGCACGGATGGGTTTGAAAGGGTGAGGTGAATCATAGAAATTTATGAGGAGAAAAGGGTGAGTGGTGCACTTAAGTCCCCTTTGGGGACAAAGAACTTTGTCCCTTTTGGGGGCAAAGGGGAATGTATGAAGTATAGTTTTACCAACACTCTTAAATGGGTGTGAAGCATGGGTGAGAATGTTGCGCGAGGAGAAGGCTGGAGGGGAGTGGGATGTCATGCTGAGGGGAAGTGTGGTGTGAATATAATGGAAATTGTAGTTTGGAAGTTAGGGGGGAGGTCGGGGTTACCAAAACTGTTGTCCGAGGGCGAGGAAGGGTTGTTGAGGTGGTTCGGACATGTAGAGAGAATGGAGCGAAACAGAATGACTTCAAGGTGTATCAGTCTTAGTGGAAGGGAAGGCGGGGTAGGGGGTCGGGCCCGGAAAGGTTGGGGGGAGGGGGGGAAAGGAGGTTTTTTTTGGAGGGGGTTGGGCTTCCCCAGGGGTCGTGAGCGTGTTTTTTTGGGGTGAATGGGACAAAGGTTTTTAAAACTTTACGTGTGTTGGAGTGTGAGAAAGTAACATTTATGAAGGGGTTCAGGGAAACCGCAGGCCGGACTTGAGTCCCGGGGATGGGAAGTACAGTGCCTGACTCTGAAGGAGGGGGGGAAAAGTTGCAGTTTAAAAACTTAGTGTAAAGCACCCTTCTGGCAAACAGTGATGGAGGAATGATGGTGAAATTTTTTTTTTTTTTTGGGGGACCCCGCCTTTGGGGGGAATCGGCCCGTGTGAAAAAAAAAAAAAAAATTATAATTATATATATATATATTATATATAATATATATATATATTTTTATATAATATATATTTAAAAATATTTAAAAAATAAATTTTAAATTTTTAAATACGTTAGGTAATCATAAGATCGGCTCTCCCTGTCGGTGCCTCCCGAGCCGTGACCCAAATACAACCCTATCTTTTTCTCATCTCTCTCTCTCTTTTCTCTCTCTCCTCTCTCTCTCTCCCTCTCCTCTCTCCCCTCTCTCTCTCTCTTTCTCTCTCTCTCTCTCTCTCTCTTTTTTTTTTTGCTCTCTGTCTCTCTCTCAAAACGTAAGGACATATTAATGCATAATTTTTCTCCTCCACATTAAGCGCCTCCGCCCCCTGCTCCCCCGACTCCATGAAATCATCCCCAACCCTTCGACTTTCTCTGGGGTCCTCCCCACTTTTCCCCAGTTTTGCCCCCTCTCCTCCCCCCCAGTTGATCATAGAAAACACCCGACTCTCCTCTTTATCACTCTTACGAAGAAACTTTGAAATTTATAAGTTCCCCCCAAGGGGGCCTAAATTTTTCTCTCCAAGGGCCCCAGACCCTCCCCTTTCCCCACCCTCCTCAAAGGGCCCAGACACCCCTCTCCACCGGTCACCCCAACCTAAAACCCCCCATCTATCGCCACCGGGCTTCCTTCTCCTCCCCTATTCCTAACACCTTCCATCCCCCATCGTCTCCCCACCTTTTTCTTCGTCTTTGGGGGGCTCTACTGAAAATTTTTCGATTTTCTTAACGCTTAGAGAAAGTGGCGGTAAAAAAGCGACAGGAAAGTTAAGGTAAGGGAATGGGAGCAAGCTTATTAGTTACGAGGCAATAGGAGCAGGGCTGTCTTCTAAATAGGACATGCAACGGATTCTTAAGAAAAAGCTGTGTAAGGGAAAGATATATTGTCGACTGGTATGAAAAAAACACAAAAGTTTTAGAACAAAGACCTGCAACGTTTCTCTCCGGATAAAACTTCAGTATGTTTGCTTGATAAAACTCAGCAAGAAAAAAATGTTGACCTAAAAAATCATGGCCCGTAGTTGTTCATATACAGGTGTAAGGATTGTTTGGGGTTTTTTTACCAGCTGCCCTTTCGTAGGGCCCCAAGCCTTCCACAGTAAATTACACTCTTCGACTGAATAGGTCGGATAGAGTATTCTTAAACTAAAGTCACCAAACTACCTTTTTGGGAATGGGGGGTTTTGACTTTACTAGGTCAAGGGGTGGTCTACACAACTGAACCTTCTTCTTCTTATTATGACCAGAGCTTTGGTAAGATGGGTAAGGAAGAAGGATGGGTAAGGATAGAAATATTGGAAAAGGGTGGGAGGGGGGAGAGAGGTAGGATATAAAAGGTAAGTGGCCCAACCACTTTGGTGTAATTTAAAAAGTGTATGTGAGATAATAAGATATTCTTGAAGGGGTATAATACTAACCCATCAGAGTCACATAGATATAACAGATATATAAGTACATGACTCTGAATTGGTAGTAAATATACAAGTTGCAATTGCCTTTTTTTTTTTGCGATTGCACAACGGATATTTAAGCGACAATGAAGGCAATAATTTCCTGGCCAGTTTATAAAGAATTACTTGACAATGGCTTCTTACAGGTGGTGTCCCGCCATAGTAAATATAGCATAATTTTTACAGTAGATTGTTATATAAGATGTCTCCCTAATTGGGGGCGATGATTTTCTCAGTAAACATAGAAGGGTTCTGGTGTTACCCAATCTTCTTCATCAGGGAGGTTGCTCAATATCATGGGTCGAGGGTAATCATCTTTATAGATAAAACGACAGACCCTCTGTGGGAGAGTCATTCTTTGAGTCCTGGGAGGAGGAGTATTGATATTGATTGGTGTGAACCACAATGGTGTGAACCACCCTGGTGTGAACCACCTTGGTATGAACCACCCTGGTGTGAGCCACCCTGGTATGAACCAACCTGGTGTGAACCACCCTGGTGCGAACCACTCTGGTATGAACCACCCTGGAAAAGTTTTCTGCAATAATTGAAATATGTAAGAAACATACCCACTCTGCTAACAGGGAAGTGCTTATAATATTGTGTAATTCAATTGCAATTAAGGCTTCTTGAAACACTGTGGAGATCCTGTGCAAGTGCCAGGGGATGCACTTCGTGTAGAATGTAGAAAACAAATGAATAAAAAAATGATCTCAGTTGTTTTTTCAGTGAATAGCGAATTGATTTGACGATATTATTTGTATATAAATGCATTTTCATGCTGAAGTATGCCCAGTTCTCATATTAAATTTATGTTTCTATGTTATTAAACTGCAAATGTTTAGAGAATATTTGCTTTTCCGTTTTTGAGTTAGGTATACGAAGCCCGTGAGTTGCGTATTCTGTTGTAATAAATTCAGTTTTGGTAGAGAGTAGAGAGTCTGGTAGAATTCCTACAATTTATGATACAGATGACATTGAGAACCAGAACTTACCAGAAATCAGGCGGTTAATATAGCCTATTTTGCTTAGTTGCATCAAAGGCTTAGGCCTTCCTACTCGGGTTATTCTATTATTATTTTTCAACAGACAGGTGGTGGCAGCAAAAATTTTATTAGTAATTGAGGTAATATACCTGGAGTTTACCTGGAGAGAGTTCCGGGGGTCAACGCCCCCGCGGCCCGGTCTGTGACCAGGCCTCCTGGTGGATCAGAGCCTGATCAACCAGGCTGTTGCTGCTGGCTGCACGCAAACCAACGTACGAGCCACAGCCCGGCTGGTCAGGAACCGACTTTAGGTGCTTGTCCAGTGCCAGCTTGAAGACTGCCAGGGGTCTGTTGGTAATCCCCCTTATGTATGCTGGGAGGCAGTTGAACAGTCTCGGGCCCCTGACACTTATTGTATGGTTCTCTTAACGTGCTAGTGACACCCCCGTTTTTCATTGGGGGATGTTGCATCGTCTGCAAGTCTTTTGCTTTCGTAGTGAGTGATTTTCTTGTGCAAGTTCGGTACTAGTCCCCCTAGGATTTTCCCGGTGTATATAATCATGTATCTGTCCCGCCTGCGTTCCAGGGAATACAGGTTCAGGAACCTCAAGCGCTCCCAGTAATTGAGATGTCTTATCTCCGTTATGCGCGCCGTGAAGGTTCTCTGTACATTTCTAGGTCAGCAATTTCACCTGCCTTGAAAGGTGCTGTTAGTGTGCAGCAATATTCCAGCCTAGATAGAACAAGTGACCTGAAGAGTGTCATCATGGGCTTGGCCTCCCTAGTTTTGAAGGTTCTCATTATCCATCCTGTCATTTTTCTAGCAGATGCGATTGATACAATGTTATGGTCCTTGAAGATGAGTCCTCCGACATGATCACTCCCAGGTCTTTGATGTTGGTGTTTCGCTCTATTTTGTGGCCAGAATTTGTTTTTTTACTCTGATGAAGATTTAATTTCCTCGTGTTTACCATATCTGAGTAATTGAAATTTCTCATCGTTGAACTTCATATTGTTTTCTGCAGCCCACTGAAAGATTCGGTTGATGTCCGCCTGGAGCCTTGCAGTGTCTGCAATGGAAGACACTGTCATGCAGATTCGGGTGTCATCTGCAAAGGAAGACACGGTGCTGTGGCTTACATCCTTGTCTATGTCGGATATGAGGATGAGGAACAAGCTGGGAGCGAGTACTGTGCCTTGTGGAACAGAGCTTTTCACCGTAGCTGCCTCGGACTTTACTCTGTTGACGACTACTCTCTGTGTTCTGTTAGTGAGGAAATTATAGATCCATCGACCGACTTTTCCTGTTATTCCTTTAGCACGCATTTTGTGCGCTATTACGCCATGGTCACACTTGTCGAAGGCTTTTGCAAAGTCTGTATATATTACATCTGCATTCTTTTTATCTTCTAGTGCATTTAGGACCTTGTCGTAGTGATCCAATAGTTGAGACAGACAGGAGCGACCTGTTCTAAACCCATGTTGCCCTGGGTTGTGTAACTAATGGGTTTCTAGATGGGTGGTGATCTTGCTTCTTAGGACCCTTTCAAAGATTTTTATGATATGGGATGTTAGTGCTATCGGTCTGTAGTTCTTTGCTGTTGCTTTACTGCCCCCTTTGTGGAGTGGGGCTATGTCTGTTGTTTTTAGTAACTGAGGGACGACCCCCGTGTCCATGCTCCCTCTTCATAGGATGGAAAAGGCTCGTGATAGGGGCTTCTTGGAGTTCTTGATGAACTGCAAGATAAGATTTCGTCCGGATTTTTAGCCCCGCAGGGTTAGCCACCCAGGATAACCCAAAAAAAATCAGTGCGTCATCGAGGACTGTCTGTCTTATTTCCATTGTGGTCCTCAATCTTGTCCCCCAGGATGCGACCCACACCCGTCGACTAACACTCAGGTACCTACTTGCTGCTAGGTGAACAGGACGACAGGTGTAAGGAAACGCTTCGAAATATTTCTATCCTGCCGGGAATCGAATCCGGGCCCTCGTGTGAAGCGAGAGCTTCACACAAGGAGGCCACGGAGTCACCCAGGTAATTACCTCCTTGGCTCTCTAGTTCACCCCTGTGGGAATCTAGTCACTATGGCTTCAAATGATGGCCTCTCAGCCTCAGGCGTCAACTTCATTTCACAACAAAGCCAACAACCACTGCATCAACGCCAGCAACCAACACAGAAAACCTAACTACCAACGCAGCAATGCCAACAATGGGCTAAACAACGGTAACAACAAACGCAGCAACGCTAGCAACCAACGCAGACACGCCAACAGCCAATGAATCAACGCCAGCAACCAGTGCAGCAACGGCCATCTACCAACAAGGATGTAAGCCACAGCACCGTGTCTTCCTTTGCAGATGACACCCGAATTTGCATGACTGTCCTCCACTGAAGACACTGCAAGACTCCAGGAGGATATCAACCAAATCTTGAGAAATGATGAGAAATTTCAATTACTCCGATATGGAAAACATGAGGAAATTAAAACTATACCGGAGTATAAAACAAATTCCAACCACATAATAGAGCGAAAAACTAATGTAAAAGACCTGGGAGTGATAATGTCAGATGATCTCATTTTCAACGACCACAACATTGTATCAACCGCATCTACTAGAAAAATGACAGGATGGATAATGAGAACCTTTAAAACTAGGGATGCCAAGCCCATGATGACACTCTTCAGGTCTCTTGTTCTATCTAGGCTGGAATATTGCTGCACACAAAAAGCACCTTTCAAGCCAGGTGAAATTGTGACCTAGAAAGTGTGCGGAGAACCTCCACGGCACACATAACTGCGATAAAGCACATCAATTACTGGGTACGCCTAAAGTTCCTCAACCTGTACCCCCTGTCATGTAGGCGGGAGAGATACATGATTATATACACTTGGAAAATCCTAGAAGGATTAGTACCAAACTTGCACACGAAAATCACTCCATGTGAAAGCAAAAGACTCAGCAGACGATGCAACATCCCCCAATGAAAAGCAGGGGTGTCACTAGCACGATAAGAGACAACACAATAAGTGTGAGGGACCCAAGACTCTTCAACTGCCTCCCGGCATACGTAAGGGGGATTACCAATAGACCCCTGGCTGTCTTCAAAAAGGCGCTGGACAGGCACCTAAAGTCAGTACCTGACCAGCCGGGCTGTGGTTCGTACATCAGCCTGCGTGCGGACAGCAGTAACAGCCTGGTTGATCAGACCCTGATTCACCACGAGGCCTGGTCACACACCAGGCCGCGAGAGCGTTGACCCCTGAAACCCTCTCCAGGTATACTCCAGGTAACGCAGCAACGCCAGCAACCCCTGCATCAGGCTAATTGACATCCTCCCCCTTCCAGGGAGGTCCTGATACTAGCGAGAGGTTCTTGATCCTAGGAATTGGAGCTACCCTCCCCTCACTTTCCTTGAATCATACTTCATTACCTTCCATTCAGATTTTCCCAGGCTTTGACTGACACCTACGGATTTAGTGCTTACTCATGACCATACTATCACCAGCGATATTTTATTAATATTAGTTTAATACTTGTGACGGTAATGTTAATGTCCTGCTAATATCTGTGACGGTAATACTTATATCAGGCTAATATTAATATCCAGGTAACATTCTTAACGGGCAATATTAATATCCGGCTAATGTTTGTGACGATAATATTCATATCCGGCTAAGATTAATATCCAACTAATGTTTGTGACTACAATGTTAATAACCAGCGCACGCAAAAATAAAAAAAGACTTTCGTAATTTAATTAGTGGCCATCTGGCAAGGACAGCTGGCGAGGACAGCTGGCGAGGACAGCTGGCGAGGACAGCTGGCGAAGACAGCTGGCGAAGACAGTTGGCGAAGGACAGTTGGCGAGCCTTGGTAGTGCTACACTCGTTACATTTTTCAGAAATAAAAATAAGTCTGTATCACTAAACCTCGTCGAGGAAGGAGCGCTGCTATGATAATAGCATGATAATAGTATGATAATAATAATAATTGTAATAATTTTAATAATAATAATAATGGTTGGTCCTGATGTGATGATTGTGTTCACACTTTAATTAGTATACAGACCTGACTTTGTGAGGCTGTTGTTTGGGTATAGAGAAGAAGGGAGTAGACCACAGCATCCTACTCCACAAACTTGACCACTATGGTATAAGAGGCCATGCGCTTGCATATTTTAAATCCTACCTTTCTAATAGGTATCAGTATATCACCATTAAAGACACAGCCTCATCAATACGGCCACTTGATACTGGAGTTCTGCAGGGAAGTGTCCTTGGACCCCTGCACTTCCTCATTTACATCAATGATCTTCCAAACATATCCCAACGCCTGAAACCCATTCTCTTTGCTGACGACACGACTTATGTCATCTCCCACCCTAATCTTGCCACCCTCAACACCATTGTTAACGAGGAGCTGCTCAAAATATCGACTTGGATGACAGCCAATAAGCTTACACTTAACACTGGCAAAACCTACTATATTATGTTTGGTAGCAGAGCAGGTGTTGTGCAACTTAACACTAAGATCGACAACACTGTAATTGCCAGACATAATGAGGGCAAATTCCTTGGCCTATACCTTGACAACAACCTAAATTTCAGCACCCATATCCAACACATAAAAAATGTATCCAAAACGGTGGGGATCCTCTCTAAGATACAATACTACGTACCGCAAACTGCCCTTCTCACACTATACCATTCACTTATATATCCATACCTCACCTATGCTATCTGTGCTTGGGGTTCAGCTGCAGCAACACACCTAAAGCCAATAATAACCCAACAAAAAGCCGCAGTAAGAATAATCACTAAATCCCATCCCTGGCAACACCCCCTCCCCCACCCTTCATAGATCTAAACTTACTCCCTGTTCAGAACATGCACACTTACTACTGTGCAATCTATATCTACAGGACCTTAAATTCCAATATTAACCTTGACCTAAAACGCTTTCTTGATAGTTGTGACAGGATCCACAGGCATAACACCAGACACAAACATCTCTATGACATTCCCCGTGTTCGACTAAACCTTTATAAAAATTCAATGTATTTCAAAGGACCTAAAATCTGGAACACCCTACCTGAAAACTCTAGAACTGCAGACACATTCATCACTTTCAAAACTACAGATAGAAAACATCTTATCTCCCTGATCCATCCCGACAACTAACTACATGATAACCACCTGGTGGTTCAAAATTACACTCACTCACCCACTGACTATAAACCCAGAAATACTAATCTTAATCTTAAAATAATAAATCCTAACTAGTCATAAGTTTGCCTATGATACTCAAATATAGACACTTTGTATTGTGCCAAAACAAAAGCATTCACATTGCTAAACTCACAAATTATGATGTAGTCACTTAGCCTTAATACTATAATCTGTAAGGATTTAATGTTAAGAATTAATCTAAGTCTGCTCGAAATGCCTAGCCATGCTAGGTGTCCTAGTGGCCCCCTCTGTAATTAGTGTTTTATAACATGTAAACCACAAAATACCCAAAACCTGTAAACCCCACATTGTAACCCTTATAGAGAATAAACTTGAACTGAACTGAATTGAATTGAGAGATGGGAGAGAGGAGAGAAAGAGAGAGAGAGAGAGAGAGAGAGAGAGAGAGAGAGAGAGAGAGAGAGAAGACAGACAGACAGACAGACAGACAGACAGACAGACAGACAGACAGAGACAGAGACAGAGACAGAGAGAAAATACCCAGGATGACTCGAGTATGAAACACATTCGTACAGCATAATGATGTCAACGAGATAAAGTCAGTTGATCAAATGAAAATGCTGGCCCACAGATGGCTCCAACTTCATCCTGTTCCCTACTTGTATGTCTCATAACAATAAAAATGCTTTCAAATGAGCTGATGTAGGTAACAGCTCTTAGCTTGCCAATAAAGTTAGGAATCCTTAACCTGTAAATAACTTGTCAATAAAGCTAGGATCCTTAACCTTGTCAAAGCTTGTGTAAAAAAAAAAAATAGAAAAACTGGGAAAATTGATAAACTGTAGAATACCACACTGGACCAATACCTTGGCATCCAGCTCACGCTAGACGTTTTGATCCAAGGCAGCCAGCTTATAAGCAGGTGGCTTACAGCTTTTCATCTCATCCCCTGCATGCATCGACTGACTAGAGATTTTTACAATGCTTAGAATTCGCAAGAACAGGCGAAATATTCACAACACTGATCTCTGGCCGAAGGAGACTCGAACCTACGAACCTTGGAACAAGGTACGCAATGCTTTACCGACCGTACCACACTGGACCAATACCTTGGCGTCCAGCTTACGCTAGACGTTTTGATCCAAGGTAGCATCTGCCACATTGCTCTCCTATCCATCCTCTCATACGCCTTTTCCAAATCCATAACTGCCACAAAAACCTTTTTATCCTTATCTAAATAGTGTTCGCCTATATGTTTCACTGTAAACACTTGGTCTACGCCTCCTTGTTCATCTGATATCCTACTCTCCATGGTTTAGAAAAACATGTAAGCAAACACTAGGACATATTTATTAGAAAACGTTTCGGCCCTGAGACCTTGTTCTCTTGTTCACAGTGGTATACAGAAGAGCATCACTGAATGTACATCACTTGGACCATGTGGTGGATGGGTTACAACAGCAGACCTCACCGGGTTCCGCTCCTATCAGCTGAGAGCAGGAAACTGAGGCTATAGCGGATACAGAATCATCAAAATTCAGTCGTTGTAGATTGGAAAAGCTTCGCCTGTTTTGACGAGTCGCGATTTCTGCTGCGATATGCAGAATTTAACGTAAACTTTTGGATGTAGTGGAACGAGAGATTAGCAGAAAGAATGTACAGTCTACAAATTTGCATTAACTTGGTGATGCTATCATGTCAACATGGACCAGAATCTCTAAGGAATGCTTCCAGCTCCTCGTTGAATCTATGTAACGAAGAACTCAGGCTGTTCTGAGGGCAGAAGGGACCCTACCCAGTACTGGAAAGGTGTATCTTATGTAGTGGCCACCGACTGCATGTATTAATGTTATGTTGTAATATAAGTATGTACGTACGTATGTAAGTATGTAAGTACGTATTAAGGTATGTATGCATGCATATATGTAAGTACGTATGTATGTATGCATGCACGTATATATAGATGTGTGAATGTATGTATATATGTACTTTTGTATGTATGTATAAATAAAGCTTGCAATAATATTTTTGTGTATTGAAATATCATAGGTATTAGTATAGCTGTGGATACCAGCCTCATTACGTCTCATGCAATCAGTTGGGTTAATTGGGCTTAAAGGCTATCGCCTACACGAGGGCCATTAAGGCTGCATATCACCTGTGCACCTCCAGTTAAGAATACTTTAATGCAATCCCTACCCCTCAAAAAAAAATGGAATTGAAGTAAGCTCTCAGAGTATATACACAGAGACAAATACATCCCAGACCTACATATATCCTGTCGATTTGCAATCGAGTGATCATAAACCTAGCTAACTAAACAGGCTTCACCTAGTGGAAACTCCTTAACGAGTAAACCAGGGGAGGAAGTCAACAGGGACTCCGGCATTACTAGGAATTCCCAGCCAGACACTGACGACGAGAACTGCTGAGGTTAGCGAGACGAGGAAAAGAAAGGAAAAGGGTTTCGAACCTGCATAATATTATAACTACATCCCACTTTCAAGCTTATGGAAAATTTTGTTATATGTATATATGTGTGAATGTATGCATGTATGTATGTATGTATGTATGTATGTATGTATGTATGGGCGCCTAGCCGAAGCTAGACTATGTTTCCCCATACCCCGGGGCACCTTGCTTCGTGGTAAAGTACTGTGGACTCTGATACAGAGTTTACAGGCTCGAGTCCTGCTGTGGTCGTAGAGACAATGTATATACATATACATTATATATATATATATACATATGTATATATATTATATATATATATATATATATATATATATATATATATATATATATATATATATATATATATATATATATATATATATATCAAGTGCAAAAATTATAGGGGGATAAGTCTGTTGAGTATACCTGGTAAAGTGTATGGTAGAGTTATTATTGAAAGAATTAAGAGTAAGACTGAGAATAGGATAGCAGATGAACAAGGAGGCTTTAGGAAAGGTACGGGATGTATGGACCAGGTGTTTACAGTGAAACATATAAGTGAACAGTATTTAGATAAGGCTAAAGAGGTCTTTGTGGCAGTGTGATAAAAAAAATATATATATATATACACTGAGAGTAAAAGGTAGATGGGATACAAGGAGAATAGAAGCATCAGGGAAGAGAGAGGTGAAGGTTTATAAACTAAAAGAGGAGGCAGTTAGGGAAAGATATAAACAGCTATTGGAGGATAGATGGGCTAATGAGAGCATAGGCAATGGGGTCGAAGAGGTATGGGGTAGGTTTAAAAATGTAGTGTTAGTGTTTTCAGCAGAAGTTTGTGGTTACAGGAAAGCGGGTGCGGGAGGAAAGAGGAGCGATTGGTGGAATGATGATGTAAAGAGAGTAGTAAGGGAGAAAAAGTTAGCATATGAGAAGTTTTTACAAAGTAGAAGTGATGCAAGGAGGGAAGAGTATATGGAGAAAAAGAGAGAGGTTAAGAGAGTGGTGAAGCAATGTAAAAAGAGAGCAAATGAGAGAGTGGGTGAGATGTTATCAACAAATTTTGTTGAAAATAAGAAAAAGTTTTGGAGTGAGATTAACAAGTTAAAGAAGCCTAGAGAACAAATGGATTTATCAGTTAAAAATAGGAGAGGAGAGTTATTAAATGGAGAGTTAGAGGTATTGGGAAGATGGAGGGAATATTTTGAGGAATTGTTAAATGTTGATGAAGATAGGGAAGCTGTGATTTCGTGTATAGGGCAAGGATGAATAACATCTTGTAGGAGTGAAGAAGAGCCAGTTGTGAGTGTGGGGGAAGTTCGTGAGGCAGTAGGTAAAATGAAAGGGGTAAGGCAGCCGGGATTGATGGGATAAAGATAGAAATGTTAAAAGCAGGTGAGGATATAGTTTTGGAGTGGTTAGTGCAATTATTTAATAAATGTATAGAAGAGGGTAAGGTACCTAGATATTGGCAGAGAGCATGCATAGTTCCTTTGTATAAAGGCAAAGGGGACAAAAGAGAGTGCAAAATTTATAGGGGGATAAGTCTGTTGAGTATACCTGGTAAAGTGTATGGTAGAGTTATTATTGAAAGAATTAAAAGTAAGACTGAGAATAGGATAGCAGATGAACAAGGAGGCTTTAGGAAAGGTAGGGGGTGTGTGGACCAGGTGTTTACAGTGAAACATATAAGTGAACAGTATTTAGATAAGGCTAAAGAGGTCTTTGTGGCAGTGTGATAAAAAAAAATATATATATATATACACTGAGAGTAAAAGGTAAATGGGATACAAGGAGAATAGAAGCATCAGGGAAGAGAGAGGTGAAGGTTTATAAACTAAAAGAGGAGGCAGTTAGGGAAAGATATAAACAGCTATTGGAGGATAGATGGCTAATGAGAGCATAGGCAATGGGGTCGAAGAGGTATGGGGTAGGTTTAAAAATGTAGTGTTAGTGTTTTCAGCAGAAGTTTGTGGTTACAGGAAAGTGGGTGCGGGAGGGAAGAGGAGCGATTGGTGGAATGATGATGTAAAGAGAGTAGTAAGGGAGAAAAAGTTAGCATATGAGAAGTTTTTACAAAGTAGAAGTGATGCAAGGAGGGAAGAGTATATGGAGAAAAAGAGAGAGGTTAAGAGAGTGGTGAAGCAATGTAAAAAGAGAGCAAATGAGAGAGTGGGTGAGATGTTATCAACAAATTTTGTTGAAAATAAGAAAAAGTTTTGGAGTGAGATTAACAAGTTAAGGAAGCCTAGAGAACAAATGGATTTATCAGTTAAAAATAGGAGAGGAGAGTTATTAAATGGGGAGTTAGAGGTATTGGGAAGATGGAGGGAATATTTTGAGGAATTGTTAAATGTTGATGAAGATAGGGAAGCTGTGATTTCGTGTATAGGGCAAGGATGAATAACATCTTGTAGGAGTGAGGAAGAGCCAGTTGTGAGTGTGGGGGAAGTTCGTGAGGCAGTAGGTAAAATGAAAGGGGGTAAGGCAGCCGGGATTGATGGGATAAAGATAGAAATGTTAAAAGCAGGTGGGGATATAGTTTTGGAGTGGTTAGTGCAATTATTTAATAAATGTATGGAAGAGGGTAAGGTACCTAGGGATTGGCAGAGAGCATGCATAGTTCCTTTGTATAAAGGCAAAGGGTACAAAAGAGAGTGCAAAAATTATAGGGGGATAAGTCTGTTGAGTATACCTGGTAAAGTGTATGGTAGAGTTATTATTGAAAGAATTAAAAGTAAGACTGAGAATAGGATAGCAGATGAACAAGGAGGCTTTAGGAAAGGTAGGGGGTGTGTGGACCAGGTGTTTACAGTGAAACATATAAGTGAACGGTATTTAGATAAGGCTAAAGAGGTCTTTGTGGCATTTATGGATTTGGAAAAGGCGTATGACAGGGTGGATAGGGGGGCAATGTGGCAGATGTTGCAGGTGTATGGTGTAGGAGGTAGGTTACTGAAAGCAGTGAAGAGTTTTTACGAGGATAGTGAGGCTCAAGTTAGAGTACATAGGAAAGAGGGAAATTATTTCCCAGTAAAAGTAGGCCTTAGACAGGGATGTGTGATGTCACCGTGGTTGTTTAATATATTTATAGATGGGGTTGTAAGAGAAGTAAATGCGAGGGTCTTGACAAGAGGGGTGGAGTTAAAAGATAAGGAATCACACATAAAGTGGGAGTTGTCACAGTTGCTCTTTGCTGATGACACTGTGCTCTTGGAAGATTCTGAAGAGAAGTTGCAGAGATTGGTGGATGAATTTGGTATGGTGTGCAAAAGAAGAAAACTAAAAGTGAATACAGGAAAGAGTAAGGTTATGAGGATAACAAAAATATTAGGTGATGAAAGATTGGATATCAGATTGGAGGGAGAGAGTATAGAGGAAGTGAATGTATTCAGATATTTGGGAGTGGACGTGTCAGCGGATGGGTCTATGAAGGATGAGGTGAATCATAGAATTGATGAGGGGAAAAGGGTGAGTGGTGCACTTAGGAGTCTGTGGAGACAAAGAACTTTATCCTTGGAGGCAAAGAGGGGAATGAATGAGAGTATAGTTTTACCAACGCTCTTATATGGGTGTGAAGCGTGGGTGATGAATGTTGCAGCGAGGAGAAGGCTGGAGGCAGTGGAGATGTCATGTCTGAGGGCAATGTGTGGTGTGAATATAATGCAGAGAATTCGTAGTTCGGAAGTTAGGAGGAGGTGCGGGATTAAAAAAACTGTTGTCCAGAGGGCTGAGGAAGGGTTGTTGAGGTGGTTCGGACATGTAGAGAGAATGGAGCGAAACAGAATGACTTCAAGAGTGTATCAGTCTGTAGTGGAAGGAAGGCGGGGTAGGGGTCGGCCTAGAAAAGGTTGGAGGGAGGGGGTAAAGGAGGTTTTGTGTGCGAGGGGCTTGGACTTCCAGCAGGCGTGCGTGAGCGTGTTTGATAGGAGTGAATGGAGACGAATGGTTTTTAATACTTGACGTGCTGTTGGAGTGTGAGCAAAGTAACATTTATGAAGGGGTTCAGGGAAACCGGCAGGCCGGACTTGAGCCCTGGAGATGGGAAGTACAGTGCCTGCACTCTGAAGGAGGGGTGTTAATGTTGCAGTTTAAAAACTGTAGTGTAAAGCACCCTTCTGGCAAGACAGTGATGGAGTGAATGATGGTGAAAGTTTTTCTTTTTCGGGCCACCCTGCCTTGGTGGGCCACCCTGCCCTGGTGGGCCACCCTGCCCTGGTGGGCCACCCTGCCCTGGTGGGCCACCCTGCCCTGGTGGGCCACCCTGCCCTGGTGGGCCACCCTGCCCTGGTGGGCCACCCTGCCCTGGTGGGCCACCTGCCTGGTGGCCCCTGCCCCGGTGGGCCACCCTGCCCTGTGGGCCACCTGCCCTGGTGGGAATCAGCCAGTGTGATATTAAAAATAATATATATTATATATATAAAATATATATATATATATATATATATATATATATATATATATATATTATAATATATATATTGTATATATATTAGATAATATATATATTATATATTAATTAAATTTCTATTATATATTTATATATATATATATTTAGTGGGTGGTAGTCAAGGCTTCATTGGCAGCACTGCAGAGTGGTGATAAAATTTGCACTGCAGTGGTAATTAAAGTTTCCCTGTCAGCACTGCAGAGTGGTAATTAAAGTTTCCCTGTCAGCACTGCAGAGTGGTAATTAAAGTTTCCCTGTCAGCACTGCAGTGGTAATTAAAGTTTCCCTGTCAGCACTGCAGTGGTAATTAAAGTTTCCCTGTCAGCAATGCAGGGTGGTAATTAAAGTTTCCCTGTCAGCAATGCAGGGTGGTAATTAAAGTTTCCCTGTCAGCAATGCAGGGTGGTAATTAAAGTTTCCCTGTCAGCACTGCAGTGGTAATTAAAGTTTCCCTGTCAGCAATGCAGGGTGGTAATTAAAGTTTCCCTGTCAGCAATGCCCGGGTGGTAATTAAAGTTTCCTGTCAGCAATGCAGGGTGGTAATTAAAGTTTCCCTGTCAGCACTGCAGAGTGGTAATTAAAGTTTCCCTGTCAGCACTGCAGTGGTAATTAAAGTTTCCCTGTCAGCACTGCAGTGGTAATTAAAGTTTCCCTGACAGCACTGCAGTGGTAATTAAAGTTTCCCTGACAGCAATGCAGAGTAGTAATTAAAGTTTCAGCGTCAGCACTGCAGAGTAGTAATTAAAGTTTCAGTGTCAGCACTGCAGGGTGGCAATTAAAGTTTCAGTGTCAGCACTGCAGGGTGGCAATTAAAGTTTCAGTGTCAGCACTGCAGGGTGGCAATTAAAGTTTCAGTGTCAGCACTGCAGGGTGGCAATTAAAGTTTCAGTGTCAGCACTGCAGGGTGGCAATTAAAGTTTCAGTGTCAGCACTGCAGATGTAGTAATTAAAGTTTCGTGTCAGCACTGCCAAAGTAGTAATTAAAGTTTCAGTGTCAGCACTGCAAAGTAGTAATTAAAGTTTCAGTGTCAGCACTGCAGAGTAGTAATTAAAGTTTCAGTGTCAGCACTGCAAAGTAGTAATTAAAGTTTCAGTGTCAGCACTGCAGAGTAGTAATTAAAGTTTCAGCGTCAGCACTGCAGAGCAGTAATTAAAGTTTCAGCGTCAGCACTGCAGAGTAGTAATTAAAGTTTCAGCGTCAGCACTGCAGAGCAGTAATTAAAGTTTCAGCGTCAGCACTGCAGAGTAGTAATTAAAGTTTCAGCGTCAGCACTGCAGAGCAGTAATTAAAGTTTCAGCGTCAGCACTGCAGAGTAGTAATTAAAGTTTCAGCGTCAGCACTGCAGAGCAGTAATTAAGTTTCCCGCGTCAGCACTGCAGAGTAGTAATTAAAGTTTCAGTGTCAGCACTGCAGAGCAGTAATTAAAGTTTCAGCGTCAGCACTGCAGAGTAGTAATTAAAGTTTCAGCGTCAGCACTGCAGAGCAGTAATTAAAGTTTCAGTGTCAGCACTCACTCATTATACACACTATTATAAAATTAGGGAAAACATTCAGGATAGACTGACTAAACAATCTTATTTATTTTGAAATAACAACCACCTTGGGCACAGCTGGAGGGAATTTTGAAGGATATTATAAATGAAATGACCTGTTCATTATATAATACAATATAATTACAGATACAGAAGTGTAAATACAATCTGGCCAGTGCTAGAAAACAATCCACGTTGAGAAGATAGTATGTCTAAAGATAAGAGTGCTTTGTTTTGTACAGTAAAAGTTATTTTAAAAGCCATGGAGAGAGAGAGAGAGAGAGAGAGAGAGAGAGAGAGAGAGAGAGAGAGAGAGAGAGAGAGAGAGAGAGAGAGAGAGAGAGAGAGAGAGAGAGAGAGAGAATCTTCATCTAAATATTAAGCAAAAAAAGTTGCAAGCACGTCTAACATTTCCAAAGACACTCCACTGGTAAATTTGTAAACTCGGTTGCTTTTAGACTACGATAGACGTACACGTCCTGTGACAAGTTCAAAAGTCAGAAAATTTACTTAATACTGTAATACAAAGATTTCATAAAGTAAAATAGCTTCTGATTCCAGTAAATTTTAGTTCAAATATAGCTTATATACTATTTTCTGAAGACGGGATATGCATTACTCCTTGCAAATGTTAATTTGCAAGGAGTAATGCACTTGATCAGCATCTCTTTTTTCAGAGTTCTCATAGATGAATATATATATAGCATACATCACCATAGGTTACCTAAACACATCCCTCCTCGCTAATCAAAGGACTGGATCAACCAACAAGACATCAGCTATGACAAATTTACCTTAACCAAAACAATGCATCTCTAGTGATCTGAATAAGAAAAAGAAGGACTTGCATCTCTGAGGACTCTTAGTATAATGTCAGGAGGGACTGCAGTGAAGCACCAAGATCACTATGCCTGGAGACGAGGACGCTACAATGAGAATGGAGGATGAGACACTTGCGCAACATTTGAGAATCTTTATTGCGGAAACTTTCTCGCCATCCAATGGTTTCTTCAGTCCTATAGGCATGACTCGCTTACACTAGTGGATTCATCTACTGGTGACTCCGCCTTCTGCTACTTCAACTCATTTGACTGCAGTATATTAGCCACTTCTCCGAGCACATGCTGTACATTTCTCAAGAGTAATGGACTGAACATATCGACTTTAGGCTGAGAGGCTAATCACCTGAAACTCCTTCTCTTCTTCCATCGTTTTACTCTGTATTGGATTGAAGAAGCCACTGGTTGGAGATACGTTTCCACAATAATGATTCTCAAATGTTGCACAAGTGTCTCATTCTTCAACTTATCGGTTTTCTAAACTATTTACAACATACACTGAGAATAACGAATCTGGAGAAGCCGATCAGGTCTTCTGTTTACAGCATTTGAAATTTGTATAAATTTGAGGTTTGGCACCAAAGGAAAGGAAATGAGAGGATGACGTTAAATCTCACACAGCCATTATCAGATTATTAAAGCCACTTATCTTGAGGCCAGAAGTGGTAGAACCACCTATCATCTCGTGAAAAGAAAACGTGAGACAATGAAGTTACTTGTGCTCTCTCATTTTTCAGAATATTGTTCGGTGATGCCAGCTCCGTTCAAGACAAAAAAGATATCAGAGTTGAAATAGATGCGTTACAATATATACATGGGAAACACTTGAAGGTCTAGTTCAGAAACTACAAACTACCATGACATACTGGAGTGAAATATGTGGGAAGAAATGTAAAATAGGAGTAGTGAAAAGCAACGGCGCTGTGTACATTAAAGAGAACATTGTGTTAAAACTATTCTACCTTCTACCAGCAGATATCAGAAATACTACCGGAACAAATATAGAAGTTTTCAAGAGAAAATCAAGATTACTACCGTCCCCTAAGGTTAGATCAGCTCTAATAGAAATAAAATAATTTAAAAATGTCGTCACAGTCAAGAAAATGATGGGGTGGATAACGGCAGCTTTCCAAATTAGGAAAATAGTGCCAGTGGTGACGTTATTCAGATTGCTTGTGCTCTCTCGATTGGAATATTGTTCAGTGTTGACAGTTCTCTTCAGGGCGGGAAAGATATCAGAGCTGGAACAGGTGACGAGATCATTTACATCAGGCATAGAGACAATAAAGCATATAAAATTATTGGGAATACCTCAGAGTCCTAAATATATACTCGCTGAAGTGGAGGAGAGTGAGATACATGATAATATATGCGTATGTGGAAAGTATTTGAGGGGCTAGTCCCAAATATGCACAATGCCAAAACAACATACCGTATGAGAGATATGGGATAAAATGTACAATGAGACACAGTAAGAGAATTTTGTATCAACATCCGTGACCTCCAGACTATTCAACTTCTTACCAATAGCACTACAGGGACAAGTGTCGATGTCTACAAGAGGAAATTGGCCAAGTACCTCCACCAAGGGCGGAATCAACCAGACTGTGATGAATGTGGGCTAACAGGCCGCCAGCAGCAACTGCCTGGTCGACCAGGCAAGCATAAGACAAACTTGGCCGAGGGCCGGGCTCCGTGAGTAGGAAAACTCTCGAGGCTCAAGGGTAAAGGTAGATTTCGAATAGCAGTCAGCATTTGTCTTCTCTTGTCACATTCTGCAGCTCTGCTAACGTGATGTAAGAAGCTACACTACAGAAGCGTCACACTCTCAATCACACCATCTGGTGGACCAAGTCACCTATGCCATAAAAGCCGTGTTATTTTAGCCACACCATAGAAACCATATTACAGTAGCCACACTTCAAAAACCCTACGACAGTAACCATACCACAATAACCACACCACGGTAACCACACCACTTCAACCACACCACAGTAACCACACGACAGTAACGACACCACAATAACCACACCACAGTAACCGCATCACAATAACCACACCACAGTAACCACACCACTTCAATCACACCACAGTAACCACATCGCACCAATTCAACCACACTACAGTAATCACACCACTTCAATCACACAACAGTAACCACACCACACCACTTCAACCACACCACAGTAACCACACCACAGTAACCACACCACAGCAACCACACCTCACCAACCACACTACAATAACCACACCACAGTAACCACATCACTTCAATCACACCACAGTAACCATACCACACCACTTCAACCACACCACAGTAACCACACCACAGTAACCACACCACAATAACCACACCACAAGAACCACACCACAGTAAACCACACCACTTCAATCACACCACAGCAACCACACCTCACCAACCACACTACAACAACCACACCACAGTAACCACACCACTTCAATCACACCACAGTAACCACACCACACCACTTCAACCACACCACAGTAACCACACCACACACACAATAACCTCACCACATTAACTACACCACAGGGAGAGAGAGAGAGAGAGAGAGAGAGAGAGAGGAGAGAGAGAGAGAGAGAGAGGTGGGTGGATTGCATTTTCTTGGACTGCAAGAAGGCATTTGACACAGTTCCACACAAGAGATTAGTGCAAAATCTGGAGGACCAAGCAGGGATAACAGGGAAGGCACTACAATGGATCAGGGAATACTTGTCAGGAAGACAGCAGCGAGTTAGTGGTACGTGGCAAGGTGTCAAGAGTGGGCACCTGTGACCAGCGGGGTCCCACAGGAGTCAGTCCTAGGACCAGTGCTGTTTCTGGTATTTGTGAACGACATGACGGAAGGAATAGACTCCAAAGTGTCCCTGTTTGCAGATGACGTGAAGTTGATGAGAAGAATTCTTTCGATCGAAGACCAGGCAGAACTACAAAGGGATCTGGGCAGGCTGCAGACCTGGTCCAGCAATTGGCTCCTGGAGTTCAACCCCACCAAGTGCAAAGTCATGAAGATTGGGGATGGGCAAAGAAGACCACAGATGGAGTACAGTCTAGGGGGCCAGAGACTACAAACCTCACTCAAGGAAAAAGATCTTGGGGTGAGTATAACACCAGGCACATTTCCTGAAGCGCACATCAACCAAGTAACTGCTGCAGCATATGGGCGCCTAGCAAACCTCAGAACAGCATTCCGATATCTTAATAAGGAATCGTTCAGGACCCTGTACACCGTGTACGTTAGGCCCATATTGGGGTATGCGACACCAGTTTGGAACCCACACCTAGCCAAGCACGTAAAGAAACTAGAGAAAGTGCAAAGGTTTGCAACAAGACTAGTTCCAGAGCTAAGAGGTATGTCCTATGAGGAGAGGTTAAGGGAAATCAACCTGACGACATTGGAGGACAGGAGAGATAGGGGGGACATGATAACGACATCCAAAATACTGAGAGGAATTGACAAGGTGAACAAAGACAGGATGTTCCAGAGATGGGACACAGTAACAAGGGGACACAGTTGGAAGTTGAAGACACAGATGAATCACAGGGATGTTAGGAAGTATTTCTTCAGCCACAGAGTAGTCAGGAAGTGGAATAGTTTGGGAAGCGATGTAGTGGAGGCAGGATCCATACATAGCTTTAAGCAGAGGTATGATAAAGCTCACGGTTCAGAAGAAGTGACCTAGTAGCGACCAGTGAAGAGGCGGGGCCAGGAGCTTGGACTCGACCCCTGCAACCTCAGCTAGGCGAGTACACACAAACACACACGGGGCCAGGAGCTAAGACTCGACCCCTGCAACCACAAATAGGTGAGTACACACAACACACACACACACACACACACACACACACACACACACCCCACACACACACACACACACATATACAAGCACGCATATACACAGGCCCAGGGTTTTGAATCGACATGTGCCTAGGACAAAAAGGTAAACTAACATAAGCACACCACTTCAACCACACCACAGCAACCACACCACTTTAACCACACCACTTCACCAAACCTCAATAACCACCCCATATTAAACCCCACCACAATAACCCACCACAGTAACCACACCACAATAAAACCACCCCCACAGTAACCACACCACTTCAACCACACCACAGTAACCACACCACACCACTTCAACCACACCACACCACTTCAAAACCCCACCACAGTAACCACACCAAAACCCCTTCAACCACCCCCACAGTAACCCACCACAGTAACCACACCACTTCAACCACACCAGAGTAACAGCACCACAGTAACCACGCCACTTAACCACACCACAATAACCACACCACGTAACCACACCATAGTAACCACAAACCCCAGTAAAACCCCACCACAGTAACCACACACAGTAACGACACCACAATAACTACACCACAGTAAGCACACCACAATAACCACACCATTTCAAACCCCACCAATAACCACACCACAGTAACCACACCACAATAAACCCCACCACAGTAACCACACCACAATAACCACACCACAGTAAGCACACCACAATAACCACACCATTTCAACCACACCACAATAACCACACAACAGTAACCACACCACAATAACCACACCATTTCAACCACACCACAATAAACACAACCATTTCAACCCCACCCCCAATAACCACACCACAGTAACCACACCACAGTAACCACACCACAGTAATCACCCACAGTAACCACACCACAGTAACCACACCACAATAACCACACCACAGTAACCACACCACAATAACCACACCACAGTAACCACACCACAATAACCACACCACAATAACCACACCACAGTAAACCACACCACAGTAACCACACCACAATAACCACACCATTTCAATCATACCACAATAACCACATCACAGTAGCAACACCACAGTAACCACACCATTCAACCCACCACAGTAACCACACCACTTAACCATACCACAATAACCACACCACAGTAACCACACCATAGTAACCACACCACAGTAACCACACCACAGTAACCACACCACAATAACCACACCATTTCAACCACACCACAATAACCACACCATTTCAATCATACCAAAATAATCATACCACTTCAACCACATCCCAATTTGTAATTTAACATAGTTCACAGTTTCATAAAAGCATTAAATTTTACTCTCTCTAAACACTTTCTATGGCCCGAGCTGTTAAGTAATTGCTACACATTGACACTCACTAGTGTATTGTGAATGTTCTACATTCATGCACCCAATCTCGGCTGTAGGGCCGCCCTCACAAGGGACGAAGGTCTTAGAAGTGTGAGAGGTGTGTTGAGGTACCTGGGAAGTGTTTTCTGAGTGTGTGAGGAACTCAGGGGTGTGCAGGTACCTGGGAAGTGTTTTCTGAGTATGTGAGGCACTCAGGGGTGTGCAGGTACCTGGGAGATGTTTTCTGAGTGTGTGAGGCACTCAGGGGTGTGCAGGTACCTGGGAAGTGTTTTCTGAGTATGTGAGGCACTCAGGGGTGTGCAGGTACCTGGGAGATGTTTTCTGAGTGTGTGAGGCACTCAGGGGTGTGCAGGTACCTGGGAAGTGTTTTCTGAGTATGTGAGGCACTCAGGGGTGTTCAGGTACCTGGGAAGTGTTTTCAGAGTTTGTGAGGCACTCAGGGGTGTGCAGGTACCTGGGAAGTGTTTTCTGAGTGTGTGAGGCACTCAGGGGTGTGCAGGTACCTGGGATATGTTTTCTGGGTGTGTGAGCAAGGCAGTTAGGGATGTGTAATATCTGGTAGCGTATGAGGCCTCGCAGAATACATGCGCACCTACTACATCTACACCTACCCACTATACCCACCTGCAGCCACCTGCTACACCTGCACCCACCCACTGCACCCATCTACAGCCACCCGCTACACCTACACCCACCCACTACACCCAGAAGGTCATTTTCATGGCTCCTGCAGAGTCAGTGATGATGGGGGTGTCCATGACGCTGCTTTGCCGCATCAAGGACCGGGTTCTGGAGCCCAACCTCCGCAGGGGGGTGGCCTCGCTGACTCCGTCCCCTCCACAACCACCACCAATGGTCCGCCCACCGCCCAGCACACCTCCAGAGGATCGCCCACCCCCCAGGCTCTCCACACTGATTATCTCCTCCACCTCTCTGTCGTCTTCGAAGTCATTGGTCAGGTCGTAATTCTTCTTCCTGTTGGATGAGGAAGATGGTAGTGAGAGTGGTGATAAATGAGAGAGAAAGGGAAAGAGGAGAGAGAGAGAGAGAGAGAGAGGAGAGAGAGAGAGAGAGAGAGAGAAGAGAAGAGAGAGAGAAGAGAGAGAGAGAGAGAGAGGGAGGAGAGAGAGAGAGAGGAGAGGAGAGAGAGAGAGAGAGAGAGAGAGAGAGAGAGAGAGAGAGAGAGAGAGAGAGAGAGAGAGAGAGAGAGAGAGAGAGAGAGAGAGAGAGAGACAGAGAGACAGACAGACAGACAGACAGACAGACAGACAGACAGAGAGAGGAGGGTGGAGGGGAGACTTCAACATGGCCGGCATGTAATTGACAACTCGCAAAACTAATCAACTCATCGTAAAATTTAGATCAGCGATCAACATGCGTTGTTGAGCTCATATTGCCTACTCTCTCTCTCTCTCTCTCTCTCTCTTTCTCGCGCGCGCGCGCGGGGCACATGCACACATAACACAGGAACTAAAAAAAATAAATAAAAAAGAAGCCTCGTCTTACTTCTGAGGGACACAAGCCCAACAGTCCCTCCAAGTGAAGTCCTGACCGAAGCTCTCGCCCTCTGCCATGCTGTTAGGCAGCTTCTGCTGCAGCGTCTCCGGCAGGCGGAAGGTCAGCATCCCTCCGATGGTAGACACCAGTCCCATGATCACCAACGGCATCACCAGCATCTCCGTTCCCTGGAGGAGGGGAAAGGAAGAGCAGGGTTAGGTGACACGAGGTAGCGGTGGAAGGCAGGGTGGAGGTAGAGGTAGCAGGGAGCAGGGAGCATGGAGGTTGTGGTGGAGGGGAGAGTGGAGGAAGCGATAATAAGGGTAGCTGTAGGTAATTAATGAAGGGGGGAGAGGTTTTAAAAATCAATAAAAGTGTATACATCAATAGTTACGTAGTCACATAGTGGGAACGTAAGTTAGCTGTTTCCCAGTCATATTACAACACACAGAAGAGGGTTTTATATATCAAATGATATAATCTCTCAGCTTAAGCTGGGATACCTCAGCAGGGCGATGAGGATATCGTCATGTATATTGTATACCAATAAGGGTTCAGCAGCTACCCGTAGCTTCAAAGCGTTCCTTCCAGCAGAGCTGGAGTTATTATTACTTGGGAATTATCATCTTTCAGGATAACCTGCCTCACATACAGGAGAAATGATTCTTAGAAAGATATCTTCGTCACAGAGAGAGCCTTAAAAAACGGCAAAATTAACTAACACTATAAAGTACTTTTTTATACCGATAAATATATACACATAGATGCAGAAGAATAACTTCATTGTTGAAATAATCTCGCCATAACCAGACATGAAAACATAAATTAGACACTCGTGCAACACCTGGGTAACTGAAAAAAAGTATGGAGATCCCGCAGATGTAAAAAAAGACATTTATGTACATTTCAGAACATTTATAAGGAAGCGTTTTCGACTGACAAAACCCACTATGGAGAAACGTTTCTTTAATAAAGCCCTGAACTTACATAAGTTCTTTTTCCCCACACTGGGTAATTTTTATAGAATAACGCAAACTTCTAATTTTAATCCCGAAGGCTATTCAACTCACAAAAGTTAATGAAAGGTATGATCCTAGGCCAGACCCCCGACGACCCGAAAGCCGATGCCGACCCCCGCACCTCCGTTGGTAGAGTTGGGCAGCGAAAGGGTAGATAATGGGGAAAGGGGTGATGGGTGAATTTTGCTACCAAGTGGGTATCAGAGGGGCCCGGCGAATCTCCTGTAAAAAGGTCAAAGGCTAATTATATAAATATATATATATAAAAATTTTTTTTTTGCCAGGGGGAAGGAAAAGAATCTTTTCTCCCGAAAGCCTGGGTCGTATGAGGACTAAAACCCGGGAGAAATGGCTAGAAACCCCTTCTCCGTAGATTTTTACAAAAAAAAGGAAGAAAAAAAACTTTATAAAACGGGGGTTTAAAATTTCGTGGATGTAGTGGGGATAAAAAGAAAAAAATGATTGCGTTTGTTATAATAAAAAGAATTTGGTTTCCCGGGGCCCCTAAGCGAAACAAACTAAGGGGTAGGGGGTTCGGGGGGGGGAAATAAAGGGGGTTAAAAATCGGGAGTATCTGAAGAGTTGAGCAAAGGAAGGGTAGCGTAATTTTGAATGATCATTAGGGAAAGGGAAAAAAAAAAAAGGAAAATATGAATGTGTAAATTCAAGAATTTGTGGAAAAAAAGTAAAGGTTGGATGGAGAATGGGTCAAATAAGCGTGTATCCCTGGAGAAAAAGGGGGAATGCGGGGAGAGAGAGATTTTTTGGGGAGATGTTAAGTGAAGTAGGGGAGCCTTTGAACCCAAGTGAGAGAGTAATTGTGGAGGGGACCTGAATGTAAAGTAGGAAAACTTTTTGAGAGGGTGTGGTAGGTAAGTTTGGGGGCCAGGTGAAATGATAAGGGGGCCCTTTGATTGAACTTTTTATAGAAAAGGGGTTTGGTTATAGGGAAAAAATTTTTTTAAAAAAAAGGATAAATAAGTATACAAGATATGATTAGGGGAAAAAAGACGTGTTTTGTTGGATTTTGTATTGGGAGATAAAAGACTTTGAGTAGACTTCAGGATGACATGTTTTTAGAGGGGCCCAGATATTCAGATACTTTCTAGTTGTATCTACACTGAGAGTAAAAGGGGATGGGAACAAGGGGAAAAAGAAGCATCAGGGGAAAAGAGAGGGGAAGGTTTATAAACAAAAGGGAGGGAGTTAGGGTAAGATAAACAGCATTGGAGGATAGAGGGCAATGAGGCTAGGCAAAGGGGTCGAAGAGGCATGGGGTAGGTTTAAAAATGTAGTGTTAGAGTTTCAGCAAAGTTTGGTTCAGGAAAGTGGGGGCGGGAGGGGGAGGAGGTTGGGGGAAGAGATGGAAAAGAGTAGAAGAGGAAAAAATTAGCATATGAGAAGTTTTTACAAAGTAATGTGAGCAAGGAGGGAAGAGTATATGGGGAAAAAGAGAGAGTTTAAAAGAGGGTGAAACAAAGTAAAAAGGAGAAAAGAGAAGTGGGTGAATGTTTTCAACAAATTTTGTTGAAATAAGAAAAAAATTTTGGAGTGAGTTAAAATTTAAAAAAGCCCAGAGAACAAATGGATTTGTCATTAAAAATAGGAGAGGGGAAATTATTAAATGGAGAGTTTGAGGTTTGGGAAGATGGGGGAATATTTTTAGGGAAATTTTTAAATTTGAAAGATAGGGAAGCTGTGATTTCGAGATAGGGGAAGGGGGAAAAACATCTTGTAGGAGTGGGGAAAAGCCCGTTGTGAGTGTGGGGGAAATTCGGAGGGCAGTAGGTAAAAAAAAAAAAAGGGGGTAAGGCAGCCAGAATTGAGGATAAAGATAGAAAATTTTAAAAACGGGGGGATATAGTTTTGGAGTGTTGGGGCAATTATTTAATAAAGTATGAAGAGGGGAAAGGGACCTGGGATTGGCAAGAGCATGCAAGTTCCTTTTTTAAAAGGGAAAGGGATAAAGGGGATGCAAAAATTATAGGGGGATAAGTCTGTTGAGTAAACCTGGCAAAGTGATGGTAGAGTTATATTGAAAATTAAAAAAATAAGACGGGGAAAAGGAAAAGATAACAAGGAGGGCTTTAGGAAAGGTAGGGGGGTGTGGGCCCGGGGTTTATAGTGAAAAAATAATGAACGTATTTAGACAAGGCTAAAGAGGGCTTGTGGGATTTATGGATTTGGAAAAGGGGTAAGACAGGGTGGATAGGGGGGCAAAGTGGCAGATGTTGCAGGGTAGGTGTAGGAGTTAGGTACGAAAGCATGAAGATTTTTACGGGTAAGAGGCTCAAGTTAGAGTATGTAGGAAAGAGGGAAATTATTTCCCAGTAAAAGTAGGTCTTAGACAAGGTTTGGGATGTCCCCGTGATTTTTTAAAATTTTTTATAGATGGATTTTGTAAGAAAGAAAAAGCGAGGGTTTGGCAAGGGGGGGGTGGATTTAAAAAGATAAAAAATCACACATAAAGGGATTTGCCCACTTTTGCTCTTTGCTGATGACCTGTGCTCTGGGAGATTCTAAAAGAAAATTGCAGAGATTGGGGGGTAAATTTGGTGGGGTGTGAAAAAGAAGAAAATTAAATGAATACGGGAAAGAAAAGGTTATGAGGATAACAAAAGATTAGGTGATGAAAGATTGGATATCGTTTGGAGGGAAGAGTAGGAGGAGGTGAATGTTTCAGATATTTGGAGGGAGTGTCAGCGGATGGTCTATGAAAGAGGAGGTGAATCTAGAACTGATGGGGGGAAAAAGGGTAGTGGGCCTTAGGATCTGTGGAGACAAAGACTTGTCCTTGGAGGCAAAGGGGGGAAATGAATAGAGTATAGTTTTCCCAACGCTCTTAATGGGTGTAAAGCATGGGTGATGAATGTTGCAGCGAGGAAAAGCTGGAGGCAGGGGAGATGTCATTCTGAGAGAAATTTGTGGGTGAAAAATGCAGGAATTCGTAGTTTGGAAGTTAGAGGAGGTGCGGGTTCCCCAAAACTGTTTTTTCCCCCGAGGGCTAGGAAGGGTTGTTGAGGTTTTCGGACTGTGGAGAGAATGGGGGGCGAAAAGAATAACTTTTCAAGAGTGTATCTCTGAGGGGAAAGAAGGCTGGGTAGGGTGGGCCTGGGAAAGGTTTGGAGGGGGGGTAAAGGGGGTTTTGTGTGCGGGGGGGCTTGGATTTTTCCAGAGGCAAAAGCGTGAGCGTGTTTGATAGGAGTAAAGGGACAAATGGTTTTTAATACTTACGGCTTTTGGAGGTGACCCAAAGTAACATTTATAAAGGGGGGTTCGGGGAACCGGCGGGCCCGGGGGGGACTTGAGTCCTGGAATGGGAATACAGTGCCTACTTGAAGGGGGGGTTTGTTAATGTTGATTTTAAAAAAAACGTATGTAAAGCACCCTTCTGGCAAGACATGATGGGTGAAGGGGGTGAAAGTTTTTCTTTTTCGGGCCACCCTCCCTTGGGGGGAAATCGGTAGTTTTAAAATAATAATATATATATATTATATTATATTAAAAATTATATATATATATATAATTTTAAATATATATATTAAAAATTAATTATATAAAATATTAAAATTATATAAAATATAAATATGCAATAAGATCACAGAAAACAGGTGATTTCAGAAATCAAAAAAACCCTCTGAAAAAATAGAAAAATTTCCCAAGCGCTTTCGTGACTACTCACATTATAAGGAACAGAAAGTTAAGCATCCAAGGATGCTTAAAAGGGGGGTCTGGCCAACACCTACTATCAATCCCAAACGGTTAAACCCTGACGCGCGCCGCCCCAATTTGGGAGGGGCCTTTGCAAAATTCACCCCACAAACTATTCTACCCAAAAAAAATTTAAAAATTTTTATTTGTCCAGGTATTATTAAATTCTTCCCAAATTCTTTTAATTTATAAATGGATCAATTTAAAAAAACCAAAAGGGAAATATTCATATTTTTGTAAAAAACTGTTTTTTAAAAAACAAGATTCAATTATTTTTCCTGTCGACCAGGGACTTGCTTGAACTATTTCTCCCCTTTTTTAAAAAATAAAATTTGGATGGTTAAAATCTCTTACTGAATAAAAGACTTTGGAATTTGTCCATTTAATGCTATATTTATGTTGTTTTAATCTTATTCGAGATTTTTCCCAGTTTGACCGAAATAAATTTTTATCGCAAATTTTACAAGGAATTTTTATAGACACATCCATCAGCTTTTGGGGGGGGTGAATTCTTTATCAAAATTTTTTTTATTTCAAGATTTTTGAATACAATTTAATTTTAAAAATTTTAAAGAAGAAAAGGCATATCAACCAAGTTTCCAGGGGTAAGGAAAACCCAAAACATTTTTTATTGAAAAAGGCGGGTTTGTCCCTTTTTGGGATTGAAAAAGTTTTTAGCAATTTAAAAGATTTAACAATTTCATTTTTTGGGTATTTTAAATCATTACCTATTTCATAAAAAATTTTGGGTATTTCCTCATCTAGAACCGGATACAAATTCGTAAAGCTCCAAAAAAATTTATGAGAAAAAGACAGTTTACTCTATCTTGATGCGAGGAATAATATGGGCATGGGAAAAGTTTTTGTAGGTTTTCTGTAAATTTTTTTAAAATTTTAAAATTTATTTTTTACCCCCAATAATTAAAAAAACTAGAAAAGGCAATAGTTTTTTCTTTAAATCAACGTAAAGTTTATAGAATGGGCAAAGTTCAATAAGTTTAATGACTGTAGGGAAATGGGAATGGAAATATGTTTAAAGAGTTTTCAATAAGAAACTTAATAAATCATCAACAGGAACTTTCGTAAAAAAAGGAAGTAACATCAAAACAACCCCTGTTAAAATCATTTAAGTCAGTCAAAGGGGCTTAAATTTTTCAACCAAGTCTATTTTTTTTTAACATTAAATTGAAATTTTTCCAACAATAGGGGTCAAAATATCAACAAGCCTTGGATAATTTTTAAAGAAATGACCCTAGGAGCTAAAAATTGGTCTGACTGGATTCCCGGTTTTTGGTTTTATTAGTCCATACATGTAAAGGGAAAGGGATTAGTGGATTAAAATTGTTTGACTAATTCACTTTGCCTTTCAGTAGAAATTTATTGTTTTTTTGAAAATTTCTGTTAACGGTTCTAGGGGATTTTTCCTAAGTTTTGAATAGGTTTCAGTTCATCAAGAATTATTTATTTTTCTTTGGGAATCATTTTCTTTCATAATTTCTATTGCATTTATTTTGTTGCTTTTGGAAGGGACAAATTTTTTTGTTTTAAGTGTATCTAAGACTTAAAGAATCTTTGAGGGGAATTGGGGAAAGTTTTGGTTTTAACATAGGGGTAATACCCTTCCTTTACTAATATAATTTCAATAGAGGTAAAACAAAAATTTTTTTAAAGTTACAAAAGGCTTTTGCAATTTTTTAAAATTATTAAGTTTTCAAATTATTAAGTTTTTTGAAGTTCAAAACTTGGGGGAAAACCTAGAGCACAGTTGTAGTTTGTCTAAAATTTTATTGATAAGTTAATTACAAAATTGTTTTTGCATGCTTTGTCCAATCACTATTTTCAATTAAATTGTCTTATTTTCTATGTATTTGCTCTTTAGTTCATTACAAATTCTTCGATTTTTATAGCAATGATCCAACATACTGTGTTTCCCTTCTGATGGGAAAGGGCCCGTTAAAAAAGTATTTTTTGTTTTCAATATTTTGAAAGCTCCCCTTTTCCTGTATTTAGTTTTTTTCAATAGTTTCGAAAATAAATTCTCATAAAATCATCAAAAGGACATTCCCCAGTCAAGGATGATATTGGGTAAAAGAACTTGGGCAAATTTGTTCATTTAAACAATTTTTATAAAATTAATCGAATTTTTAACAGGGGACTTGACAGGCAGAAAAAAAACTGGAAACAAAAATATAGATTAGGAAAGCTTTCGAGAAATCTGAAAATCGCGTGGAACCATTAAACCAATAAAATCAAGTAAACAGGTGAATTTTAAAAAATGCAAAAAAACCACTCTAAAAAATAGAGAAATTTCCAACGCTTTCGGACTATCACTTATCAAGGAACTAGAAAATAAAGCAACCAGGAACATTAAGGGGGCGGCCAACACCTACTATCAGATCCCACAAAAGGGTTAAAAACCTGACGCGCGCCGCCCAATTGGATAGGGCCTTTGCACAACTCACCCCCCAAATATTCTACCCCAAAAAAAATTTTAAAAATTTTTATTTGTCCATTTTTATTAAATTCTTCCCCAAAATTTTAATAATTAAAAAGGGTCAAATTTATATAAACCAAAGGAAATATTCTATTATTGTCAAAAATGCTTTTTATGAAAAAAGATTCAATTATATTCCTGTCGACCTGGACTCCTTTTATACTTTCTCAACTTTTTGAAAAAACAATTGGAGGTTAAAAATTTTATCCACTAACCATCTTTACCCTTTTATTTAGGGTAATAAAAACACACATAATCCCTCTTTTCCTTATTGTAGGACAAAAAAAAACAACAAACCAGGGAATCCCTCAGACCAAATTATTAAATGCTCCCTAGGTCATTTTATAAATTATCCAAAAGGCTTTATGATATTTTGAGCCCTATTGTTGGGAAAATTTCTAAATTTAATGTTAAAAACAACATAGACTTGGTTGATAAATTAAGCCCCTTTGACTGACTTAAATGATTTTAACATGGTTTATTTTGATGTTACTTCCTTGTTTACGAAAGTTCCTGTTGATGATTTATTAAGTTTTATCTGAAGAACTCTTTTAACTATGATTTTCCATTGCCATTTTCCTACTATCATTAAACTTATTAACTTTGCATTGTTGATGCAAAAAGTATTTAATGATAATTTTTTACACTCAGAAGTTTGGTATGGCAATGGGAAATCCTTTTTCACCTGTCTTAGTAACCTATACAGGGAAATTTTTTTGAAAAAAGGGTTGCTTAACACAATCCCCCCTAATAGAGCTAAATGGTTCAGATATGTTTGATGATATTTTGTGTCTTATGCCCAAAAATGAGATATAAAACCTTTTTCCTTTGGGAAAATTAAATAGCTTAGCCCATTCTATAAACTTTACTGTTGAGTTTGAAGAAAATAACTCATTGCCTTTTCTAGATGTTTTAATTATTAAGGGTAATAATGAATTCAAATTTAAAATTTACAGAAAACCTACAAAAAACTGTTCCATGTCCACATTATTCCCGCATCAAGGTAGAGTCAAACTGTCTGTTTTCTCATCAAAGTTTTTGAGAAACTTTACGAATTTGTATCCTGTTCATAGATGAGGAAATATCCAAAATTTATGAAATAGGTAATGATTTAAAATACCCAAGAAATGTAATTGATAAATCTTTTAAATTGCTAGAAATACTTTTTACAATCCAAAAAGGGACAACCACCTTATTCAACTAAAAATATGTTGGTTCTCCCTTACCATGAAAACTTGGTTGATATGCCTTCTCTTCTTAAGACTTTAATATTAAAGTTGTATTCAAAAAACTTGATACAGTAAAAAACTTTTGATAAAGAATTCCCCCAAAAATGCTGATGGATGTGTCCCATAAGATTCCTTGTAAAATTTGCGAAAAAGTTTATTAAGGTCAAACTGTTAAAAATCTCGAACTAAGATTAAAACAACATAAATATAGCATTAGAACTGGAAAGATTCCAAGCTCTTTTTTTATGTAAAAATTTTTAAAAAACCATCCAATTGATTTTAAAAAAGTTGGGAAGTAGTATCAAGCAAGTCCATGGTCGACAGGAATATAATGAATTTGTTTCATAAAAAGCAGTTTTTGACAATAATAGAATATTTTTTTGGTTTATATAAATTAGATCCTTTATAATTAATGAATTTGGGAAAAATTTTAAAAATAAAAACACGGAAAAAATAATAATTTTAAAATTTTTTTTGGGGTAGAAATTTGTGGGTGATTGTGCAAAGGACCTACCAGTTGGGTCGGCACGCGTCGGGTTTTTAAAAAACCTTTGTGGGATTGATAGTGAGGTGTTGGCCAAAACCCCCTTATTAGCTTCCTGGATGTTTTACTTTCATATTTCCCTTATAATGGAGTATCACGAAAGCGCTTGGAATTTCTCTATTCTTTCAGAGTGGTTGTTTTGCATATATATAATATATATATATATATATATATATTTATATATATATATATATATATATATATATATATATATATATATATATATATTATATATACATATATATATATATATTATTTTTTTTTTTTTTTTCAATAAGTCGGTCGTCTCCCACCGAGGCAGGGTGACCCAAAAAAAGAAAGAAAATCCCTAAAAAGAAAATACTTTCATCATCATTCAACACTTTCACCACACTCACACATTATCACTGCTTTTGCAGAGGTGCTCAGAATTCAACAGCTTAGAAGCATGTACGTATAAAGATACACAACATATCCCTCCAAACTGCCAATATCCCAAACCCCTCCTTTAAAGTGCAGGCATTGTACTTCCCATTTCCAGTACTCAAGTCCGACTATATGAAAATAACCGGTTTCCCTGAATCCCTTCACTAAATATTACCCTGCTCACACTTCAACAGATCGTCAGGTCCCAAGTATCATTCGTCTCCATTCACTCCTATCTAACACGCTCATGCACGCTTGCTGGAAGTCCAAGCCCCTCGCCCACAAAACCTCCTTTACCCCCTCTTTCCAACCCTTTCGAGGACGACCCCTACCCCTCTTTCCTTCCCCTATAGATTTATATGCTTTCCATGTCATTCTACTTTGATCCATTCTCTCTAATGACCAAACCACCTCAACAACCCCTCTTCTGCCCTCTGACTAATGCTTTTATTAACTCCACACCTCTCCTAATTTCCACACTCCGAATTTTCTGCATAATATTTACACCACACATTGCCCTTAGACAGGACATCTCCACTGCCTCCAACCGTCTCCTCGCTGCTGCATTTACCACCCAAGCTTCACATCCATATAAGAGTGTTGGTACTACTATTCTTTCATACATTCCCTTCTTTGCCTCCATAGATAACGTTTTTTGACTCCACATATACTCAATGCACCACTCACCTTTTTCCCTCATCAATTCTATGATTAACCTCATCCTTCATAAATCCATCCGCCGACACTTCAACTCCCAAGTATCTGAAAACATTCACTTCTTCCATTCTCCTCCTCCCCAATTTAATATCCAATTTTTCTTTATCTAAATCATTTGATATCCTCATCACCTTACTCTTTTCTATGTTCGCTTTCAACTTTCTACCTTTACACACATTCTCAAACTCATCCACTAACCTTTGCAATTTTTCTTTAGAATCTCCCATAAGCACAGTATCATCAGCTAAAAGTAACTGTGTCAATTCCCATTTTGAATTTGATTCCCCATAATTTAATCCCACCCCTCTCCCGAGCACCCTAGCATTTACTTCTTTTACAACCCCATCTATGAATATATTAAACAACCATGGTGACATTACACATTCCTGTCTAAGACCTACTTTTACCGGGAAGTATTCTCCCTCTCTTCTACATACCCTAACCTGAGCCTCACTATCCTCATAAAAGCTCTTTACAGCATTTAGTATCCACTCATATGCCTTTTCTAAATCCATAAATGCAATAAAAACTTCCCTACCTTTATCTAAATACTGTTCACATATATGCTTCAATGTAAACACTTGATCTACACATCCCCTACCCACTCTGAAGCCTCCTTGCTCATCCGCAATTCTACATTCTGTCTTACCTCTAATTCTTTCAATTATAACCCTACCGTATACTTTTCCTGGTATACTCAGTAAACTTATTCCTCTATAATTTTTACAATCTCTTTTGTCCCCTTTCCCTTTATATAAAGGGACTATACATGCTCTCCGCCAATCCCTAGGTACCTTCCCCTCTTTCATACATTTATTAAACAAAAGTACCAACCACTCCAACACAATCTCCCCCCCCCCTGCTTTTAACATTTCTGTCATGATCCCATCAGTTCCAGCTACTTTACCCCCTTTCATTCTACGTAATGCCTCACGTACTTCCACCACACTTACATTCTGCTCTTCTTCACTCCTAAAAGATGTATTACCTCCCTGGCCAGTGCATGAAATTACTGCCTCCCTTTCTTCCTCAACATTTAAAAGTTCCTCAAAATATTCTCGCCAACTACCTAATACCTCCCTCTCCCCATCTACTAACTCCCCTACTCTGTTTTTAACTGACAAATCCATACTTTCCCTAGGCTTTCTTAACTTGTTTAACTCACTCCAAAATTTTTTCTTATTTTCATTAAAATTTCTTGACAGTGCCTCTCCCACTCTTTCGTCTGCTCTCCTTTTGCACTCTCTCACCACTCTCTTCACCTTTCTTTTACTCTCCATATACTCTGCTCTTCTTATAACACTTCTGCTTTGTAAAAACCTCTCGTAAGCTACCTTTTCTCTTTTATCACACCCTTTACTTCATCATTCCACCAATCACTCCTCTTTCCTCCTGGCCCCACCCTCCTATGACCACAAACTTCTGGCCCACATTCTATATACTGCATTTTTAAAAACTATTCCAACCCTCTTCAACCCCCCCCACTACTCATCTTTGCACTAGCCCACCTTTCTGTCAATAGTCGCTTATATCTCGCCCGAACTTCCTCCTCCCTTAGTTTATACACTTTCACCTCCCTCTTACTTGTTGTTGTCACCTTCCTCTTTTCCCATCTACCTCTTACTCTAATTGTAGCTACAACTAAATATTGATCCGATATATCAGTTGCCCCTCTATAAACATGTACATCCTGGAGCCTACCCATCAACCTTTTATCCACTAATACATAATCTAACAAACTACTTTCATTACGTGCTACATCATACCTTGTATATTTATTTATCCTCTTTTTCATAAAATATGTATTACTTATTACCAAATTTCTTTCTACACATAGCTCAATTAAAGGCTCCCCATTTACATTTACCCCTGGCACCCCAAATTTACCTACTACTCCCTCCATAACATTTTTATCCACTTTAGCATTGAAATCCCCAACCACCATTACTCTCACACTTGATTCAAAACTCCCCACGCATTCACTCAACATTTCCCAGAATCTCTCTCTCTCTCCTCTACACTTCTCTCTTCTCCAGGTGCATACACGCTTACTATAACGCACTTTTCACATCCAATCTTTATTTTACTCCACATAATCCTTGAATTTATACATTTGTAGTCCCTCTTTTCGTGCCATAGCTTATCCTTCAACATTATTGCTACTCCTTCTTTAGCTCTAACTCTATTTGAAACCCCTGACCTAATCCCATTTATTCCTCTCCATTGAAACTCTCCCACCCTCTTCTGCTTTGTTTCACTTAAAGCCAGGACATCCAGTTTCTTCTCATTCATAACATCCACAATCATCTCTTTCTTATCATTTGCACAACATCCACGCACATTCAGACTTCCCACTTTGACAATTTTCTTCTTCTTTATTCTTTTTAGTAATCTTTACAGGAAAAGGGGTTACTAGCCCATTGTTCCCGGCATTTTAGTTGACTTTTACAACACGCATGGCTTACGGAGGAAAGATTCTTATTCCACTTCCCCATGGATATAAAAGGAAAAGTAATAAGACCAAGAACTATTAAGATAAAATAAAAGAAAACTCAGATGAGTGGTATAAATAAACGTGTACATGTATGTGTAGTGTGACCTAAGTGTAAGTGGAAGTAGCAAGACATGCCTGTAATCTTGCATATTTATGAGACAGACAAAAGACACCAGCAATCCTACCATCACGTAAAACATGTATATTATATATATATATATATATATATATATATATATATATATATATATAATATATATATATAATATATATATATATATATATATATATGTGTGGTGTGTGTGTGTGTGGTGTGTATGTGTGTGTGTGTGTGTGTGTGTGCTCATCATTTGTACTCATCTACTTGTGGTTGCAGGGGTCGAGTCACAGAACCCTGCCCCTCCGCTGGTCGTTAATAGGTCCCTCTCTCCTTGCTCTATGAGTCCATCATATCTTCCCAAAGCCATGTATTGGATCCGCTCCACTCCTCACTCTCCAGAAT
>NC_069427.1:602303-634803 GCF_026875155.1 Cherax quadricarinatus
GGACTGCAAGGAGCAGCGGTCGCTTGACCACGTCCCATACTCATACTGCATCTGCTATCAATTACTTGCTGTAGCAGTAAACAAGATGCTTGCTCCTTCTGAGAGGGCTGGGCCCCTCAGGGCTGAAAGGGCTGAAAGGGGCTGAAGGGGGCTGATACCCCCTCCTGGAGAAAATTTCTCCACACTCTTTCCCTTTATGCTTCTTCCACCCATTCTGTGTAATACTCCAGTGAAAAGATAGATGAACCTTGAATTATATGGAGCATAAGCGAGAATAAAGACACTAGTAGCAGAGGATCCTTTCAATAAACGTTTTGCCTAAGACTGGACCTTATCAAGTAGTGCAAGAAAGGTATAAAATACCGACAATGTGAAAGTTAAGACACATGTGCAACATCTGGATATCTTTATTGTAGACGTTTCGCCATCCAGATGTTGCACATGTGTCTAAACTTTTATATTGTCGGTATTTTATACCTTTCTTGTACAACTTGTCAGACACTGCAACATCATGGAATCTTGGTTCAGAGGACATCTACAAGACCTTCTTCACGGCTTCTACAACTAACCCATGCCTTTGGGAAGGACCAACTTCCACTGGGGAATCCCGCCTACCAGTGACTATGCCCTCGTCTGCTACACGTACTTATCCACTGACGCCTATATAACCGCCAGTCTTCTTGCCTTTGCTCCAGATTCTCCACCACCACGATGCTGTGAACACTAACTCCAAGGCTGAGGGACTGATTACCTCATCTTTTGTATATAGTTCTACTGTCTTCTAATTATGTCCTAGAATCTGTATTGATAAAGCCACTGGATGGCGAAACGTCTACAATAAAGATATCCAGATGTTGCACATGTGTCTAAACTTATCAAGTAGTTTGGTACTCGGGAAAAACATTGTTTTAAGAGAATTCTCTGCTACCAACATCTTTATTCTCACTTGTCGGCTCTTACCATTGTCTACCTGTGGTGCATAATTGTTCTTAGCTAATGATGGTGGACCTTTAAGGTATCAAGAATGATAATCCAGCTGGTGCCACTCTCTTACTCTTGAGGAATTTGAGAAATAGAAGATGGTTGCCAAGGTGGTCGCCAATCGTCCATGAATCCTTAAAAAAATGTACTATAGATCATCGTGAATACAGTGTATTTTTCAAAAAAAATTATGCTAACATGTTCTTAGGTAAAGGAAGTCACCTGCTGTACTTTTATGATAAAGAATGGAGCAGTTGTGTAACATCTGGGAATTTTTATTGTGAAAACGTTTTACCAGCCAGTGGCTTCTTCAGTCCAATACAGAGAAGAACGGTAGAAGATGAGGAGTTAGAGGTAATCAGTCCACTGGCCGGCGAAACGCTTCCAGAATAAAGATTTCTAAATGTTGCTCAAATGTCTCATTCTTCAACTCGTCGGTTTTCTAAACCATTTACATCGTATTTATATTGTCATGCTGGTAGGAGGAGTCCGTCCATATCAATCTGATATCCATGATGATCACCTTTTAAACATGCATGATAATTACTGTATTTAAAATTGTGGTTCCATTCATTTAAAACACATTCACCTTCCATGTGTCCTTTGCATTACGTCATGAAAGCAAGATAAACTAATTAACCTATCTAGTTTCGTAAAACATGCCTTTATTTTAGATCAGATTCAGAGGACATTAGCCAAACTTCTTACTATGTATATACACTCCGCATCTGCAAAATAAAGAGCAAGAGAGATGAGCAGCTGCACATCCACAATTAACAAATAAGCAGCGCTGATGACCGCTGCAGCTCCAGTGGATCAATTTCAGGACCTTTAGTGGTGCAACCGGAGGATCTTGAGACATAGTGACATCACAGAGAGGCTTGGTAATCTCGTTCTTCTCTCACCCAATTTACAGTGAATCTATGTTTGGATGTTCCTCATCTATAGCATCCCTACATACGAAAGCCTGATAAATGGTGCCCCCTTTGCGTTCTCAATGAATATCTTCAGTCGGAGACATAGTTTCATGTGTTGGCAGAAAATGCACATTTTTGGACCTGTCTTTGAGAATTAAATACCATGGTGGATATCCGACGTTATTTTTGCAGCGTTACGCTTCTGACCATAGAAAGCTACAGTGAAGCTGTTGATTCACGAACATTTCTCATGTTTGCTGAGAAGTCTCTTAGACCGTTTCAGCTTGTTTGCTTCTTCAAAAGCCTTCACAGCTCAGTTTTACCTATGTCACAGTAACATACCACTGTATCATAGCAGTTGTGATGTTATCTGTTTGTTTAGCAAGTGTAGCAACTATTTGAACTGACGAGTTTCCGGTAAAGATACTCAGGTGTGGCACACGTGTTTATTCATCAAGCACTAGACTACTAGGTTTGTTTGGCTATTACACTCTAGTCAGAAATTCATCACGTACCATATAAATTAACTATCTCCTGTTTTTCCTAACAGTTAGCATAACCTACTGATGATGCTATTTAGGAGCCACACGATCACGTCTGCTACCACTTTTAATTCTGTACTCTTGGTACAGTCAAAGATTACGTAAACTCTAGTGCTGTTACATTTCCCTGAAAACATATATAAAAAGAATGCTATTGGCTATTTTACACTGCCTTTAATTACTCACTGAACTGTGCAAAGAATGAAACATCCGTTTAAGACAATAGCATCAGGTTGCCCAGCTTGTTCAGGTTGACTTCCTCTACTTGAAATTTTCTTCAATAATGATTTCGACTTAGTAGTTCGGAACTAGTGGAAGTTCATAGCGCATTATATTCTTCATATTAGCATCAAGAGAGTTCTGGATATTAGTCTTGGCTCAAACTGTTCATCAGGATCTGCATTTACTTTCTTTTCTCCCTCGTGCATGGTAAGAACGGCCCTTTTTAGACGGAGGTTGATGGAATCTCTCTGACCAATTTGCTTTACAGTTATGCGTATTATGCCCTTTACTCACATCTAGAGTATCATCTTAGTTTACCCCTTTCCTGGGCATTTACGTCCGGAAACATTGTTTACATAAAGAGTTGGGTGGTCTACGGCATACACTGATGGCCTGCCCGTCAGTTGTGTACTCACCTAATTGTGGTTGCAGGGGTTGATACTCAGCTCCTGGCCCCGCCTCTTCACTGATCGCTACTAGGTCCTCTCCCTCTCTGCTTCCTGAGCTTTGTCATACCTCTTCTTAAAAACTATGTATGGTTCCTGCCTCCACTACTTCACTTGCTAGGCTATTCCACTTCCTGACGACTCTATGACTGAAGAAATACTTCCTAACGTCCCTGTGACTCGTTTGAGTCTTCAGCTTCCAGTTGGGACCCCTTGTTTCTGCGTCCCCTCTGGAACATCCTACTCTGTCCACCTTGTCTATTCCCCGCAATATCTTGTATGTCGTTATCATGTCTCCCCTGACCTTTCTGTCCTCCAGTGTCGTCAGTCCGATTTCCTCAACCTTTCTCGTACGACATTCCCCTGAGCTCTGGGACTAGCCTTGTTGCAAACCTTTGTACTTTCTCTAACTTCTTGACGTGCTTGACCAGTTGTGGGTACCAGACTAGTGCTGCATACTCCAGTATGGGCTAACATACACAGTGTACAGTGTCTTGAACGATTCCTTATTAAGGTATCGGAACGCTATTCTCAGGTTTGCCAGGCGCCCGTATGCTGCAACAGTTACTTGGTTGATGTGTGCCTCCGGTGGACGTGCTCGGTGTTATGATCACCCCAAGATCTTTCTCCCTGAGTGAGGTCTGTAGTCTTTGTCCACCTAGCCTATTACTCTGTGTCATAGTGGATCTATGATGCCTCTCTTCATGTGAATAGTTACATTCTCAGAGATGCAACCTTTAACCTTGCTCAGTTTTTAGCGGTGAAACTTCACTTTTTGATTACCCCCCCCCCTGGTCTGGCTTTGTATGTATGTTGTGATGTGCGTAAGAAAACACATATTTTTATATCCCCACTCCATAAAGGTGGCAGCAAAGCATTAGCTAAGAACTATAGACCAAATAGCTTGACGTCCCACATCAAAAAAATCTTTGAAAGAGTGCTAAGAAGCAGGTTCAAAATCACCTGGATTCCCAAAATCTGCACAATCCAGGGCAACATGGGTTCAGGGCAGGTCGCTCCTGCCTCTGACAATTTACTGGATCACTATGTTTTGGGCCCTTTGGGTGCACTGGAAGGAAATCAGAATGCAGATGTAATACACACAAATTTTTGCAAAAGCATTGACAAAAAGCGATCATGGCATAATAACCCATAAAAAAACGTGCTAAAGGAATAACTGGGAAAGTGGGGAGATGGATCTTCAAACTTTCTAACAAATCAAACACAAAAGTAGTGGTCAACAGAGTTAAATCGGAGGCTGCCATAGTGAAGAGCTCTGTTGCACAAGGCACAGTAACTCCCCCCCAAATCTTATTCCTTTATCCTCATATCAGACATAGACAGAGATATAATCACACCCACCGTATCATCCTGTGCAGATGATACTAGGATCTGCATGAGGCTGTCATCTGTGAGGACGCCGGTTTAACCTCCAAGAAGATATAAACAAAGTTTTCCATTGGGCAACGGTAAACAATTTTTGATGTTCAATGAGGACAAATTCCAACTACTCCGTTATGGAAAACTGGAGGAGATAATAACTAGAACAGAGTATACTACAGACTCTGGCCATACAATAGAGCGGAAAAATAATGTTAAGGGACCTGGGAGTAGTAATGTCTGAGGATCTCACTTTCAAGGATCACAAAAGTGCCACGATCGCACGTGCAAAGAAAATGATAGGATGGATAATGAGAACGTTCAAAGCGAGAGATTTCCAAACCAGTGATGATCCTTTTCAAATCACTTGTTCTCTCAAGACTGGAATACTGCTGTACATTAACATCTCCATTTCAAAGCAGGTGAAATCGCAGATCTAGAGAGTGACAAGATCCTTTACTGCACGTATAAGTTCTGTCAAGCACCTTAACTACTGGGAACGTTTGGGAAGCACTTGGGCTTGTACTCGTTTGGGAAAGCAGGAGGGAGAGATATATCATAATCTACACTTGGAAAATCTTGGAAAGAATGGTCCCAAATCTGCACACAGAAACACTCCCTACGAAAGTAAAAGACTGGGCAGGCGATGCAAAATGCCCCCAAAAAAAAGTAGGAGCGCCAGTGGTACACTAAGGGAAAACACCATAAGTGGACCGGGGACCAAGACTGTTCAAACAACCCTCCATCAAACGTTAGGGGAATTGCCAATAAACCCCCTGGCTGCCTTCAAAGAGAGAGCAGGACAGATAACCTAAAGTCGTGCCCGGGGGGGGGGAATCAGTCACGGCTGGTGGCTTGTACGTTGACTGCGTGCGCAGCAGTAAAGTCTTGTTGATCACCCTGATCCATCGGGAGGCCTGGTCATGTGACCGGCCGCGGGGGCGTTGATCCCGAATAACCTCCAGGTAACCTCCAGGTAACGGCAATGTATCATTTTTATCCAATCGCTTTTGTAGTTCCTCATGAATGTTGTTTGGCTTCGGTGTGTGACTGCAAACAAATTTCTCCTGAGTGGTGAATGACCAACGGATGTTGTCTCCTGGGTTTGTAAGATGAATGGTTCCACAGAACCGACACGTTGATAAATTTAGACACATGTGGCAACTCTTTTGTATCCATTGGTCTACCTGGGTGTTGCCTGACATTATTGTTGTCTCCTGTGTGTTGACTGACAACGAGTATGTCTCCTGGTTGTTGCCTGACAATATTGGTTGTCTCCTGGTGTTGACTGACAACATGTTGTCTCCTGAGTGAAGACTGACACGATGTTGTCTCCTGGGTGTTAACCTGACAACACAGTTGTCTTCTGGATGTTGACATGACCAACAATAATGTTGTCTCCTGTGTGACTTACTGACAAAATGTTGTCTCCTGGGTGATGACTGACAACAGTGTTGTCTCCGGGTGTTGCTGACAAATACTGTTGTCTCCAGGGTGTTGACTACACAAAAATGTCCTCCTGGTGCTGACTGACAACAATGACATGTTCGATGGAAACGCTCCAGTTGTAATCACATTTTCTTTATGAAATACTGCACTTGAAAAAACTCTGAAATCAAGAAAAACTTGTGATTCTGTCTTCAAAACAAATTAAAATACAGAAGCACTTTAATAACATCGTCTGATTAAATTCAACACAATAAGAGGAAATAAATGTAGCCATCTTTTGCATTCTCGTATATTAGCTAATACAAATCATAACTGGATCATAAAGCTTGATGTTCTTTCACCTGAATAACTGAAATAATAAACTTTTTAATTTACAATGCTAAATAAATGGCCAGTCCTAAATATTGCATTTACGACTATTACCATGATTAACGGTGGCATCCTGGCAACCATTGTCATTTCCGTAAGTTTCTGTACATGTAAAGTTACAGTACCTGACAACATGAAGAATTATGAAACATGTGGCAACATAGTCTGGAAACACATGTGTCTAATGTCATTATCAGTTCTGTATTGTATATTCAATACATGTACAACTTGTCAAACACTGGCACATCATGAAGTCTTGGTATAGAAACATTCTTCCACAACCTTTCGAGCAACTAGAACCCCGTACCTCGGTATAAACCTACTTACATCTGAGGGAAGTCCCCCTACCAGAGACAATGTCTTAGTCTGTTACACGTTCCTCACCTGATGAGCCCAGTATATAAGCACCAGTCTTCATGCCTGTTTTTCAGACTTTTCAAGACTACGATGCTCTTCACCAATACCAGCTGAGGACTGATTACCCCACTTTTGTATGTAGTTCTGTCCTCCAATTAATGTCTGAATTTGATATTCATAATGCCACTGGATGGCTAAAACGTCAAAAAAATAAAGATATCACATGTTTGCACATATGTCAATTTTTTCATCCATAAGTTCATCAGGGTGAGACAGTGGTACCCACTAATTATCAGTCTTAGACACCGTAAGGCTACAATTCAGGAGAATAATCAATGCACACAAAAATTCCAGAGCACCAATGGAATACGAAACAGATAAAACAACAACTTTTGTTCCCACTATATCATTATTACATGGAGCAAGGTAGAGCAGCACCCATGCTGATAGTTACCAATTTTTTGTGTGTGTAATACAATCCGAACAGTGCTCTGTAAATTTCTATATTTCCTTTCATTTCTATTGCTGAATCTTACACGTATTTCCTTTCTCTCTTCCTCGTCTCTTCTCTGCTTCTCCAGGTCCCTCTCGAGACTCGCTTCCACTCTCCCTCCTACACATCCCTCTGTCCCTGTCAGTCTTCTCTCTCTCCACTTTTCCTTCCCTTCCCTTGTATCCACCTTCCTTTTTGCCTTATCTCTTCTCTTCCTCCCTCTCTCCTCTTATTCTTCCCTCCCTTTATCTTTCTCCTTTCAAACTGCTGATTAATCTAACATTATTTGTTTAATATAAGCATCCTTTCATCTCTCTTTTTGTCTCTCTTCCACTTCCCTCCTCTTTATCCTTACCCCTTTTCTTCTCTCTTTTTTATTTCTCCTTTCTTCCTTTTTCCTCCCTTCCCCTTTCTCTCTCTCTGAATCTGTCTCTCTCTTTGTCTGTCCTGTCCTGGTCTGGTCTGTCCTGTCTATCTGTCACTCTCTCTCTTCTCTCTCTCTCATCCTCTCTCTCTCTCTCACTCTCTCTCTCTCTTCTTCTTTTTTCCTTCCATACCACCCCTTCCTCCTCGTTCATTAGTTATATGTTCTACAGTACATTAGTACATTTGAAACTTCCAGGCGGAGATTCTCTAACGATGGCTCATGACCTATGCTGGGGCTTGATTTATTTTAGACTACAGCAGAAACATTGCAACATGAATTACACTACTATCTTTGTTTGTTGGGTTTGATGAGAGGTACCAGCTGGACATACACAGCCTCCCTGTACCCTTCTCTATGAATGAGACCTACTCTCTGGTCTGGATGTTATCCGTTGGAGCGAAGTGAGTTGTGGTAGCCTCAACCACCCCTCTACGAACGCCTTCCTGAGATAAATCTTTGCCTGTCAGAAGACTGGAAGACCTAAAAGCATGGCCCAAAGAGAATAACCTTAACTTCTTTCTCTTAGCCAGATTCATGTATTGGTGCCGATATCATGAGGGCTAGAAGAGCGATAGAAGTGTAGTCTTGTGATGCTACTGTCAGGGACTCGTATAGTGCTCAGTTAAACAACATTCCAGCGCTCACTGCTGTTCTTCTTTTTTCTCGTCGTTCTGAACACTTGCTGCTGTGTGACTGTTTCACTGTTTACAGTGACTCTAAGCACACTTATAGCTCTAGCACAGTAGATCATCACACAATGCAACTAATGTGACTTTCTTGTGGCAGACGTGTTCGCTCTTCATGTGACTTTGTCAAGCCGTATTACAAACAGTAACATGAGACACCGAGGGTCTAATATAGGCTTATAGTGTAGGTGCAATTACTAGTGTGGTAGTAATATAAGTTTTAGTAGTGAGTAGTAGTAGTACAATATTATAGAACAATTGTTGTTTGTAACCTGATATTTATTACTACTACCAGCTGTTGGCCAGTCTTACTCCTTCAGGTACAAGGGGCAGAAATACCTTGGTACCCCGTAGGCATGTCGAGATCATGGAAAATTACCAGTCAGATGCAAAATGAAAGGTTTGCTGTATTAAAGTGACTACATCAGTGGCTTATGTCGAATAGCACATGTAAACAGCTGAGCAGTCAAGTTGTACAAGATTTTCTCTCAAGACGTGGAGTAATTGGTCTTCTTAATTTCATAGGAATGGTCACATAACCAGTTTTTTTTATAGAGACTGGTGATGGGGCACTATCACCTCACTCTAGGTACACATGTTGACTAAGGAATCTTGAGCCATCCTTCTGGCCAGATTCCTTTAATCTACGTCATTAGGTATGATTTTTTATATACCTCCTGTGGTGTCTTGTCATAGACCTCGGATGAAATTTTAGGTGAACATAATCTGTTACAAAAAACTCTGAATTCTAAAAGGCTTAGAGATCTCCAGTGAATAAACTAAAAGGACTGGTCCCTTCTAGCAACCCCTTACTGGGTTTCCGTAACAATTATCATGTATCCTTGTCCAATTAACCCCATAGAATCTTCTCAGTATGAATATTGTGACTTCAGGATTACAACTGGTTAGGCTACTAAGCTAGAGAAATTCTAAAATTTAATAAATTTACATTAATGTTGTCTAGGTGTAGCGACACAAGAATCAGTGACAAGATGAGATAATATAACGACACTAAGTAGGAGGACCATCACAGATCCTCCACATAAGTCACAAAACTCCCAACACTGGAATCTAACTACAGTCAATAAAAAATCCCGAGATTGTGACAATACACAGATATCAATCACAAATTAGGAGTCCCAGAAGCTACAGGCTCAGTCGACCCTGAGTTCTCTGCTCAGAGTGATCTAAGACGATACACACCAACCACATGAGACAACGTCGAAAATCACATAATTCTAGTGACAGTGTTTCTGATGGTACAGAGTTCTACAGAACCTACAAGAATGAAGACAGAGACGATCATCCAACAAGGGCCAATGAGGGAGATTTAGGCAACCTTGTTCAGAATACGTCCAACCACCAAGCCCGAGTCTAGACCAGACTGAATACTCAGGTGAGGCGAAGACAACACCCCCCCCCTCTCGAACACGTTATAGCTCCATGGACAGTTGCTTATCTCAGCAACAACGAGAAGCCGGCAGAGTAACGCGAGCCACTAGCGATAATTCAACTAGCAGTTAGACAAATATCAAGACGTAGAACTGTTAGGCACATATAATCTAACATCCTTACTAACAAAATTTAACTAAGTCAAATAATAATATATATGGCGGAGGGTATATTCACGATTAGCTATTATCGCAAATATAAAGCAATATAAAATTATATGAAAAGGGTAATATACATGTTACATATATACACAATATCATTGCAACCCATTCAGGGGTTGCAAACCCCTCCCCCCAACACGAACAAACGGTCGCACTAGGAGTTGCCATAATGTCTTACACATTATTAACTGATTTACTCATGTTACTTTACAACACAATTAATATAAAAAATAATGATAGTCCTCTTGTGCAAGCACTTCTATAATTTCAGTGGTCTATATCACTAAGATATGCCCTAGTAACTAGGCAGTACACAGATCGTATCTCAGCAATACTCGTGGTTATGTAACATCAGTGTGAGACAGGATAACGTAGACAAGCATGCACGTATGAGGCTCGATCATATAGTGAAGACTGCATATGAAAAATAGTCTTGTGAGATAGACAGAGACAGCATTTCACTCTTTAAGTAGTGGTTGTTGAATGCTAATGCAGTATGGACATCCTGAGTATGATAACAGCTTAAGGAGTGTAGTGAGGGGGGGGGCCTGCGGCAGGAACAAGTGGTTCCGTCACGCAGTAAACATCTCCCACACCAAACAACAAACTCATCACTCAGCTTCTTCCGCCGGGCTTATCCACACATCATATCACTACTGTGATATATAAATAATTAATTAGAACATGAGTATATATAGTTAATATGGGCTGGAGGGATTAAGTTACTCTGCATGATTTGAACCTAGCAATAAGAAATGGTATTTGGGGGCATGAAATTCGTTAATTTTAAATGTGGGAAGTGCCCAAATACACGTCAAAATGTTCAAAGGACACCACAAGTGCTAGAGCCTCTTTTTCTCAATAGTGGCATAATGTTTCTGGTGTCATTTAAGCTTAGGATGAATAGTACATACAGGAAGAAGATGTCAGTGGATTTGACTGTTGGAGCAGCACAGCAACCCACTGCATAGCCACTCGCATCTATATGTAAAAAAGAAGGGAAGATTGGAAATTAGGACTTTTTCAACACCGGAGTCAAGGATAGCAAAGTGAGTTCAACCTTTTGAACAGTCTGAACAATCTCTAGTCCAGATGCACTAAACTTTGCTATCTAGTAACTCAGTAAGAGGAGCTCAATCCTTGAGAAAAGTTTGGACAGAACCTGGCGATAATAATCCTGCCATAACCCAGAATTCTCAGTACTCCCTTCTATCCTGTGCACGGAAAATTCCGAAATTGCACGAACCTTAGCCACAATAGGACAATCTGCTTGGCCGATACAAAAAGCCTAGATAGGCAATCTTGTGCTGACCACAACCTACTTTAGCTAAGTTAACAGTGGATAGCTGTAGTGCGCCAGTCTCTCAAACTATGCTCGGAGATGCGTCAAGTGCTGTTCCCACTCGTCACTGTACACACTAAGGGTCGTCAAGGTAGGTCCTACTCCAAATTGTGGGTCAATTCGTTCATTATACATTGGGAATGAAGAGCCGCGTTGCACAGGCCGAAGGGGGTGACGAGGTAGTTAAACCAATCCATCTTGAACAGTAAAAGCAATATTTCTTTTGATCACGTTTCAGTACGCAGGACTTGATAATAGCCTCGTAGGAATCTAAACCGCTGACAAAATGGGCTCCAGACACACGGTCCCCATAAGGTCGTCAATGCGAGGTAGAAGATAACCATACTGCAAGGTGACTCAGAGTTCACTTTCCTGTAATCAGATGCACACCCTGAAACTACCGTCAGTTTAGGCACTAAAATACATGAGATCCCATGGACTTTTACTGCGCTCAATAATGTACGTGAGTAACAGAAAATCAACATCTTCTCTCTTCTCTCAATGCTTTATGTTTTCGTGGACTCATCCTATATGGTGATTTATTTAATGGTTTGACGAGCTCCCCGATCCCCACCAACCACCCCTGACATCACGTTCAAGTACAATCACCATAGTAAACAACGTTAGGAGGAAACATCACTGAACATTCAGTGGTGTAAAGGTAAAATCATGTTTTTTAATATCACCTCTTTGATTAATTACCCAAGATTACTAAGATAAATCGTCTAGTGATGTAGTCAAGAATTTTCTAAACGCACCTCTATACCTCTTAGAGATGCAGGTAGCTGACGTTTTCTTCCTCCGTCCTAGAAGAATAGATGTTAGTAGGTAGAGGACTAGCGTTAGTATTTCCTTAAGCTATTTAACAATGGTACACATGATTAGATTTCTTTTCCCCAGCGTACGTACCAAATAATTTACGCGCTAAAAAGAAGTCTTTCACTACGTCCATGGGACCATCATCCTGCTTGTAGAGCATGACCAGGTACTAATTTCATCCGAGCCATCACCTTATCCCCTGCTTTAAAAGAGCGAGAGACAGCACGCTTGTCAATAATGTTTGCTTCATTCTGGCTTGGGCCTGAAACTAGGTTTTTTCGAAGCTAGCCTCTAAGCGGCTGTCAAATGTTGCTGCATTAATGAAGTGATGTGCTCAATGATGATTTGATTTCCTGTTCCACGCGTCATTTAACACTGGCGGAGAGACCATGCACTTGGTGTCCGAATATTAATTCAAATGGACTAAAATCCGAGACTTTCTTGTCTCACTTTTCTCTCATAGCGAAGAGAAGAAAAGGTATACCCTCATCTCAGTCTCTAGAAAAATGTTCACAATAAGCTCTCATCATGGACTTCAGTGTCTGATGAAATCTCTCTAGAGCACCTTGTGACTATGGATGATAACGGGTTGAAAGTACAGACTTTATTCCTAGGTGGGATAAGCTTCTCGAAAGATCTTAGAAGTGAAGTTAGATCCCTGATCTGATTGTATCTCTCGTGCAATCCAACCTGGGAAAAATTTCATCAGCTCTCTCACAATAGCACGAGCATTAATTTTTCTCATAGGAATACTTCGGGATAGCGTGTTGCAGCGTCCATTATAGTAAATAAGTATTGGTTCCCTAGTTTGGTTCTAGGCAAAGGACCAACACAATCGATAATAAGATGTGAGAATGGTTCACCATCCACGGTGATAGGAATGAGAGGCGCAGGTGGAGGTGTGTGCACTGGCTTGCCTGTCACTTGACACACGTGGCAATGTCACACATGATCAGCTACTGTTTCCTTCATCTTTGGCCAAGTAAAATATTTTGCCAGTTTACCGAGTGTCTTCTTGACACCGAAATGTCCTCCTATGGGACTATTGGGAGCAAAATCAATGGCTTGTTCACGAATTGTAACTGGTAACACTACGAGATGCTTGACTGTGGTGGAAACACTATCAGCTGACAACTTACATGTATTTTTCTCCATCAGTACACCGTTACTATATTAGTAACAATTTTCGAGATCCTTTGCTTCACTCTCAGTAACTGCTATATCTCTCAGTCTTTCCAGTGACTGATCAACAAACTGATCCTTGATTAAATCATCATGAGTTAGAAATTTATCGTCAGTTGTGTCCTGACTAAGTCGCTGACAGGGAAGAGTCAATGTTAATGACCCTGGGCGCAGAGCGTCACTGAACAACATATTCAAGCCCAAATCATTGTCATCCACTAACTCAACAGAGACAAGGATGGTTTGTTGTATCTTTGACATAGCTCTAGTATTGCGCTGAGAGGAAATAAAATAGCTTCTCTCTACAAGCTTCAATGGCATAATTATCATCAGTGGTATTATCAATCACAAGTGGTTCTTTACATATACCAGCATGAAAGATATCGTTTCCTATCAACAAGTCCACTGACCTGATGGGAAATACACCACTGGATATACCCACTGAAATATAACCAGTATAATAGCTTGTTTCAATGTAAACTTTGTGCAGAGGTACTTTTATAACAGCCCCTCCATAGGCTTCTAACAATACATCTATCTTGGTATAGGTATTATCAGTTATGGGCAGTACATCTTCTCTTAATAACGTTAGATAACTGCCAGTGTCTCTCTGAAAGTAATTATCATCAGTTAGATGTGATTCGTCAAATCCTACTTTACCTCTCGAAAAGTAAGGACTCATCGCTGAACGAATCTTTTCGTCAGATACACTTTCTGACGCTAGTCCTCTGTCCTGAGTATTATTATCTAAAACAGTAGGATCAAAGGTATTACTAGGATTTTGGTGCCTTTGTTGCTAGGGAAAAGGAACACTTGTGTGGGGGGGCCAGCCGCACGACACTTCTCCTCTCCCACCCACAAACACTAAGGGAAAACACGCTGGATGGCAGAAATCACCACAGAAAGTCACCTATGGCATGCTGAATAGCTGTGCGACTGAAAAACAGCAGCAACATACAAGAGACGCTGAACACGACTTAGGAAACAGCATGAGGAAATGCTGTAGCGTGGAGGTCATTGGGACGCCACTTACAATTTCCTCAGAGAAAGTCGGCAAATTTCGGCTAGATCCTGCTTGGACCCGTGTCCCGGATGCTCAAACGTGCAGACACGACATCAGATAACTCTCCGTTGAGAAATAGATGCTTCTTGTATAGGGTGATAAAGTGAAGATGACTTCATACCTTCCTTTCTCTCTCCGGCAATCCACAACTGCTGCGACCACCACTTCTCCACCATTTATAACGATTATTTTTGTAACTGAAATTGGGGGTAATGAATAAACGTCTTCGGAAGGCTTCTTTGTTTACTGAAAGTCGTGGTGGGATACACAGCTTGTTTTGTGCCATGCCGGAGACCATCCCACGAGAGAGAGCTTACTAGTAGGCCCTTCAGGTCTGTGCTGGCTAAGGCCGCTTTGAGAGTGAGAGAGTATGGTGGGACCAGCTTCCCACAGACTTGACAGGCCCAGAGGCACACCTGAGTGGAACGAAATATAAACTAAGCTGGCAGACAGCAAGGCTGTCCTGTGCAAGACAGTACAGCATGTCTACATCTTCCACAAATGAACCTCCTCACCCAGATGTCCCTCATCCAGAGACCCTCACACCTATAGTTGTTGTTGAAAAAAATTCGAAGGTGCTGATGAGGAGTGTGTCTGGTTGGTCGTGATTCTCCATTTTCGTCTCCAATTTACTGTTCTTCGTAGTTACCGTATTCATTTTTCGATTATCGCTCGCATGCTTATGTTTCCCGATATGGGGGTGTATGACACACAGTGGATAACATCATCAGCATATTCGGTGATGATAGTATCATTGAACTCGGTTGAGGGAGACATTTACGTATATGGTTGAACAGATCGGCTGAGGCACTAAGCCTTAGGTGAGCACTTCCAGCTTGTCGGTGTGAAGGCTCTGCCGGACTTGCCGTTAAAGGAAGGGATGATTCTTCCTTTCTGAAATAATATGTTGTATACACAAATAACCCCACATATAAGAGAGGAGCTTAAGACGACGTTTCGTCTGACTTGGACCATTTTCACTAGTCACACTAACCAAATGGAGCAACGTAAAATATAGGGTAGGAAGAGGTAAGTGGTGTAGTAGTGAAGCTGTAGTTTGTAAAGTAGTAGTAGTAGTCCCTATCATATCCTCTAGAGGTTCTGTCCTTATTTCCTCTTGCCCTTCTTGCTGGCCAAAACCCTCACTCCCTTTCATTGGTACCTTTCTTCTGCCCAACCTCCCGTCACTCTCAAGACTTCATTGAACGTGTTCACGTCTCTCTCACACCTGTAAGATGCTTAGTCCTTGATGTTAGTCCCTCTTCACCAATGTCCCACTTTGATGATGTCCCTTGATTTTCTTAGAGAGAAGCGCCATGAAGGGTTTTCTAACATCTCCCTGACCACAGATGACTTTCCTTGATCTTATCCACTTCTGTTTGGACTCTAACTCCTTTTCCTTCCAAGGTAAATATTAATCTCGCCACCTCGGTGTGGCATGGGACTCTCTCTCCTGTCCTTGCTAATCTTTACATGGAATACTTCGAGACTGTTCTTCTTAGCAACCAACATGCTAGAAGTTTGCGACTTCACTCTGGCTCCACTATGTTGATGACATCTTTGCTCTGTGGCCTCAATGACTCCCTAGTCTCTTCCAACCTTTCCTTGAACTCTTAATAATCTTTGCCCCCTTTCACTGCCTTGAAAGGTGCTTTAAGTGTGTACAATATTCCAGCCTAGATAGAACAACGGACCTGAAAGAGTGTCATCATGGTCTGGCAACCCCTGTCATATTTCTAGCAGATGCGATTTTATACAAATGTTATGGTCCTTGAAGGTAGATCCACCCGACATATCACTCCCGGTCTTTAACATTAGTTTTCTCGGTCCTATTTATGTGGAATTTGTCCTTATACTCCCGAGTTTAAAGTTTTTTGATTTCTTCACATTTTCCATATCGGAAGTAATTCAAATTTATCATCATTGAACTTCACAAAGTTTTCTGCGGCCCATTAAAGATCTGGTTGATGTCTGCCTAAAGTCTTGGCAGTTGTCTCATGGAGGACACTGTCATAGATGCAAGCTCGGGTGTCAACTGCATAGGAAAAACGACATGTGGCTTATATCCCTGGTCCCTATGCAGATTATGACTATGAGTAAACAAATGGGGAGCGAGTACTGTGCCTTGTGGAAACGAGCTTTTTCAATCTGTGGCTGCCTCAGAACTTTACTCTGTTTACTAACTACTACGCTTTGTGTTCCTATTATTAGGAAATCCATAGATTCATCTACCAACTTTTCCTGTTATTCCTTTTATCACACGCATTTTTGTGTGATAATTAACATCCATAGTCACTCTTGTCAAAGCTTTTGCAAAGTCTGTGTATATACAAATGCCATTTTGGTTTATCTTCGGGAGCATCCAGGACCTTGTCATCGTGGTCCAGTAGTTGGACAGACATGAGTGGACCTGCTATAAACCCATGTTGTGACCTGGGTTGTGTAAACTGATGGGTTTTTATTAGATGTGTGGCGAATCTGCTTCTTAGGATCCTTCCAACGATTTTTATAAATATGGATGTTTAGCGCTGTCAGTCTGTAGTTCTTCTGAAGATAAATGAAGCTCCTGGTCAAGAATAATCGGATGAAACCAGGCAGAAGTACAAAGTATCTGGACAGGCTGCAGTGTTGGTCCAGAAACGCTCCTGGAGTTTCAACCCCACCCAGTGCAAAGTCATGAAGATTGGAGAAAAGCAAATAATCCCGCAGACGGAGTGTCGGTCTGGGGCCAGAGACTACAAACGTCACTAAATGGAAAATGATCTAGGTTTATAAAAGACTGGACACAACTCCTGAGGCAACACATCAACGAAATAACTTAACCTGCAGCATACGCCGACTAGGAAACCTAAGAATAGCATTCCGACATCATTAATAAGGCATCCTCCAGACCCTGTACAACCGTGTGCATCAGCCCTAATTAGAGTATGGGCGGCATCAGCTATGGAACACCCACCTGGCAAGCACGTCAGGAAAATTAGAGAAAGTGCAAAGGTTTGCAACGAGACCTAGTCCCGGAGCAAGGGATGTACTGACAGGAGTAGTTAAAGGAAATCCAGCCTTATGACTTCTTGGAGGAACAGAAGGGACAGGACGGACATAAACAACAATACAATACTGAAGGAATAAACAAGGTGATAGAGATAAGATGTCCCAGGGATGGGACACAACCACAAGAGGTCACAATGGAAGTTGAAGACTCGGATGACTCACAGAGATGTTAGGAAGTATTTCATCTGTCGCAGAGTTGTCAGCAGTAGGAAACAGTCTGGAATGTGAGGGCAGGAGGCAGGATCCATAATAGCTTTAAGAAGAGAATGATAAAGCTCACAGGAGCAGAGAGTGAGTGAACCACAGTAGCGACCAGTGAAGAGGTGGAGCCAGGAGCATATGAACTTCGACCTTTGCAACCACAATTAAATGAGTACGTACGTAACCTATTTAATTACAAACAACATAGATACATATCTACATACCGACCTACCTACATGCATACCTACATACATACATGCATACCAACATACATACATACAAACATACAAACATACATACATACATACCTACATACATACATACATACATACGAACGTACAACAAACATACATTCATACATACCCTTGGATCAAGAGCCTCCCGTACAGGCCCCCAATTTGTTACAAAAACGCGAAATTCCTAACAGATTAGAGATCTCCCTTTAATACTAGAAGACGGCCCGTCTAGCATCCAGGCCTGTTACTGGTTTTTTTCGTAACAGTAGTCAGTATCCTTGTCCAATACCATTAAAATCAGTATGGTTTTCAATAGTGCTTTTGATTACAACTGGTAGGCAACTAACTAGAGAAAATTAAAATTTAATAAAGTTTATTAAGTAGTAAGTTTGTCTAGAGGTATAATATCAAATTAAATTAAATCACAGCAATCAAAATAAAATCAATCTCTCCGATTCCAATATTCTGTGCTGTAAAGCACATATCACATTTATAATTCTTAAGTACGCGTCATGTACATTAAACAATTTAATAAGATATTACAAATATGTACAATTGTGTGTATGCTGTAAAGTGCTCTTAAGAAAGTTTTAGCTTCTGACTCAATACACGAAAAAGACTAAAACAAGTGATGACAAAGTCTCAAATAACTAACTTCTTGACCGACTGCATCACCCGAACATTCTGCTTGAACATCAAAGAATGCTATGCCCCAAATAGCAATGCAATCTCAAGCGACAGCGACACAGAATCAGAACAAGGAATATTATAACACACTAAGTAGGGACCATCTGCAGATCCTCCAACAAAAGTTACAAAACTCCCATAATACTGAATCTTTGTTCAGCATAGGTAAAACTGTGACTGTGACATATACCAGAAACCAGTACAAATTTGGTCTGAAGCTATAGCTAAGGACCTGAGATTTCAGAGTTCTAATGACACACAACCTCCAGAACAACGTCGAAAATCACCTAAGTCTTTACAATGTTTCTGAGAACAGAGTTTTTCTACAGAACTAACAAAAAATGAGACAGACAATCTGTCCAACCACCAGCGAGTCCTCCAGCGAACAGTCAGACAGAAATTATCTTCCAACCCACCAAGCGAGTCTCCACAAACTGACTACTTCACGAGAGGAGAGGACACCCCCCCCTCGATCACGTGATAGCTACGTGGACAATGCAGCTCAGATATGACCGCAGTATAACGACGCCAAGCGAAATTAAAGTAAGTTTGACAATCAAGACTAACTGAGCACATACATGTAACATCCTAACAACTAAGCTAAATAAAGCAATATAACATCAAATAATAATATAAAGTCATACATTTACGATTTAGCTATTATCGCAAATTAAAAGCAATATAAAATTAAATGAAAAGGAATATCCATAACATAAACAAAAAAAATCCTTGTACACCATCAGGGGTTGCACAACTTATATACAGAGTCACAAATGACATAATATACAGTCACAATACTTAAAATACAGTCACAATGACTTATATACATCACACTGTCTTATATACCAGTCACCATGACATAATATACAGTCACTAATGACCTTATAAACAGTCACAATGTCTTATATACAGTCACAATGTCTTATATACAGTCACAATGTCTTATATACAGTCACAATGACTTATATACAGTCACAATGACTAGATATTACATTCCACAAATGTCTTTATATACAGTCCTCAATGTCTTATAATACAGTCCCAATGTCTTATATACAGTCACAATGTCATTATATACAGTCACAATGACTTATAAACAGTCACAATGCATATATACAGAGTCACTATGACTTTATTACAGTCACACTGACTTATTACAGTCACACATGACTTATATACAGTCCACACGACTTATATACAGTCACAATGTCTTATATACAGTCACAATGTCTTATATACAGTCACAATGTCTTATATACAGTCACAATGTCTTATATACAGTCACAATGACTTATATACAGTCACAATGTCTTATATACAGTCACAATGTCTTATATACAGTCACAATGACTTATATACAGTCACAATGACTTATATACAGTCACAATGACTATTATACATCACAATGCACTTATATACAGTCCCAATTCTTATATACAGTCACAATGACTTATATACAGTCACCAATGACTATATACAGTCACAATGTCCTATATAACAGTCACAATGTTCTTATATCAGTCACATGTCTTATATAACCAAGTTCACAATGACATATATACAGTCCACAATGACTTATATACAGTCACAATGTCCTTATATCCAGTCACTATTCTATATACAGTCACAATGTCTTATATACAGTCACAATGACTTATATACAGTCACAATGACTTATATACAGTCACAATGACTTATATACAGTCACAATGACTTATATACAGTCACAATGACTTATATACAGTCACAATGACTTATATACAGTCACAATGAGACTTATATACAGTTCACAAATGACCTTTATATACAGTCACAATTCCTTTATATACAGTCACATGTCGATATATACAGTCACACTGTCTTATAATACAGTCTCAATGTCTTATATACAGTCACAATGACTTATATACAGTCACAATGTCCCCTTATATACAGTCCACCATGTCTTATAAATAAGTCACAAATGAACTTTATATACAGTCACAATGACTTATATACAGTCACATGACTTAGATACAGTCACAATGACTGTAATACAGTCACAATGCTTATATACAGTCACAATGACTTGTATATACCAGTCACAATGACTTATATACAGTCACACATGTCTATAACAGTCACCAATGTCTTAAATACAGTCCACAATGACTTATATCAGTCACAATGACCTATATACAGTCTCAATGACTTATATACAGTCACAATGTCTTATATACATCACAATGACTTATATACCAGTACGCAATGACTTATGACAGTCACAATGACTATTATACAGTCACAAGACTTATAATACAGTCACAAATGACTTAATACAGTCCCACAATGTCTTATATAACAGTCACGAATGTCTTTTATACAGTCACAATGTCTTTATATACAGTCACAATGACTTATAACAGTCACAATGACATATATACCCAGTCACAATGTCTTATAAACGAGTCACAATGTCTTATATACATTCACTATGTCTTCTATACAGTCACCAAGTCTTATATACATCATCAATGACTTATATACAGGTCCACAATGACTTATTGAGACAGCTTCACAATGTCTATATAATAAAGGCAATGGCAATTTTAATGTACAGACAGCAAAATGAACTTAATATCAGTCCTCAAAGACGTTATATACAGTCCTCAATGACTTCATAATACAGTCACAATGTTCTTATATATAAGGTCACAATTGTCTTAATCTACAGTCACAAGTCTTATATAACAGTCCCCGCATGTCCTTATATCCTAGTCACAATGTCTTATATACAAGTCACAATGACATATATACAGTCACAATGTCTTATATACATCACATATGCGATCTTATATACAGTCACAAATCTGACTTCTATACAGTCACAGTTGACTTTATATACAGTCACAATGACTTATATACAGTCACAATGACTTATATACAGTCACATACGTATGTCTGCTTTATATACAGTCAGCAAAGAACTTATATACAGTCAGCAATGACTTATATACAGTCACAAATGCTCTTATATAAACAGTCACAATGTCTTATATACCAATTCTACAATGACTTTATATATCAGTCACAATGAGACTAGAAACATCACAAATGTCTATATACAGCTCACAATGTCATTATATACAGTCACAATGACTTATAAACATCCTAACACTTATAAACAGTCACAATTACTTACATATAACTGTCACAATGACTTATAAACACTCAACAAGTTGTCTTATATACAGTCACACGACATATATACCAGTCACAATGTCCTTAACTATATAAGTCACAATGCTTATATACAGTCACAATGACTTATTACAGTCACAATGACATATATAACAAGTCACAATGAACCTATATACAGTCACAATGACTTATATAAGTCACAAATTGAACTTATATACAGTCACAATGTTCTATTATAACAGTCACAATGACTTATAGACAGTCCCACATGACCTTATATACAGTCACAGATGACTGTATATACAGTCAACAATGACTAGATATACAGTCCACAATGACGTTATATACAGTACACAATTGTCTTAATTATATAGGCAGTCCACATAAGACGTTATATACAAGTCCACAATGACTTATATACAGTCCCACAAAGACTTAAATACATGTCCCACAAATGCACTAGATACAGTCACAATGAATCTTTATATACAGTCACACAATGTCTTATATACGAAGTCACAATGACTTATATAACACAGTCACAAGTCCTTGAATTATACAGTCCAACAATGATCTTATATACAGTCCAAAGTCCCTTATGATACAGTCACAATGAACTTATTATCACAGTCCACAATGAAGCTTAAATATCAGTCGACCTAATGTCTTATATATCAGTCACAAGATGACTTAATACATCACAATGTCTTATTATAACATTCCCACAATGACTTTATATACATCACAATGTCCTTATATACAGTCACAATGACTTATAAACATCACAAAGACTTATATACAGATCACAATGTCTTATATACAGTCACTATGTCCTTATATGACAGTCATCAATGACTTATATATCAGTCGCAATGACTTATATACAGTCACAATGACTTATAGTACAGTCAGCCATGACTTATACATTCACAATGGCTTTCTATATATACAGTCACAATGACATATATAACAGTCCACAAAGTCATCATCTATATAATCAAGTCACAATGTCTTATGAACAGTCAACAATGACTTCATATATCAGTCACCAATGACTTATATACAGTTCACAATGAACTTTATAACAGTACACAATGAGCCGTTATATACAAAGTCACAATGACTGTATATACAGTCACAATGTCTTATATACAGTCACAAGACTTATAGTACAGTCACCATGGTCTTATATACAGTCACAAAGAACTTAAATACAGACACAAAGACTTTATAATACAGTCCCAAAGACTTATATACAGTCACAATGTCTTATATACAGTCACAATGACTTATATACAGTCACAATGACTTATATACAGTCACAATGACTTATATCACAGTCACAAATTACTTATATACAGTCACAATGAAAACTTATATACAGTACCACAATGTCTTATAAACAGTCACATATGGACTTATCATACAACACAAAGTCCCTAATATACAGTCACAATGACTTATATACAGTCACAATGTCTTATATACAGTCACAAGACTGTATATTCAGGGCACAATGACATTAATAACAGTCCACAATTTTCTTATAATACAGTCACAATGACTTAATACAGATCACACAATGTCTTATATACCTCACAAAGCTTATATACAGTCACATGTCTTATATACAGTCACAATGGACTTATATACAGTCACAATGACTTATATACAGGCACATGTCTTATATACAGTCACAATACTTAACTACAGTCACAATGTTCTATATATAACAGTCACAATGACTTGATAAACCGTCACAATTTTTGCTGGTATAGTTCGAGTAACCTCGGCGCCAAGACGACGCCTACACAAATAAATTTCATAATCATAACAGACCAACCCTTTCTTGTTGTCTTCATCTCTCACGTACACATGTCTTACCATCTCCAAAGAAGAAAGCGGATACATTATCAAAGTCTGTGAAGCTGTGGAAGGCGCGGCAAAAACCTGGTTTTTTCCTTCTTCATCGTCCCAGGCAACTACAATTGACATGCTGATAGATGGAAATTTGTTCTCAGTACAAAAGGCCGTCCCATTTTGTTATTGCAGTTGGACGCAGTCGTAGCAGCAAACGAGGATCACAAACAATGTTCGGAACCTTGCCGATCAGTCACTGGCTTAACGAGCCACATTCTACTCGTGCAGGTAAACCAGAGTTTTTGTTTTCTGCGTTAGTGCGTAGGTGTTATAACTCTTACTTATTCAGATCCACTTTCTGTCGGCATGTTGGTGTTTGTAAGCTCTTACAGTAGAGGAATTTCCATAAGTGTTATTATGTTTCTGTCTTCTTATGAGGATCTGTGCTTGAGGTCCTCACGACGTATGGTGAGATTTTGTTTTCTTGTCACTACCTTCCGCTAAGTTCATTTGCCTCTCTTCTCACTTACATTACGATACAGAAGTGACTTTATTTGCCCAGCTATACGCCTAAGGAAGAGTAGTGCATCAGCAGTTGCATAATCGGGGGAAAATCTTTTAAATCAAATTTCAAGTATACTAATACAACAGCTTTAGTGAGAATTAGACAACACGGGTTTTTTTAAAAACAAAAAATTGCAAAGCAAGAAGCTATGGACTGAAAGAGGCTATCGCCATGAGTTGTGTTTTCAAAAACACTAATCCACCCTACTGGTGGATACGAGTTCAGAAGAACTTCGGGATTCCTGCTGCATGATTAGCGAATTTAACATTATAAGTTCATCGAGTATTAGGGTTCCTCTCCAGTTGTATTTTTTGCCTGTTCCATATATGGAAGAACGGCCAAGTTCCTCTTCTCTGTGTTGAGAACTACAGTGTTCTATCTGGAGATGTTCACATCTGTTTATGAAGCGCTGCAAATCGACTCAGCATTTTTTATTTTCTATTGTCATGTGTGTTTGGCATCTCAAAACACGCCTGAATAAGGGAGAGATAGGTGGTTTAATATCTCATGGATGAGAGGATATACAATCTTGCCAGTACTGATACAATAAGTTGTTAACAAATTAACTTTATTTATAAATGACTTTCGGAGTAATACTGACAAGCCAGAATACCGAAACACTTGTGAAATAAAATGCGCTTTCAAGAATAACCAAGTGTTGCACAAGTGTTTCATTCGGCTGATACTATGATCCTTGCCCTAGAATTTCTTAGTTGTGAATTTTATTAATGAGACATCCATGGACATCAGTGATCCAAATTATTGATTCATCCAGTGCTTAACAATATTATTGCTAACATCGATAGAGATAGAATAACCTAGATTCAGAGCGATGTTTGTTAGAAATTATTCTATGGAAGCCAAGTCTCCTTGTTTAATGATGAAATCCATTTGCCTTGTTAGATTATTTCCACTCAAATTCATTCATAAGCCAAGTATGCTGAGTCAGAGGCATAGAGCCATGAAGCCATGTTGTATTGCCTGGACAACAGTGGAAAGTCGTACTCTCAGTAAACTCTGTTTGGCATGCAAAGAGTACGTTAACTTTATTCTGCGTTTGACACACCCTCATTAAATGATTTCCTCCCCAACCAGCGAACCAGATGCTAAGGGTTCGATGATTGGGGCCCCATCGTCAGATCAGTTTCTAGTTCAGCCAATGAATGGTGGATCCGGCATTGTGTAGGAGTGACGTGGTTACCACTCACGATTTATCCCACCCCTTGTCATTTTCCATCAAAGCTGGTTTTAGCACGGTCTTCACTATTACCGTGGCTTGCACTAGATCACCCTATTGCTATACATATATTTATATACACGTACATACTGCTGTTATACTTGGTGAAAGATGAATTTAACGACAAAGTTTGAGCTGTGTTAATTTTGCTCCCTTGAACATCCAGGATAACGAAACCTTTTTGTTCCTGGTTGGTAATATTGGTATAGAGTTAGTCTGCTCCCCCCTATGGAGCCAGGAATAAAACCCCGAGGTTCTGGCAGGAGGAAAAAGATCACACCACCTGACCAAACTGTCAGTCTCATGCGACAGGGTTGTCTGAAGGTGAATCGGCCTTTGTTGTTGGATTTGAGTTGGAGAAAATCAATCTAGAGCAGACTAGTTAAACAAGGACATATGCCAATGGTAGAATTTGATAGGGAAAAAGAAAGAAGGTATTTTCCTCAAGTTGTAAATGACTTTATCTTTGCCAAAAAAGCAGTACAGCTGGTTCCTTGTTTCACTGAGCGGAGCCTGAACATTTTTTTGAAACTTTCGAAAACCTGGTTTGAGCCTTGAGTGGCCTGAACAGCACTGGGTCAGTACTTTAGCAAGCTGGGGACGATAGCCATTTCTTCTCGGCCAAATACCAACAGCACCAGAGTCCTACTCTACAATTGAAAAAGATGTCCTCGCCGATGGTAACTGCTGTGAGCAATTTGTTTTTTATGTGGGCCAGAGATTTGCGTGGATTCACAGTTTATAGTGACCACAACTCACTTTATATCTCCAATCAATGAAGAACCACAATAAGAGGCTCATGAGTGGAAGTCCTCCGCCAGCAGCCATATCATCTTAAAATTATCCATATAGTCCGGCAAAAGAAAAATATGCTGCCGAGCTGTTTATGATCCATCATAAAATATTTTATGGTTAGGATGTGATAGGGACCATGGTAGATCTAGCCTCTTTTTTCCTCTTTTTGTAAGTACGTGTAATTTAATTTTGTGTGGGAATTTTTTAGAGAGGGGGATACACTGCTACCATCTGCAGTATCTTGACCTACTGTCTGCTGTACTCGCTTTCATAAGTTTTAGAGTTTGGCGTTATGTCACCCATATAGATGAGCTCTAACTTAAGAGTATGGATGTTTGAGAGGATAAGCATCCATTATACAGTGCCATGGCGGCACTTTTGGCCCATTGGAGGTGGAAGCCTATTCCTGAGCCCTTCTGGGGTGGAGGTGTAGCATGCAAAGAGTACATTACCTTTATTCGGCCATGTACACACCCTCATTTAAAGCTACGCCACAACTAGTGAAAACCAGAATGCTAAGGGTTGGATGATGGGGCCCCATCGTCAGATCATTTTCTAGGTCACCAATGAGAAGGTGTATCTGGCCAATTGTGGAGGTAACGTGGTTTACCACTCTCATTTTTCAACCCTTTCTATTTACCATTTGAGAGCATGGTTACAGCAGTCCTGCTCTATTACCAATGGCATGGCACTAATACCTATTGCTGTAATATAGTGTAATAAGGGTAACATACTGCTGTTTACCTTCAGTGAAGGATAATATAATCAAAAGTTTTCATTGTTTTATATTGCTCCCTTACAAACCCAGGAATAACAGTCCCTTTTTTGTTCCTGGGTTTTAATGTTCTTGCTAAAATGATGCACTGAACTTACATGTAGTGTTGCGTGTTCCATGGGGAAATAAGAATATTAGAGGTTATATTTAGCTCTCATGTTCTTTGGTTCTGACGTGTCAGAGCTTCCCAGCCATTTAAATACCCTCATCCAAAAGCTTGACCAAGGAAAAGGCCTCACTTTCTGGGCCTCTGCTGGTGCAACCTAAGTTTTTTTTTGTTTCGCATCATATTTATAAAGTAACATTGTTTCCTAATTTTTTTAAGTGAAAGGATGACTCAAATAACTTTTTAATGAGTAAAAAGATTTTAATGCATGACCTGGGTTGTAGATGAACGATTCAGAGATCCGACAAGTTTGGTAAATTAGGACACATGAGCATCACTGAAGTTATCTGATTGCAATTTGCACCATAAAATTTATAGTCATATATATAAAAGGATCTACAATAAAAAATACTGGCCTTTGCGTACAAGTGGGAAAATAAAGCCTCAAGGTAACTCATAAATTATATGGCAATGTGTTAAAACTAAAGTATTTATTATTGTTTTTTATTGCTTCATCGAGATACAAACCAGATTAATTTCACTCACTTGAGTTCAGGTCTGTGAATAAGTTTTCCTAAGAAAAAATATAGAAGACTGTTTTTAAACCTTATTTTTGTTGAAGGTAACCTGTAAGTAACTTGGTATTAATGACAGTTCAGCAACATCAATTGGAAATTGAATATCATCTAATACTTATATGTTTAAGGCCAGACTCTTTACAGAGGGTGTACATAGTTACAATCTCTTTGCTCATAAAAATAAAAGAGAAAAAACAAAAATGTGACCATACTTTTAATGTATTAATTAGTCCACATCAAGTATAACTTTTGTGTAACCATTGGCCTTAAAATTATTAACTCTGGTTATTACTGCTTGCAGGCATCACCAAGAAAGGACCACCAAACTTTGTTTTCAGCACGCAGTTGTTCCGCAAGAAACAAGGGTGTACTCCTGTAATGAAGCAGTTCAGATGACTTTTACACTACGTTCTCCACATAGGACAGTTCACATGAGACAAAATGCACTGTATCACTCCTCCTTAGACGAATTCACTATGAATTAATCCTCACACGTCATCCAGAATACCATCACACAGTACATAGCTTTCACATGCACTAACCTAAGGAGAGAACATTTCGGTTCTTTCCTAGTACAGTCATGTCGGCTGCCATATAATGCATTTCTCAAGAGATCATTTAAAATGACTCTCACAAAGTCGACTCCTTAGAGAGAATCATATGAACTCTTTACACAGTTAACACTCACAGAAATTATTTTCGCAAATGACTGTCATAAGTTGCCCTCTCAGAAGACCTCTACAACATGATGACTTTGGCTCAATCACTTTACTATATAACTCAAACAACCCTCTCACAGATGACCCCCACACAAATGATCCTCCCACATTTGACACACACACACAGGACTCTGTAACTCTCTCTCACACACAGTTCCATGGATGAGATAACCTTCACACAGGCCACTCAAACAGATAACAACAACGAAAACCCCCATACACAGGTAATCCTAAACAGATCAATATCCCACAGATAACTCTTTGTGAACCAAGATTAATTGGTATTATGGTAGCGGGGTTCAATGATACATCTTCGGAGGCTTCTTATTTTATTGTTAAGTCGTGGTGGGTACACAGGCTTGTGTGTTGTGCCCATGGCCCGGGAGGGCCATCCCACGAGAGAGAGCTACTAGTAGACTTTCTGTCTTGCTGCTAGGCCGCTGTGAGAGTGAGAAAGTGAGTACCAGCTTTCCCACAGACATTTGACAGGAAGGCCCCAGAGGGCAGCACCTGGTGGTAGCAAAATAGAAACTAACTGGCAGGACAGCAAGGCTTGTCCCTGTGCAGACAGTGACAGGCTGCCTACATTTGCTCGGCACTCAACCTCGCGTCCGTCCCCGACGCGACAATACTGGTGGTAAAAAAAAAACTGGGTCCCTCTCTCTCGTAGGAAACAGGGCACAGAACACAAAATAAAAAACATGTAAATACAATGGACCACTGAAAAAAAAACCTTCCTACAGGGAGGGAGGGAAAAAAAAACATGTGAGTGTACTAAACATACGGGCCATATGCACTCGAGTGACGAAGGGCATCACTGTACCCGCACGCCTTCCTTCGTTTTGACATATACTGCAACACAGGAGACATCACTGCAGCTGAGCTGTGACGTAACCGGTACGGTCTCCTCAGGAATGTGAAAGCAGTCATTGTAAGGCGAGTCGCTGCAGGTTTTCACTCAACCTGGGGCATGACATGGGCTGGGTGCCTCGAGTGAGGCGTCGACCAAAACTCGGCAACTGGCAGAGACTTCTGGCAAGCGGACTCAGAGGACATCTTCTTTAGACCTGTAACTGTCGCTGGCTGTCACTGCCGGCGAGCGTGGAGCGAAGTTGTGGAGCAAGTCGTGGCAGAGACGACTGGGCGAAAAACATCTGGGAGTCGTACATTATACACCAGACTGGCAGTGGAGCGAGCAGCAGTCAAAGTGACCAACTTTGTTGCAGGAGCTCACTGAAGTCTTGAGAACACAACTGACACAGTGCCTGCCAACAGGGCTAACTGCGGCTTGACGAGAGTGTCAATCTCATCGGCAGTTGGAGCTACAGCAGAGGGTTAGACTGAGCGTCCCCCATACTTGTTCTCTACATAAACTGCATTCTGAAAGGTCTGGAGGTGAAGTGAAACAAATCTCGATGGGAATCGTCATGCATTACGATTCTGCAATAACATCCACGAGCGATGGAGCATAAGAGCTTTCTGTACAATGTGGGTCTCATATGAGCTCAGCGGGCTGTAGACTGTAACAGCGTCAAATGCACTTGTCACAATTGGGTGACTTAGCACAGTGGTGCTACTCAGTCAGGCCCCAGACCTCACTGGACACACCGGGAAACTAACACACACCCCACGGTACATTCGGTACAACTAGGCTTGAACTAGCAAATGAGTACTCTTCTGTGCACAAAACTGACACTAAGCCATACACTAACATGTGAAGACCACTGACCTGAGAGGAATTAAGTAACACACGACATATATCTTTTCTCAATCTTCCTCGACAATACGAATAATTACTAGAACACTGCGGGCAGCAGACCCACAGCATGAGCCCTGGGACATCTGGCTCGGTAACATCACGTGGCTTGTAGATCACTTGAATTGTCCACACCCAACGTGGCATCGGATCACACGTGGCTTGCTGATCCATGGGCTTCCTGATCCACATGGCTTGCTGATCTCATGGCTTTGCTGATCTACGTGGCTTTTGAGTGGCCCTCGGCCACTCGGATACACAGCTCTGAGCAATAATTCACATGAAAAACAAGCAGAAAACACAGCATAGGGAGTGAGTATTGTGAGTGAATGAGGAGCGTAAAATGGAGTCTGGCGAGGAGCTTGAGGGTGAGTCTGGTATGAGCGAGTAGAGCATCTGCCACTTCTCCTCTCCCACCCACAAACACTAAGGGAAAACACGCTGGATGGCAGAAATCACCACAGAAAGTCACCTATGGCATGCTGAATAGCTGTGCGACTGAAAAACAGCAGCAACATACAAGAGACGCTGAACACGACTTAGGAAACAGCATGAGGAAATGCTGTAGCGTGGAGGTCATTGGGACGCCACTTACAATTTCCTCAGAGAAAGTCGGCAAATTTCGGCTAGATCCTGCTTGGACCCGTGTCCCGGATGCTCAAACGTGCAGACACGACATCAGATAACTCTCCGTTGAGAAATAGATGCTTCTTGTATAGGGTGATAAAGTGAAGATGACTTCATACCTTCCTTTCTCTCTCCGGCAATCCACAACTGCTGCGACCACCACTTCTCCACCATTTATAACGATTATTTTTGTAACTGAAATTGGGGGTAATGAATAAACGTCTTCGGAAGGCTTCTTTGTTTACTGAAAGTCGTGGTGGGATACACAGCTTGTTTTGTGCCATGCCGGAGACCATCCCACGAGAGAGAGCTTACTAGTAGGCCCTTCAGGTCTGTGCTGGCTAAGGCCGCTTTGAGAGTGAGAGAGTATGGTGGGACCAGCTTCCCACAGACTTGACAGGCCCAGAGGCACACCTGAGTGGAACGAAATATAAACTAAGCTGGCAGACAGCAAGGCTGTCCTGTGCAAGACAGTACAGCATGTCTACATCTTCCACAAATGAACCTCCTCACCCAGATGTCCCTCATCCAGAGACCCTCACACCTATAGTTGTTGTTGAAAAAAATTCGAAGGTGCTGATGAGGAGTGTGTCTGGTTGGTCGTGATTCTCCATTTTCGTCTCCAATTTACTGTTCTTCGTAGTTACCGTATTCATTTTTCGATTATCGCTCGCATGCTTATGTTTCCCGATATGGGGGTGTATGACACACAGTGGATAACATCATCAGCATATTCGGTGATGATAGTATCATTGAACTCGGTTGAGGGAGACATTTACGTATATGGTTGAACAGATCGGCTGAGGCACTAAGCCTTAGGTGAGCACTTCCAGCTTGTCGGTGTGAAGGCTCTGCCGGACTTGCCGTTAAAGGAAGGGATGATTCTTCCTTTCTGAAATAATATGTTGTATACACAAATAACCCCACATATAAGAGAGGAGCTTAAGACGACGTTTCGTCTGACTTGGACCATTTTCACTAGTCACACTAACCAAATGGAGCAACGTAAAATATAGGGTAGGAAGAGGTAAGTGGTGTAGTAGTGAAGCTGTAGTTTGTAAAGTAGTAGTAGTAGTCCCTATCATATCCTCTAGAGGTTCTGTCCTTATTTCCTCTTGCCCTTCTTGCTGGCCAAAACCCTCACTCCCTTTCATTGGTACCTTTCTTCTGCCCAACCTCCCGTCACTCTCAAGACTTCATTGAACGTGTTCACGTCTCTCTCACACCTGTAAGATGCTTAGTCCTTGATGTTAGTCCCTCTTCACCAATGTCCCACTTTGATGATGTCCCTTGATTTTCTTAGAGAGAAGCGCCATGAAGGGTTTTCTAACATCTCCCTGACCACAGATGACTTTCCTTGATCTTATCCACTTCTGTTTGGACTCTAACTCCTTTTCCTTCCAAGGTAAATATTAATCTCGCCACCTCGGTGTGGCATGGGACTCTCTCTCCTGTCCTTGCTAATCTTTACATGGAATACTTCGAGACTGTTCTTCTTAGCAACCAACATGCTAGAAGTTTGCGACTTCACTCTGGCTCCACTATGTTGATGACATCTTTGCTCTGTGGCCTCAATGACTCCCTAGTCTCTTCCAACCTTTCCTTGAACTCTTAATAATCTTTGCCCCCTTTCACTGCCTTGAAAGGTGCTTTAAGTGTGTACAATATTCCAGCCTAGATAGAACAACGGACCTGAAAGAGTGTCATCATGGTCTGGCAACCCCTGTCATATTTCTAGCAGATGCGATTTTATACAAATGTTATGGTCCTTGAAGGTAGATCCACCCGACATATCACTCCCGGTCTTTAACATTAGTTTTCTCGGTCCTATTTATGTGG
>NC_069427.1:642303-662407 GCF_026875155.1 Cherax quadricarinatus
GTGATCAACGCCCCCACGGACCGGTCTGAGACCAGGTCTCATGGTGGATCAGGGTCTGATCAACCAGGCTGTTAGTGCTGGCCGTACGTAAACCGACGTACGAACCACAGCCAGGCTGGTCAGGTACTGAATTTAGGTGCCTGTACAGCTCAATCTTGAAGACACCCCCTTATGTGTGCTGCTAGGTGAACGAGGACAGCAAGTGTCTCATGTGATGACCTGTACTTAACTCTGTGAAGAAGTGTCTTGTTTGCTCCCGTGGACTGAACCAAGATGCCCTCCATCGAGCAATTTTACCAGCAACTTAAGGAAGAATTGAGGGCAGGGAAGATGGAGATACGGCGATTGACCGAGGAAAACAAGAGGATTCGTAGTAGTCCTCCTGTTTCGAGTCCTCAGGTCAAGAAGGGATCGTGGTCAGTGGCTGGACAGCAGGGGACGACGAAGTTGACGATCAAGAAGACGAATGGAAAGCCAGAAACGATGAAGAAGAAAGAGACTGCTGTGGAAACTCCTGTGGAAACCTCCAACGCATTCTCGGTGCTACCCGACGAATGTGAGTTGACTACTGGATCGTCACGACGAACGACAACAAGGAAGGTAAGAATATTGTTGTTGTTGGGGATAACCAGGTTAGATACATGGATAGGGCATTCTGCTTGAAGGACAGAGGTAGGAGACAAAGGGTATGCTTCCTGGGGCTGGGATGGAGGACATTGTTAACCGGCTTGACAACATCATGAACGGTAATGGGATCAATCCTATTATTTGCCTCATTGCTGGAGGCAATGATGTAGGCAAGCGTAGAAGTGAGGATTTAGTTAGAAAGTTCAGGACAGCTATAGACATAATTAGGAAGAAGGGGGGCGCCCTGTTATATGTGGCATTTTGCCAAGAAGAGGTGTTGGTAATGAATGGTTGTCCAGAGCAATTGGTATTAATTGTTGGCTGGATAAACACTGTAAGGATAATGCAGTACCATTCATTGACAACTTGGACAACTTCTATGGCCGAAATGACATGTATGCCAGGGATGGGGTTCACTTATCCAGGGCAGGTGTGGGTTTTCTTGCTAACACAGTTGAGGGGGTTGTTAGGACTTTAAACTAGGATTAGTTAGAGGTATGGGTTTAGAAATGATTAATAATGAGTATGGATATATTGACTTATGCTCTGATATTAAGAATCTTAATAGTAACTGTCATGGAGTAACTCTGGGTAATGATAATTTCAGAAATTGTGTAAAAACAAAGATGTCTAGGCGTATATCAAATTAAATTAAATTAATCACAGTAATCAAAATAATATTAATCACTTCTCTCGTGTACAGTATTATTGTGCTGAAAGCACATATCACATTTATAAGTCTTAAGTACTCTCTGGTACATTAACATTTAATAAGATATAAATATGTACAAGTAAGTTTGTGTGTATGTGTGTAGGTGCTCTAAGTAGTTCATTATGTCTCACGACTCGACTAGACTTAAACAAGTGACTGACAAAGTCCTCAAATAAACTAATTTCTTGACCAACTGGCAATCAGAACAGTCTGCTTGAACAATAAAAAGAATGCTAATCCCAATAGCAATATAACAAGCAACTGTGACACAATCAGGATCAAGGAGATAATATAACGACACTAAGTAGGGACCATCAGCAGATCCTCCACAAAAGTCACAAAACTCCCATACTACTGAATCTAAGTTAAGCATAATAAAATCCCCGACTGTGACAGTACACAGATACCAGTACAAGTTAGGTCAGAAGCTACAGCTCAGGACCTGAGTTTCTCAGAGTGTCTATGCGACACACAACCTCAGTACAACGTCGAAAATCACTAAGTCTATACAATGGTCTGTGAACAGTCTCCAGAACCTACAACAATGAGACAGAGACGATCTTCCAACAATGGCCAATAAGGGAGATTTAGGCACTTGTCAGGAATACGTCCAACCACCAAGAGAGTCTAGACCAGACTGAATACTTCAGGTGAGGTGTGATCACCCCCCCCCTCGATCACGTGATAGCTCCGTTGACAGATGCTGCCCAGTAACAACTAGAAGCCGGCAGAGTAACGAGCCACCAGCGATAATTACAGTAGTTAGACAAACAAGACTTGAACTTTGAGCACATAATATATGTATTACATCCTACCTAACAAAAGGAAACTAAGTCAAATAATAATATAAAGCAATACATTTACGATTTAGCTATTATCGCACATATAAGCAATATAAAATTATATGAAAAGGTAATAATTATATAAATATACATATATATTCATAATATACATTGTAACCCATTCAGGGGTTGCAACAAAATTCTCTGGAAGAAATTGGAAGAGTTGAGGAGAATGGAACAATGAAGAGGCAATATTGACACCCACGATGCCTTGTACCTTCTCACAAAGTGCTTGAGTCTGCCCAGGTTGACAAATTTCCTAAGATGTGCACCTTCATATGATAACCCTATACTGCACGAATATGACAGTATCCTGAGGCAGATTTTTACAAAAGTACTTAACCTTACTCAAGAAGATGGGCAGTGGAACCAAGCTACTCTTCCAGTCAGACTAGGAGGGATTGGTGTCCGTAAGTCATCACAAATTGCGCTACCTGCTTTTCTGTACTCATGTGTTGCATCCAGAAGGCTTGTAGCATTATTTCTCTCTGAACATCTTAGGGACAAGATTGGAGTCCAGAACCAAAAGTTCATTGACGGAGCCATGATCTGGGATAATCTAACGTGTTCTGAAACCAGACCTGCTCCCCCAACAATTACAAACAGTCGCACTGGGATGGCCCGATAGTGGAGAAAATAGCCTCAACAATTCTTCAGAGTGTGTCAGGGGAGGATAGAGCCCGCCTCCTGGCATTGAGAGCTCCTCGTGCAGGGGACTTTCTGTTGGCTGTTCCCAACTCCAGCCTTGGCACACGCCTCGACCCACAGACTATCCACATTGGTGTTGCCCTTCGACTTGCAGCCCCTATTCTCGCCGAACACAGGTGCATTTGTGGCAGTACCATGGTCTTGTATGTCGTAAATCTGAGGGAAAGATTGCAAGATATGAGGAGGTTAATAACATTATCAAGAGGAGCCTCACAACAACCAGATGCCCAGCCGTAAGGGAGCCACCCCAACTATGCAGATCTGATGGCAGCCAGAAGCTTCCAGATGGTATCACCCTTCAAGCCTGGACAGACGGTAAGCAGGTGGTGTGGGACTATACATGTACATCTACCTTGGCTGATACCTATCTCCAATACACCAGGGAGGAAGGAGGGGCAGCTGCCAGCTTCAGGGAGTCCCAAAAGTCTAGAAAATATGGAGAACTTGCCCATCATTATATGTTTGTTCCCATAGGCTCAGAGACCCTTGGCTCATGGGAAAAGAGTGCATCTAAGTTCATTAAGGAGCTGGGAAAAAGACTCATCAGGGTAACTAGGTATCCCAGGGCAGCTAGTTTTCTGTTAAAGCGACTCAGTGCTGCTCTTCATAGGGGTAATGCCTGCTGTATTTTGGGCACACGCCCCAGTTCTGAAGAGCTGGATGAGATTTTCGCATTATAATCAGTGACAAACATGTAACAACATGTACTAGACATTAATCTCTCACATCTCATGTACTGTATACGTCATCTTTATATCAGCAATATATCTCTTAAACCTTTTGTGCCATATTATGTAATAAAATATACTTATTGGTAAAAAAGAATGAAAAGATGGGGTAGTAGGGGAAGTGGAATATTTAAACGGTTTCAGGAAGAAATACCAAATATTCTTCCTTGAAGCCTTTTTATCCACTTCTCCGAGGCTGTGGGTTCCACAATTTACACCACAGGTGAACCCCATTTATATTATATTATATATATATATATATATATATATATATATATATATATATATATATATATATTATATATATATATATATATATATATATATTATATATATATATATATATACATTTATACATACCTAAAAGAAATAAGTTAATTCTTACTGATGATGACCTTCACATTCATTTATTAATGCAACAATATTAAGCTGCTTCTAAATCAGTGTTGGTTGATGATAATGTTATATTGATTCTTCCTGTTAGCTGGACCAGTGAAACTATGTACACTGAAAGAGAGCTCGGAAGTCCTGGCACTGGATCCTTGTGCAGTGGCTTTTCCAAAAAACTCACCTTTAAAGCCGTTCTTTGACAACCAGTAAGTTATTAAACGTTAATTTATTCATTTAATTCTATTTTCTCGAATGAACCACAAACGCCTTCCTTCCGTCTGCTCTTATCTTCTTCACTTTCTTTACGCCATTTTCTCAATAATATTTTTGTCGCAAATTTTTCTCATTAGTTCTAAATGCACCCAACACCCTGTTTTGTTCCAATTATACAATAATATAATATAATATAATAATATAATAATATTTTTATATTACCAGTACACATACAAGGTATACAGACCATAGCTGACATCACTGACATACTACTGTATAGAAAGTCACTTGTTATGCTCAGCATATGGGCAAATTAAGTCAGTTTTGACACCCACCAGTCGACTAACATCCAGGTACCCCTTTTACTGATGGCAAACATAGACAACCAGTATAAAGAAACACGCTCAATGTTTCTACCCTCGCTGGGAATCGAACCCAGAACCTCGCCGTGTGAAGCAGGAGCTTTAGCCAATAGGCCTCGGGGCACCTTAACATATCTTCTTATCGTGTACTATACGATTACAGGAATCACGTCTTATTTTTTATCTCTTTCTGATAAGAGCAGAGTGAGATTAGTAATGGTGGAGCTTGTGAAGTAGAGGTGGTGAGAGATGGTGGTGTGATGCTGGTGGTGTGGTGGTGGTGTGGTGCTGGTGGTGTGATGGTGGTGGTGTGGTGGTGGTGTGGTGCTGGTGGTGTGATGGTGGTGGTGTGGTGCTGGGTGTGGTGCTGGTGGTGTGATGGTGGTGGTGTGGTGCTGGTGTGGTGCTGGTGGGGTGGTGGTGGTGTGGTGGTGGGGTGGTGTGGTGTTGGTGTGGTGGTGGTGGTGGGGGTTTAAAATTTTGGTTCTTTGGTTTTTTGGTTTTATTCTTTTTTTTTTTGTAAACCCCGGTTTTTTTGGTTGTTTTTTTTTTTAATTTTCCCCCTTCTTTTTTGGGGGTAAAATTCTTTTTTTTTAAAAATGGGGGGTTTTTTTCCCTTTTTTTTTTAATTTTTTTTTATTTTTCGGTTGTATGCCTGGGGGTTTTGGGGTTTGGTTGGGTCCAAGGGGTTATCCCTGGTGGGTTGGTTTTGAAAAGGGTGCAAAATGGGTACCCTTTTAAAATTTTGTAAAAAGTTGGTTTTTTTCTGGTGGGAAATGCCGGTGGTGTGGGGGGTTTGTGGTCGGGGGTTAAAAAATCTTTTTGGGTTTGGTTGGTGTTTTTTTTTTTCTTTTGGGGGTGGGGTGGTTGGTTTGGGGGGAGCTTGGGTGGGGTGGTGGGGGTGGGGGTTTTGTGTTTCTGGATTGTGGTGGTGGTGTGGTGCTTTTGGTGGGGAGGTGGTGGTGTGGTGGGGGTGTGGTGCTGGGGTGTGGGGTGGGGGTGGTGGGGGGGGGGTGGTGGGGGTTTGGGGTGGTGGTGTGGTCGGGGGGTTGCTGGGGGGGTGGTGGGGGTGTGGTGGTGTGGGTGGGGGGTTTTTGGGGGTGGGGTGGTGTGACCCGGGGTGGGGTGTGGTGGTGGTGTGGTGGGGTTGGGGGGGGGGTTGGGGTGGGGGGTGTGGTGGGGGTGTGGTGTGGTGGGGGGGTGTGGTGGTGTTGGTTGGTGGGGTTTGGGTGCGGTGGGGGTTTTGGTGGTGTGGTGGGGGGTTGGGGTGGGGTGTGGTGCTGGGGGTTTGTGGGGGGGTTTGGGGTGGGTGGGGGCTGGTGGGGGGTGTGGTGGTGGGGGTGGGGGTTGGTGAGGGGGTGTGTCGGGGTTGGTTGGTGGTGGGGGGTTGGCGGGTGGTGTGTTTCGGTGGTGTGGTGTTGGTTTTTTGTTGCTGGGGGTGTGGTGGTGGTGTGGGGGTGGTGGGTGATGTTTTGGTGGGTGGGGTGTGGTGGGGTGGTGTGATGGGGGGGTTTTGGGGGTGGTTGCTGGGGGTTTGGTGGGGGTTGTTTGTTGGGGGTGGGGGGTTTTGGTGTGGTCTGGGGGTTGGGGTTTTTTTGGGGATTTGGTGGGGGAAGTGGTGGTGTGGTGGGGGTTGGTGGGTGGTGTGTGGGGGAAAGGGGTGGTGTGGTGGTGGTGTGATGCTGGTGGTGGGGGGTGGGGCTGGTGGTGTGGGGGTGGTGGGTGGGGGTTTTTTTGGGGGTTATGGGGGTGGGTTTGGGGTGGTGGGGGTGTGGGGGTGGTTGGTGGGGATGTTTGTGGTGGGGTGGTGGTGTGGGGGTTGGGGGTTTGGGGGTTGTGGTGGTGTAAAGGGTTTTTGGTTTGGGGGTGGTGGTGTGATGTTTTGGTGGTGGGGTGGTGGTTGGTGCTGGGGGGTTGTGGTGGTGGGGTTGTGTGGTGGGGGGTGGGGTGCTGGTGGTGTGGGGGTGGTGTGGTGGTGGTTGGGGGTGGTGGTGGGGTGTGGGTGTGGTCCCCTGGTGGTGTGATGGGGGTTTTGGGGGTGGTGTTGTTGTTTGGGGGTTTGGTGGGGGTGGGGTGGAGTGGGGGGTTGGGGGTTGTGGGGGTGGGGGTTTTGGTGGGGGTTTTGTGCTGGGGGGTGGGGGGTTGTGTTGTGGTGGTGTGGTGGTGGGTGGTGCTGGTGGTTTTGTGGTGGGGTTGTTGGTGTGGTGGGGGGTGGGGTTTGTGGTGTGGTGGGGGATTTTTCTGGTGTGGGGGGGTGGGGTTTTTTTGTGGTGGGGTGGGGGTGTGGTGGGGTTGGGGTGGGTGTGGGGGTTTGGTGTGGTGCTGGTGGGGGTGCGGGTGTGGTGTGGGGGTTGGGTGTTGGGGGCTGGTGGGGGTGGTGGTGGGGGGTGGTTGGTGGTGGTGTGATGCTGTGGTTGGTTTTGGTGGGTTTGGGTGGTGTTGGTGTGAGGGTTTTTTGGGTGTGGTGGTGGGGGTGGGGGGCTGGGGGTTTGTGTTTTTTTGGGGGGTGGGGATTGGGGGTGGGGGGTTTTGGGGGTGGTGGGGTTTGGTTGGGGTTTGGTGGTGTAAAGCTGGGGTGGGGGTGGGGGGGTGGGGGGGTGTGATGCTGGTGGTGTGGTGGGTTGGTGTGGTGCTGGTGGTTGGGGTGGGGTGTGTGGTGGTGTGGTGCTGGTGGTGTGGGGGTTTGGGAGGGGGGGTGTTTCTTAACGGGGGGGGGGTGGGGGGGGGGGGGTTTGGGGTGTGTTTGGGGGTGTGGTGGTGGTGTGGTGCTGGGGGTGGTTTTTTGGGGGTGGTGTGGGGGTGGGGGGGTTGCTGGTGGGGGGTGGGGGGTGGTTGGGGGTTAATCTGGGGTTTTGGTGGGGGGTGTGGTGCTGGTGGTGATGGGGGTTTTGGTGTGGTGCTGGTGTGGGTGCTGGTGGTGTGGGGGTTGTTGGGGTGGTGTGGGGGTTTGGGGTTTGTTGGTGGTTGGTGATTTTTTGGTGGTTTTGGTGGGGGTTTGTGGTGCTGGTGGAGGGGGTGGGGGGTTTTGGGGTGGGAGTGGGTGGTGGTGGGGGTGGGTGGTGTGGTGGGTGGTGTGTGCTGGTGGGGTTGGTGGTGGGTTCGGGTGGTGTGGGGTGGGTGTTTTTGGTGGTTTGTGGTGGGGGTTTTGGTGGGTGGTGCTGGTGGGGGTGTGGTGGTGGTTTTGTGCTGGAGGTGGGTGCGGGGGGGGTTGGGGTGGTGCTGGTGGTTGGGGTGGTGGTGGGGTTGGGGGTTTTGTTGGGGTGTGGTGGGGGGTTGCGGGGGTTTGTGTGAAAACTGGTGGGGGGTTGGTTTTCTGGGGGGTTGGGGGTTTGGTGTGGTGCTGGTGGTGGTTTTGTGGTGGGTGGTGGGGGGGCTGGTGGTGGGGTGTTTTTTTTGGTGGGGGTTTGGGGTGTGGTGCGGGTGGTGTGGTTTTTTGGGGGAAAAGGGTGGGTGGTGGGGGTGGTGCTGGGGGTTGTGGTGGTGGTGTGGGGGTTGGGGGTGTAATGTTTTGTGGGGGGTTGGTGTGGCTGGTGGTGGGGTTTTTGTGGGGGGGTGGGGGTTTTGGTTTTGGTGTGGGGGTGGTGGTGGGGTGTTTGGGGTTGTTGTGGTTTGGTGGGGGGTTGGTGCTGGTGGGGGTGGGGGTTTGGGGTGTGTGGTGGTGGGGTGGTTTGGGGGGGGTGGGTCTTTTTGGGGGTTGGGGGTGGTGGGGTTTGCTGGTGGTGGGGTGGGGGGTGTGGGGGGTTGGTGTTTTGGGGGTGGTGGGGTGCTGGTGGTTGGGGTTTTTTTGTGTGGTGGTTGGGGTTTGGTGGTGGCTGGTGGGTTTTATGTTTGTGGGGGTGGGGGGCTGGTGGGGGTGGGTGGGGGGGGTGTGGTGGTGGTTTTTGGTTGGGTGGTGTGGTGTTTGATTGGTGTTTGGGGTTTGGGTTTGGTGGGGGGCGGGGGTGGGGGTGGGGGTTTGTTGGTGTGGGGGTTGGGGGTGGTTTTTGGGTTTTTTTGGTGGTTGTGGTGGTGGTTTTAAAACTGGGGTTTTGGGGGTGTGGTGGTGGGGGGTGGTGGGGGGTGGTGGGGGTGGGTGCTGGTGGTGTGAGTTTGGGGTTTTGGGGGTTTGGTGGTGTGGTGCTGGTGGTGGGGTGTTTGGGTGGGGGGTGGTGGTGTGGTGCTGGTGGTGTGGTGGTGGTGGGCCCTGGGGGTTTGGGGTTGGGGGTTTTGGGGTGGGGAGGTGTGATGCTGGGGGTGTGGTGGGGTTGGGGGGGTTTGGTGTTAGGTTTTGTGCTGGGGTTGTTTTTTGTGGTGTGGTGGTGGTGTGGTGTGGGGGTGGGGTTTTGGGTGGGGTTTGGTGGTGTGGTGCGGGGTGGTGTGGGGGCTGGTGGTTTTGGTGGGGTTTTGGTGTGGGTGGGGTTTTGGGTGGGGTGTGGTGGTAGGGGGGTGGTTGGTGGTGTGGTGTTGGGGTGTGGGGTTGATGGGGGTGTTGGTGGTGGTGGGTGCTGGTGGTGGGGTTTTTGTTGGTTGTGGTGGGGTTTTGGGGTGTGTGGGGGGTGTGGTGGGTGGTGTGGGGGTGGTGGGGGGGTGGGTGGTGGTGGGGGTGGTGGGGTGGGGTGCTGGTGGGGGTGTTTGGGGGTGGTGGGGGTGGGTTTTGGGGGGGTGGGGGTTTGGGTGGGGGGTTGTGGTGGTGGTGTGCTTGTGGTGGGGGTGGGGTGCGGGGGTGGTTGTTTTGGTGGGTGGGGGGTGGGGGGTGGGGGGGTGTGGGGGTGGTGGGTGGTGTTGGGGTGCTGGTGGTGTGGATGTGGTGGTGTGGGGGTGGGGGGTGGGGTTTTGGGGTTGTGGTGGTGGGGTGTGGGGTGTGGGGGGTGGGGTTGTGGGGGTGGTGTGTAATGGGGGTGGGGGTTTGGTGGGGGGTGGTGTGGTGCGGGTGGGGTGGTGGGGGTGTGGTGCGGGGTGGTGGTGTTGTTGTGTGGGGGTTTGGTGGGGGGTTTTGTGTTTGGTGGTGGGGGTTGGTTTGGTGTTGTGGGGGGGTGGGGGTTGGTGTGGTTTTTGGTTTTGGGGTTTTGGTGGGGGGGTTTTGGTGCGGTTTGGTTAAATGTTTTTTGGTGTGGGGGTGGGTGGGTGCTGGTGGTGTGATTTTTGGGGTGGTGTGGGTGGTGGGTGGGGTGGGTGGTGGTGTGGTGGGGGTGGGGGCGGTTTTTGTGGTGGGGGTTGTGGTGCTGGTGGTGGGGTTTTTTGGGGTGTGGTGGTGGTGGGTGTGGGGGGTTGGTGGGGGGGTAAAAGTTTTGTGGGTTTTGTGGGGGTTGGTGTGGTGTTTGGTGGTGTGATGTTTGTGGTTTTGGGGGTTTGGTGTGGGGGCTGGTGGTGTGGTTTGGGTGTGGGTGGTGGTGTGGGGGTGGTGTGGGGGTGGGTGTAAAGCGGGGGGGGTTTGGTGGTGGTTTTTTTTGCTGGGGTGTAAATCCCCTTGGGGGTTGGTTGGGGGTTTGGGGGTTTTGGTGTGTGCGGGTTGGGGGGGAGGCTGGGGGTGTGGTGGTGGTGTGGTGCTGGGGGTTTGTGAGGGTGGAGGTGGGTTTGGGGGTTTTGGTGCTGGTGGTGGGGAAGGCTGGTGGTTGTGGGGGTTGGTGTGGGGTTGGGGTGCTGGTGGTTGGTGGGGGTGGGGTGCTGGGGGTTTGTGGTTGGGGGGGTGGGGTTTTTTGGTTGGGTTAAAGCTGGTGGGGGTTGGGTTGGGGGTTGGGGGGTTTGTGGATGTGGTGGGGGGGGGTTTGGTGTTGTAGGCTTGGTGGGTGGGGTGGGTGTGGTGGGGGTGGATGCTGGGGGTTTGTGGTGTGGTGTGGTGCGGGGGGTGTGGTGGGGGGTTGTGCGGGGTGGGGGTGTTTTTTTGTGGTGTGGTGGGGGTTTGGGGTGTGTGGTGGGGGTGGTCTTTTTTGGGGTGGTTGTGGTTGTGGGGGTGGGTGGGCTTGGTGGGGTTTGGGGTTTTTTTGGGGTTTTTTGGGGGTTGGGGGTGGTGCGGGGGGTGTGGTGGTGGTGGGGTGCTGGTGGTGTGATGTTTTTTGGTGTGGTGTGGGGGTTTGTTGGTGGTGGTGTGGTGGGTGTGTGGTGGTGGTTAAAGCTGGTGGTGTGGGGGTGGTGTGGGGGCGGGTTGGGGGTGGGGTGGTGGTGGGGTGCTGGTGGTGGGGTTTTTGGTGGTGTGGTGGTGGTGTGGTGCTGGTGGTGGGGTGGTGGTTTTGGGGGGTGGTTTTGGGGGGGTTGTGGTGGGGGTTGGGGGTGGTTGGTGGGTGGGGGTTGGTGGGGTTTTGCTGGGGGTTTGGGGATTTTTTGGTGGTGTGGGGGTTGGTTTGGGGGCTGGTGGTGGGGTTTTTTGGTGTGGTGGTGGTGGGGTTTGGGGGGTTGGTGTGATGGGGGTGTTGTGGTGGCTGGGGTTTGTTTGGGGGTGGTGGGGTGTGGCGGGTGGTGGGGTGTGGTGGGGTGGGGTGTGGGTGGGGGTGTTGGTTTTTGGTTGCTGGGGTTTTGTGCGGGGTGTGGGGGGTTGGCGCTGGTTTGGGGGCCCCGGGTGGGTGGGGGGTGGTGCTTGGTGGTGTGGGTGTGGTTTTGGGTGTGGGTGGGGGTTTTGGCTGGTGGTGGGTGGTGGTGTGGTGCTGGTGTGGTGGGGTGTGGGGGTGGGGGCGGTGGTTTTTTAAACGGGGGTTGTTGTGGGGGGGGTGGTGCTGGTGGTGTTTTGCTGGGGGTTTGGTTTTCTGGTGGGGGTGGGCTGGTGTGTGGGGTTGGGTGGGTTGTGGTGTGGTTGGGGTGGTTTTGGGGGGGTGTTGTAGTGGGGGTTGGGGTTTGCTGGTGGTGTTTCCTTTGGGTGGGTGCTGGTGGTTGTGGGTTGGGGGTGGTGGTTTGTTTTTTTGGTGGGGGGTGGGGTTTTGGGGTGGGGGTTGGGGTGTTTGGTGGTGTGTTTTTTGTGGTGTGGGCGGGTTGGTGGGTTTGGGGGGTGCTGGGGGGTTGGGGGTGGCGGGGCTGGTGGTGGGGGGTTGCGGGTGGTGTGATTTTGGGGGTTTGGGGTGGTGTGGTTTTTGGGGTGGGGTGGTGTGTGGGGGGTGGTGGTTGGGGGTGGGGGAAAGGGGGGTGGGTTGTTGTGGGGTCTGTTGGGGTGGGGTGGTGGTGGGGGGGTTGCTGGGGTGGTGGGGGGAGTTTTGGGGTTGTTGGTGGGGTGCAGGGGTGGGTGGGGGGTGGGCTGGTGGTGGGGTTGTGGGGGTTTGACTGTTGAGGGTGGGGTGTGGTGGGTTGTGGTGCTGGTTGAGGGGGGTGCGGGTGGGTGTGGGGGTTGGTGGTTTTGGTGCTGGTGGTGTGTGTTTGCTGGGCGGGTGGTTTGTTGGGGGTGGTGGGTGGGGTGCGGGTTTTTTTGGGGTGTTTGGGTGTGTGCGGGTGGGTGCTGCTGGGTTTTTGGGTGGGTGCTGGTGGTGGGGGGTGCGGGTTTTTTTGCTTTTACGGGGGTGGGGGTTTGGTGGTGGTGCTGGTTTGGGGTGCGGGTTGGGGGTGGTGTGGGGCCGGTGGTTGGGGGTTTTGGGCGGGGTTGGGTGCTTGTTGCTTGGGGGGTATTGTTTGGGTTTGGGGGTGGGTGCTGGTGGACCCTGGTGGGGTTGTGGGGGTTGTTGGTTTGGGTGGGGGTGGGGGTTTTCGGGGTGGGTGCTGGGAGTGGGGCCTTGGGCTGGGTGGGGTTGGGGTTGGGGGTTTGGGTTTTGGGGGTGCGGGTTGGGTGGGGCGGGCCTGTGGTGGGTGTGTTTGTGGGGGGTAAGGGGAAAGTGGGTTGGGGTGGTGGGTTGGGGGTTTCTGTTGTGGGTGGCTTGGGGCTTGTGCGGGTGGTTGGTGGGTGGGGCTGTGGGGGTTTGATTGTGGGGGTGGTTGGGGTTTTGGGGTAGTCCATGGGGGGGTCCCGGGGGGTGTGTGGTGGGGTTGGGGTGCTGGTTGGGGGTGTGTGGGGGTGGGGTGCTGGTGGTGTGTTTGGGGTGGGGGCTGTTTGGGTTTGGCGGTGGTGTCCCTGCGGGTTTTGGGGGTTTTGGGGTGCGGGCCTACCTTTTTGGTTTTTTGGGGGGTTGGTTTGGGGGTTGCGGGGGTTAAATGTTTGGTGGGTTTTCCCCCCTTGGTGGGGCGGGTGGGGTGGTTTGTGTGCTTGGTGGTGTTGGGGGTGTTTGGGGTGGTTGTGGGTGGGGGTGTTGCTTGGTGGGTTTTTAGATGGGCGGGGTTGGGGTGGTTTGTGGGTTGCGGTGGTTTTCCCTGGGGGGCTGCATTGGGGGCGGGTTGTTTTGCGGGTGGTGGTTGTGCGGGTGGTGGGTGTTTTGTTGTCGGGGGCTGGGGTGGTGGTGTTTGCTTTTTGGGGGGTGCGGGTTGTCTGGGGGGGGCTTGTGGTGTGCTAAGGGGGTGTGTTGCTTGGTGTGGTGCTTTTGTGCTGCGGTGCTTTTTGGGGTTTGTGATCCCTTTTTTGGTTGCTTCGGGTTTGGTTTTGTGTTTTGCTGGTTGTGCTGCGGGGGGTTGGGGCTGTTTGGGGGCTTTGCTGTGGTGGTGTGGTGTGGTGGCATATGCTTGTGGTGGGGGTGCTGGGGGGTTTGGCTGCTAGGGGGGAAATACTGCTGGTGGGGGGTGCTGGTGGTGTGATGCGGGTTTGGAGTGGTGCGGGTTTGGGTGCGGGTTTTGGGGGTGCTGATGTGGGGGGGGGGGTTTGTGTGGTGCGGGTGTGGGGTGCTGGTTGTGTGGTGTGGTGTGGGTGTTTTTGGTTTTTTGGGGTTGTGTTGGGGCGGGGGGTGGGGGGGGGGGGGGGGCTGTTTGGGGTTTTTCCTGCGGGTGGTTTTCTGTTTGTGGTGTTTGTGGTGGGTGTGCGGGTTTTGTGTGCTGTTGGTGGTTTTTGGGGGCTGGTGGGGGTGTTTGCGGGTGGGGGGGTGCTGGTGGTGTGCTGCGGGTTTGGTGGGGGTGCTGGGGGGTTTTCTGCTGGGGGTAGGTTTGCGGGTTGGTTTCTGTGCAGGTGTGGGGGCGGGGAGGTGTTTTCGGGTGGTTGGTGGGGTGGTTGTTTTGCGGGGTTATCGGTTGGCCCGGGGTGTGTTTGCGGGTGGTTTTCCTGCGGGTGGTGGTTTGGCTGGGGGTGTGGCTGGTGGGGGGTTGGTTGTGGTTGTGTGCGGTGGGGGTGTGCTGCAGGTGATTGGTGCGGGAGGTGTGCTGCTGGGGGTTTGTGCTGTTTTGGTGGTTATGCTTGAGGTGTGTGCGGGTGGGGGGTGTCCCTACGGGTGGGTGCTGCGGGGTTTGTATGTTTGGTGGTGTGCTACCGGGGGTGTGGTGCGTTTTGTGTTGTTCTGCTGGTTGGTGTTTTTTGGATGGTATTTGTTTTGGGCCGGTGGGGGGTGCTGGTGGTGCTTTTAATTGGTGGTGTGTTGTTTAGTTTTGGGGTTTTTGCGGGCGGTTGGGGGGTGTGGTGTTGGGGCTGCGGGGGGTGTGGTGTTTGGGGGTGTGCTGCGGTTTTTTTGCTGTGGTTTGGGGTTTTTGGTTGGGTGTGGGTGGGGGTTTGTGGGGGCGGGTTGAAATTGTGCTGGTGTATTGTGCTGGGGGTGTGCTGCGGGTTGTTTTGCTGCTGGTGGGTCTGGTGGTTTGGTGTATTGCTGGTGGATTTGTTGCAGGGGGTGTATTGCTGGTGGTGTAATGCGGGTGGTGAAATGCTGGTGGTGTGGTGGGGGGTGGTTATTGCTTGTGGTGTGGTGGCTGGTGGTGTGTTGGCTTGCGGGTTTTGAGGCTGGGGGTGTATTGTTTTTGGGGTGTGGTGCTTGTGGTGTGCTGCGGGGTGTTTTTGCTGTGGGGAAAGGTGAGGGTGGTGTGGTGCTGGTGGTGTGGTGCTGGTGTGTGGTGCGGGTTTGGTGTGTGCTGGGGTTTTGTGTGCTGGTAGTGTGCGGGTGGTTTTTGTGCTGCTGCTGGTTTTTTGATGGGGGTGTGGTGCTGGGGGTTTTGTGCTGCTTTTTTGGGTTGGTTAGTATGTGCTGCTGTTTGTGTGGTGCTGGGGGGTGTGGTGCGGGTTTGGGTGTGGTGCTGGGGGTTTGTGGTGCGGGTGGTGTAGTGCTGGTGGGGGGTGGTGCGGTGGTGGGGTTGTTGGGGGTTTTTGGTGCTGGGGGTGTGGTGCTGGTGGTGTGGGCTGGGGGTGGGTGCTGGTGGTGTGGTGCGGGTGGTTTAGGGTTGCGGGTGTTTGGTGCTGGTGGTGTGGTACTGGTGTGTGGGCGGGTTGTAGACGCTGGTGGTGTGGTGCTGGGGGTTGTTTTGTGGTGGTGTGGTGCGGTGTGTGGTGCTGGTGGAGTGGTGTGGTGGTGGGGCTGGGGGTTGTGGCTGCTGTGGGTTTGCTGCTGGGGGGTGTGCTGTTTGGGGTTTTGGATGGGGTGGTGAGGGGTTTTGGGGGATGCTGGGGGTGTGTAAAGTGAAATGGTTTTTTGGTTTGGGTGTGAGGGTTTGGGGTGCTGGTGGTGTGGCGGGTTGTTTTGTAAATGGGGGTTTTGGGGGGGTGGGTGTGATGGGGGTGTGGTGAGGTAGTGTGTGTGATGGTGGTGTGGCCCGGTGGTGGCGCGTGGGGGGTTTTTGGGAAGGTGATTTTCGTTTGGGGTTTTGGGGGAAAAGGGTGGTGTGCGTTTGTGTTGTGGTGAGGGGTGGGGTGATGGTGGTGTGTGACGGGGGTTGCTGTGATGGTGGGGTTTTTGAGGGTTTTTGTGTGATGGTGGGTGTGTGGGCTGGTGTTTGGGTTATGTTTTAAGGTGGTTTTATGAGGGTTTGGTGTGGTGGGGTTTTGGTGTGTGGGGGGTGTTTTGTGTGAGGGTGGTCTGGTGATTTTGGCGATGGTGGTGGGGGGGGGGTTGTTGGGGGGTGTGTGATGGTGGTGGGGTGGGGGTGGTGTTGTTTGGTGGTGGGTGCTGGTGGTTTTTTAAGGGGGGTTTGTGGTCCATGGTGGTGTTTAGGGTTTGGTGATTGATGGTGGTGGGCGATGGTGGTTTTTTGAAGGTGGTGGGGTGTTTGGGATGTTGAGGGTTTGGTGTGTGAGGGTTTGTGACGATGGTGGGGGGTTTGAAGGGTGGTTTTGAATTTGGGGTGTGTGCGGGTTGGTTTTGTGAGGGTGGGGGTGGGGGTTTTTGAAGGGGGGTTTTTTAAAAACCGGGGTTTTAAAAAAAGGGCCCTTTTAAGGGTTTGTAAAGGCAGAAAAATAAAAAGAAGAAAAACTTGACTTGTATTAAAACCTTCAGCAAGTATAAAAACCCAGTATTAAAACTATATCACTATGTACAGCAACAGGCACACAGCATAATCAAGGCAAAGAAGCTGTCAACAAAACAGCAGACCACCCTCCCCTTTAAACCCGCCTAGAAGAAAATGCAAGGGTAAAAGGGGTTTGTTTAACCAAGTCACCTTCACGAATTTCCAGATTAGATTAGTCGAACCCCAGGGCAAAGCTAGACGATGGGGCCCGGGGTCGTTTCCACCCCCAGTATCTGGTTCGCTGGTTGGGGAGGTGCCTTTTAATAGGGTGTAACATGGCCAATAAAAAGGGTTTGTAACTTGCATGGGTCACCTCCCCCCTTTAAAAAAGCTCGTAAAAAGGCTTCCCCCCTCCAAAATGTAGCAGTTTCCCCCATTGGGGACTGAAAAAGGAACTGCCTTCCTCTCAACATCCAACTCTTAAAAGAGTCCGCTTTATTTGCAACATAAAACCAAACCCCTAAACTTTGAGGGGACAGAGACGTAGGGCCATCGTAGGTCCCAAGATTTCCCCGTGGGCTGTAGCAAAAATATTCCCTCACAAAAAAAAAAAAAAAAAAAAAAAAACCCCAAATTAAAATTTCTTTGTATATAAAAAACGGGGGGGGGGGGGGAGAGAGAAATAGAGCCTTTTTCTACCTTTAAAGGGCCCTAAAAATATCCCAACTTAAAAAATTTTATGACCGGGGCAAACATTTGGCCAGCATATTTTCTTTTTCTGCTTTGTGGGATAATTTTAAAAGTTGTATGGTGCACCCTGATGGACCACTTTATAAGTCGATATTATGATTCTTTATTGCTTGGGTGAAAACACCAAGGGTTGTGGGGCCCCTATAGACGGGACCACCGGGGAAATTTGGCAATGTAAACATTAAAGTGCTCAAAAGGGCCCGTTTCAGCGCGAGGGCTTCTTTTCAGTTTTTTTAGAGAAAGGCCCCCTGGTGCTTGGGAGGTACTTTGGCCCAAAGAAGGGCCCCAGGGCCCCCTCTTTTTCCCCCGGGCCCGAAAAAGTACTGGGCCCCCTCCCCAGACTCAAAAAGCACAACCTGTAATGAAAAAAGGGGTTTTTAAAAAATCGGGAAGGGCAAAAGAAGGTGCAGTGCAAAGTTTAAACTTTTTTCTTTTGTTTTAAAACATTTTGACATTCTGGGGTCCAATTAAAAGGTTTTCTTTGTGCTTTTAAGTGAGTTTAGGGGCTAAAATATCTGAGTAGTTTCTATGAATCTTCTGTAAAATCCTACCATGCCTTGGAACCTTTAAGGGATTTCTATCATGAGGGGACTGGATAATTTTCAAAGGCAAGAAAATTTAGCAAATTTTACGGGCCCTTTTTTCCACTACCTTTCTTCAGGCGAAAAAATGTAAAAGTAGCCCGGCCAAAGGAAAGGGGCTTGATAAGCTAAAAATTAAGTTTGGGAAAAATTTTGGAAGGCCCCAAAAAGAGCCTTAAGCCCCAAACATGTTTCTGATCCCCAAATATCCCGACACAAAAAACAATGCCATTTAGGGAAGCTGCCGTGCCCCTTTGAGTTTTTTAATAACCTGAAGGTTTAAATTTTTGGGAAAGAAGCGAGCGGTTTTTATTCTGAAGGGGGGAAAAATGTAAAATTTATTTAAAGATTTTTGGAAAATTTGAACGCAGAGATTTTTTTTGGGCCTTTTTCTGTCAAAAGGGACCTGTGGGAAAACCCTTTTAAGGAGGTTTTAATCTGGACACAAAAGAAGCCTTACCCACAAAGTCGATTAAGTCATTCAGACTGGCAGAGAGGTAAGCATCTTCAATAGTGAAACCCCATTAAAACCTTTAATGGTTGTCGTGCACATTCGAAAAATTTCCTCAGCTTTCCCTTTAAAAAGGAAGAACGGGAAGCCCCCTGGACAAGGGCGACTCCCCCCACTAAACCCAAGGGTCTAACAGAAAATTTTACCTCCAGCTGAAGTAATCCCTGTTTTTTTAGGATTAGCTCTGTAGGGGGGGGAGTTTTAAAAGGTTTTAAAAATTTCCTACATCTACGTCATGATATCTGTTACAAAAAACGCGATTTCAAATAACATAGAGAAAACTCCATGAATACTAGAAAGGCTGCCCTTCTAGCATCCCGCCGTTACTGGGTTTTTTTAACAAGTTAAATCAGTATCCTGGTCCAATTTTCCATTAAAGAATTTATTAAGAATTTTAATAGTGCTTTAGGGTTTCAACCCGGTAGGCCCAAATAACCCAAAGAAATTAAAAAAATTTAAAAAAATTTTTTTAAAAACAAAATTTAAATTTTCTAGGGGTATATTATCAAAGTAAATTTATAGTAATCAATATAAAACAAAAAATTCATAAAAATCACCCTTTTCTCGTGCAGTAGTTTGTGCTGAAGGCACATTTTTCAAACTTTTAAAGGCTTTTAAAATACCACCTGGTACATTGTTTTAAAATTTAATAACATAAAACCAAAAAATTACAATTTAAATTTTTTTGTTAAAGTGTGTAAGTGCTCTAAGTAGTTCACTATGTTTAAGGCTCGATAGCCCTTTAAACCCTTTACGACTAAAAGTCCTCAAAAACTAACTTCTTGAAAAAACCTGGCAATTTAGCCCCCCTTTCTTGAACAATAAAGCCCAAATGTTAAGCCGAAAAACCCCAAAATAACAAGCAACAGCGACACCCGTATCAGGAACAAGGGGGATAATATAAAAGACACAAAATAGGGGACCTTTGCAGATCCTCCACAAAAATCACAAAACTCCCCTACTACTTGAATTAAGTTCACATAAAAAAAATCCCCCGACTGTGACAGTACACAGATACCAGTACAAATTAGGTCAAGAACTACAGCTCAGGACCTGAGTTTCTCAGATGGTTTTAAGCGGCACACAACCTCTACAACGTCGAAAATTTTTAAAAATTTTTAGACTATGTTCTGTTAAAAAGAGTTACATAGAACCCAACAAAAAGAAAGCACAGAGACGAACTTCCAAAAAGGGCCCGTAAGGAAAACCCCAAACTTGTCAGAAGCCAAACCAAACAGAAAAGAAAGGGGATTTAAAGCAAAAACAGTTTTCAACCCCGGTGAGGTGTGAACACCCCCCTTGATCACGTGACTCCGGGGCTGCTGCTCCCCAGAAACACAGAGAACCGGGAGCAAAGAGCAACGGCAGAGCGATGTTAGACAATGCTGCACTAAACTTTCCCGAACTTTACCTGAATAATATATTATGCCCCAAACCTAATAAAATAACTAAGTCAAAAAAATATAAAGCAATATATTACGATTAGCTAATATCGAAATATAAGCAATAAAAATTATATGAACAGGTAGTATACATTATTAATTGTGACCCATTCCGGGTCGCAATAATATCCTATGTAATTTTTTTTGGGAAAATCCGAAAAGTTATCAGGATAAGAATGTAAGAGTGCAGTTAAATTTTTTACTTAGTTTCAGAAGCCCCCCCTTTAAAAGGGGTTAGGGTCCTTGAGGACGACTAATTTGGAAGCTTAACATTAATTTAGAAATAGAGGCAAAAAGTCAAGGGGCATCCCCCGAGTAGAGGACAAGTCTTACTGGGGCTTTTTTCTGTGTAAAAAAAGGCTTTAAATTTTTTTAATGTGGAAGTTTTAAATTTTGAGGTCTTTTCAAGGGGAGACACCACATAATTCGAAATTTACTTACAATTTGCAAAAAGGTTCCGTGAAGGGTGGGCCCGGTACAGGGTTTCTGTACCCAACACCTGTCTCCTGGATGGAAAAGGGAAGAAACTTTTTAATTTCTGTCATACCCTCATCTATTTGACCCCTTTAAGTCAGCCTAGCTAAACTGACGTGCCACCCGCAACCTTAAGTGGGTTGTAAGTATTGAGCTAACGTCTTATCCCACCATCCTTTCTTGAACACCCGAAGAGGACCCGTACTTGCCCCAAAACACTCAAAAAAGGGCAACCCGGGAAACTCCTGCCAGTTTCTCTTATTGAAAAAAAAAACAAGGAGTATTCATTCCTCTGTAAAAATGCATACAAAAAAATTCTCATCATGGTTATTTTTAAAGTTTATGAATCTTTCCAAGGCGCCTTGGCTGAGGGTGATAGGGAGTGGGGTAAGTTTTGGGGGTTTTCCCAACCTAGTTAATGCTTCCCTAAAACTTTGGGCAGGAATTAGTACCTTGACACTTTTAAAATTATGGAATACCAAAACAAGATAGAACTTTGTTAAAGTTTAAGGGTTACTTTTGTGTTAATACTGTCATGGGGAATTGCTTAGATATCTAGTTACTCTTTTTTAATGGTAAAAGTAGTTTT
>NC_069427.1:662907-719162 GCF_026875155.1 Cherax quadricarinatus
ATACATACAATACATACATACAAACATAATACAACATAACATACATACATAACAATACATAAATAAAAAATACATAATACATCACAAAAAAAAAAAAAAAAAAAAAAAAAAAAAAAAAAAAAAAAAAAAAAAAAAAAAAAAAAAAAAAAAAAAAAAAAAAAAAAAAAAAAAAAAAAAAAAAAAAAAAAAAAAAAAAAAAAAAAAAAAAAAAAAAAAAAAAAAAAAAAAAAAAAAAAAAAAAAAAAAAAAAAAAAAAAAAAAAAAAAAAAAAAAAAAAAAAAAAAAAAAAAAAAAAAAAAAAAAAAAAAAAAAAAAAAAAAAAAAAAAAAAAAAAAAAAAAAAAAAAAAAAAAAAAAAAAAAAAAAAAAAAAAAAAAAAAAAAAAAAAAAAAAAAAAAAAAAAAAAAAAAAAAAAAAAAAAAAAAAAAAAAAAAAAAAAAAAAAAAAAAAAAAAAAAAAAAAAAAAAAAAAAAAAAAAAAAAAAAAAAAAAAAAAAAAAAAAAAAAATACAATTATACATCACATACATACATAACATACATACATACATACAAAATACATACATAACCATACATAACACATACATAACATACATACATACAACATCATACATAAACATACATACAAACATACATACAACATCATACATCAACATACATACATACTACAAATACATACAACATACATACATAACATCAAACATACATAACATACATCATACATAATACATACATACTACATACATACAATACAACATAATACATACATTACATACATACATACATAACATACATAATACACTACAACATTCAACATACAACATACAACATACATACAACATACAACATACACATACTTACATCTACATAATACATACATCATACATACATACATAACATAAACATACATAACATACATACATAACATACACATACATACATACATCTAATCATACATACATAACATACATACATACATACAACATACATAACATACATACATACATACAACATACATACATACATACATACATACATCACATACATAATCAACATACATACAAACATACATACATACATACATACATAAAACATACATACATACATACATACAAATCATACATAACATTCATACATACATACATACATACATACATTCATACATCCATACATACATACAAACATACGTACATACATACATTTCATACATACATACAATACATGACATACATACATACATACATACATACATTCATACATACAAACATACATACATACATACATACATACATACTTACCATACATTCATACATACATACATACATACAAACATCATACATTTTTTTTCCCCCCCATACATACATACATACAACATAATACATTCTACATACATACATACATACATACATACAAACATACGTACATACATACATTCATACATACATACATACATACATATATACATATCATACAAACATACACAAACATACATACATACATACATACGTACAATACTACATACAATACATACAAACATACTAACATACATACATACATACATACATACATACATACATACACTACATACATACATACATACATACAAACATACGTACATACCTACATACACACATTCATACATACATACATACATACAAAATGACATACATACAATACATACGTACATACATCCATACTACATACATACATACAATACAAACATACATACATACATACATACGTACATACATACATACATACATACATACATACATACAATACATACATACATAAATTCATACATACATACAACATACATTCATAGCATACATACATTCAACATACATACATACATACATACAAACATACGTACATACAATACAACATACTTCATACATACATACATACATACATACAAACTACATACATACATACATACGTACATACATATCATTCATACATACATACAATCATCACATACATACATTACAAATACATACATACATACGTACATACATACATACATACATAACATACATACGTACATACATACAACATTTCATACAGTATACTTATTTAAAAATGATTGGTTTTAGGAAATATAATTCCTTTGCAGATGGAAAGTTTACATTTATTAAATAGTTAATTGATGTACAATCAACGTTGACTGATAAACAATCAACGTTTATTGATGTACAGTCAACGTTGACTGATGTACAATCAACGTTTATTGATGTAACAGGTCAACGTTTGACTTGATAACAATCAACGTTTAATGGATGTACATCAACGTTGACTGATCAACAATCAACGTTTATTGATGTACAGTCAACGTTGGACTGATTAAACAATCGAACGTTATGAGACACTCAACGTTGACTGATAAACAATCAACGTTTATTGATGTACACTCAATGGGGGAACATGACTGATGTACAATCAACGTTTATTGATATGCAATCAACGTTTAATGATGTACAATCAATATTTACTTGTGCACAATCAACGTTTATTGATGTACAGTCAACGTTTAGTGATGTGTAATCAACGTTCAGTTACGTGCAATCAACGTTTACTGATGTACACTCAACGTTTACTGATGCACAATCAACCTTCATTGGTGTTCAGTCAACGCTTAGTGATGTGTAATCAACCTTTATTGATGTACAATCAACGTTTTAGTGATGTGTAATCAACCTTTATTGATGTACAATCAACGTTTACTGATGTACATCAACGTTTATTGATGTACAGTCAACGTTTATTGATGTACAATCAACTTTTATTGATGTACAATCAACGTTTATTGATGTACAATCAACGTTTACTGATGTACAATCAAACTTTGCTGATGCACAATCAATAAACTTTTATTGATGTACAGTCAACGTTTACTGATGTACAATCAACATTTACTGATGTGCAAACAACGTTTACTGATGTACAGTCAACGTTATTGATGCACAATCGACGTTTATTGATGTACAATCAACTTTTAGTGACGTATAATCAACCTTTACTGATGTACAATCAACGTTTGCTGATAGACAATCAATGCGTGTTGATGTACAATCAATATTAGAGATGTGTAATCAACCTTTATTGATGTACAATCAACCTTTATTGATGTACAATCAAAGTTTACTGATGTACAATTAATGTTCATTGATGTACAATCAACGTTTATTAATGTACACTCAGCGTTTATTGCTGTACAATCAACGTTTACTGATGAACAATCAAGATTTTCTGATGTACAATAAACGTTTATTGATGTACAATCAACGTTTACTGATGAACAATCAACGTTTCTTGATGTACAGCCAATGTTTATTGCTGCACAATCAACGTTTATTGATGTACGATCAACATTTAGTGATGTATAATCAACCTTTATTGATGTACAATCAACGTTTACTGATGGACAATCAACACTTTTTGATATACAATCAACGTTAGTGATGTTTAATGACCGTTTATTATGTACAGTCAGCGTTTACTGATATACAATTAACGTTCATTAATGTACAATCAACGTTCATTGATGTAAAATCAACGTTTATGGATGTATAATCAACGTTTTCTGATGAATAATCAACGTTTATTGATGTACAATCAACATTTAGTGATGTACAATCAACGTTTATTGATGTACAGTCAAGGTTTTTTGATGCACAATCAGCGTTTATTGATGTACAATCAACATTTACTGAAGTACAATAAACGTTTTTGATGTACAATCAAAGTTTATTGATGTACAATCAACGTTTGGTGATGTATAATCAACGTTTATTGATAAGTTCTTAGTTCCATTTTTAAATTACATATATTTTTGGTTCTAAGTATTGATTTATTTACGTTCAACTTTCAGTAACTGGCCCAACATCACTGATTCTTCTGGACTCTTATGCAAAACCTGGTGAGTAGACAACTGTAAATCTTGTCTGTCTTATGTAATTCCAATAAACACAATAATGTGTTATGTGTCTTGTTTATATCAATTTCTGTCTCAAGTAGTTATGTTACATATGCTTATTTGGCACCTATTGCCTCTGATAACTAAATAATAGCATATTTCGTACATATATACAGTTGTGTAGCGCAATATGGACGAGCCTCTGCCAAGGTAGTGATAGAGTGAATGATGATGAAACCTGTGTCTTTGTTATGGGTCACCTGCCTCGTGGGACACCCCCGGTGTCTTAAAATATTAAATGAATATGTTAAATTTTATAAATAAAGCTATTAACTAGTATCTATGTTTAATATGTACGTATATAGTAAATACACAACAAAGGTATATATCCTCCGGTGAACTTAACCATTGTGACACTTTCGTAAAATTAAGAATATATACAGCGACAGGTGTTTCTCGGTGTATCATACTCGAAGATTTACTTATTCCGCTTTTAATAAATTACAATAATAATAATAATTATAATAATAATTTAATAATTATAATAATAATATAATAATAATTAATAATAATTTTAATAATAATTATTATTATTATTATTATTATTAGTATTATGATTATTTTTATTTTTATTTTTATTATTTTTATTTTACAAGAACATGATACAGGTATACAGGACCACAGCTGACTCTGTGACATACTAGACACAGTCTCTGGTCGATGCGTAACAGTCCGGAAAACAAGGGTTAATTTTGTCCCCGGGGAGGATGCGACCACACCAGTCGGCTAACCACCAAGATACTTGCCAGGAGACCTTGGATTATACCTGGAGAGGGGTTTCGGTGATCATCGCCCCATCGGACCGGTCATGAGGACCAGGTCTCATGGTGGATCTGGGTTAGATCATCAAGGCTGTTAGTGCTGGCCTACGTAAACCGTGTTTACGAACCACAGCCAGGCTGGTCAGGTACTGAATTTTGGTGCCTGTACAGATCAATCTTGAGAAGAAAACCCCTTATGTGTGCTGCTAGGTGAACGAGGACAGAAGGTTCATGTGATTACCTGTACTTTACTCTGTGAAGGATGTGTTCTTGTTTGCTCCCGTGGACTGAACATATGCCCTCCATTCGTGCTATTTTCCAGACTTAAGGAAGAAATTGAGGGCAGGAGATGGAGATTCGGCGATGACGAGGAAACAAGTGGATTCGTAGTAGTCCTCCTGTTCGTGTCATCTGGTCATGAGAAGGATCGTGGTCAGTGGCTGGACAGTCAGGGGTCGACGAAGTTGACGATCAAGAAGACGAATGGAAAGCCAGAGAAATCGATGAGAAGAAAAGAGACTGCTGTGGAAAAATCCTGTGGAACCGCCAACGCATTCTCGGTGTTCCCGGACGATGTGAGTTGACTACTGGGTCGTCACGACGATCGACAACTAGGAAGGTAAGAATATGTTGTTGTTGGGAGATAACCAGGTTAGATTATGGATAGGGCATTCTGCTTGGATAGGACAGGAGTAGGAGAAAAAGGGTATGCTTTCCTGGGGGATGGGATGGAGGACATTGTTAACCGGCTTGACAACATCATGAGGTAATGGGTATCATTACTATTATTTGCCTCTTTGCTGGAGGGCAATGATGTGGCAGCGTTTGTTGTGTGGATTTAGTTAGAAAGGTCAGGTCAGCTATAGACATAATTAGGATGATGTTGGGGGGCGCCTGTTATATGTGGCTTTGTCCAGAAGATGGTGTTGGTAATGTCTGGGTTGGCCAGAGCAATTGGTTTTAATTGTTGGATGGATAAAACACTGTAAGGATAATGCAGTACCATTCATTGACATGGACAACTTCTATGGCCGAAATGATATGTATGACTGGGGAATGGGTTCATTATCCAGGGCAGTGAGTGGGTTTTCTTTGCTAAAAAAAGTTGTGGGGGTTGTTAGAATGTAATTCTTGGATTAGTTAGAGGTATGGTTTAGAAATGATTATAATGAGGTATGGATATATTGACTTATGCTCTGATATTAAGATTCTTAAATTGTAATGGTCATGGGTAATCTGGGTAATGATAATTTCAGAATTGTGGTAAAAAAAAGATGTTAGGGTATATCAAATTAAATTAATTTAATCACAGTAATCAAAATAATATATTAATCTCTTCTCTCGTGTACTGTATTATTGGCTGAAAAGCACATATCCAAATTTATAATTCTTTAGTTCTCTCTGGTACATTAACATTTAATAAGATTTAAATATGTTAAAAGGTAAGTTTGTGTGTATGTGTGTAGGGGCTCTAAGTAGTTCATTATGTCTCACGACTCGACTAGACTTTAAAAAAGTGACTGACAAAGTCCTCAAATAAACTGAATTTCATGACCAACTGGCAATAAGAACAGTCTGCTTGAACATTAAAAGAATGCTAATTCCCATAGCCATATAAACAAGCAAACTGTGTCTCAATCAGGATCTAGGAGAATAATATAAAAAGACAGGAAGTAGGGGACCATCAGCAGATCCTCCACAAAAGTCACAAACCTCACATATAATATGAATCTAAGTTAAGCATAATAAATCCCCGACTGTGACAGTACACAGATACCAGTACAAGGTAGGTCCAGAAGCTACAGCTCATGACCTGAGTTTCTATGAGTGTCTATGCGAACACAACCGCAGTTACAACGTCGAATTCACTAAGTCTATTACAATGGTCTGTGAACAGTCTCCAGAATCTACAACAAATGAGACGTGACGAATTTACAACCAATGGCAATAAGGGAGATTTAGGCATCGTTGTCAGGAATACGTCCATCCACCAAGAGAGTCTAGAACAGACTGTATTACTTCAGGTGAGGTGTGATCACCCCCCCCCTCGATACTCGTGATAGCTCCGTTGACAGTGCTGAAGTAACAAACTAGAGCCGTCAGAGTACGAGACACAGCGATAATTACAGTAGTTAGACAAACAAGACTTGAACTTTGAGCACATAATTTATGTATTTATCAGACCTAACAAAGGGAAACTATGTCAAATATTAAGATAAAGCATTAATTTACGATTTAGCTATTATCGCACATATAAGCACTTTAAAATTATATGACAAGGTAATATTATATAAAGTTTACATATTTATGATAATATTCATTTAACCCTTTCAGGGGTTGAAACAAAAGTCTCTGAAGAATTTGGAAGAGTTGAGGATAATGGAACAAGAAGAGGCAATATGGACACCCACGATGCCTTTGTACTTCTCACATAGTGCTTGGAGTCGGACCAGGTTGACAAATTTCCTAAGATGTGCCACCTTCATATGATATACCTATTCTGCACGTATGACAGTATCCTGAGGCTGATTTTTACAAAATGTTACTTAACCTTACTCAGAAGATTGGGGGGGGGGCAGTGGGAAACCAAGCTTCTCTTCAGTCAGACTAGGAGGGATTGGTGTCCGTAAAGTCATCAACAAAAATTGCGCTACCTGCTTTTCTGTACTCATGTGTTGCATCCTGAAAGGTTTGTAGCATTTGTTCTCTCATGAACATCTTGGGACATGATTGGGAGTCAGAACCTTAAGTTCATTGACGGAGGCCATGAATCTGGGATAATCTAAACGTGTTCTGAAACCAGAACCTGCTCCCCCAACAATTACAAACAGTCGCACATGGGATGGCCCGATAGTGGAGAAAATAGCCTCAACAATTCTTCAGAGTGTGTCAGGGGAGGTTAGAGCCCGCCTCCTGGCATTGAGAGCTCTCGTGCAGGGGACTTTCTGTTGGCGGTTTCCAAATCTGCCTTGGCCTCACGCCTCGACCCCAGGACTATCCACATTGGTGTTGCCCTTCGACTTTGCAGCCACTATTATCGCCGAACAACAGGTGCATTTGTGCAGTAACATGGTCTTGTATGTAGTAAATATGAGGAAAGATTGCTAGTATGTGGAGGTTAATAACATTATCATGTGTGGCTCACAAATCCAGATGCCCAAGCAGTAGGGAGCACCCCATCTATGCCAGATCTGATGGCTGCCCAGAAGTTCCAGATGGTATAACCCTTCAAGCTGGAACAGAGACGGTATGCAGGTGGGGTGGGACTATACATGTTCATATAACTTGGCTGATACCTATCTCCATTACACCAGGGAGGAAGGAGGGGCAAGCTGCCAGGCTTCAGGGAGTCCCAAAAGTCTAGAATATATGAGGGAAACTTGCCAATCATTTAGTTTGTTCCATAGCTACAGAGACCCTTGGCTCATGGGGGTAAGAGTGCATACTAAGTTCATTAAGGAGCTGGGGAAAAAAGACTCTATCAGGGTAATCTGGTATACCTGCTGGCATGCTAGTTTTCTGTTTAAAGCGACTCAGTGCTTGCTACTTCGTAGGGGTTAATGCCTGCTGTATTTTGGGCACACGCCCCAGTTCTGATAGAGCTGGATGAGATTTTCGCATTATTTAATCAGTGGACAAACATTGTATTACAACATTGTACTAGACATTTAATTCTATCTCATTAATGTACTGTATACGTCATCTTTATATCAGCAATATATCTATTAAACCTTTTGTGCCTTATTATGTAATATAATTTACTTATTGGTAAAAAGAATGAAAAAGATGGGGTAGTAGGGGGAAGTGGAATATTTAAAACGGTTTCAGGAGAATCCAATATTCTTCTGAAGCCTGTTTTGATCCACATTCTCCGAGGCGTTGGCTGTGGGTTCCACAATTTACACCACAGGTGATCACCTTATATTTATATTATATATATATATATTATATATATTATATATTATATATATATATATATATTTATTTTTATATATATATTTTTATATATATTTATTTAGATTTATTTATTTTTATACATTTATACATACCTAAAAGAAATAGGTTAATTCTTACTGATGATTGACCTTCTCATTCATTTATTAATGCAACAATATTATTGCTGATTCTTATATCAGTGTTGGTTTGATGTATATGGTATATTGATTCTTCATGTTTGCTGGACCAGTGAAACTTTGTTCACTGATAAGAGAGCTCGGATGTACTGGCAAGGGATCCCTTGTGAAGTGGCCTTTTCTAAAAAACTCACAAGTAATGCCGTCTTTGACAACCAGTAAGTTATTAAACGTTAAATTTATTCTTAATTTTATTTTCTCGAATGAACCACAAAACGCCTTCCTTTCCGTCTTGCCTCTTTTCTCTCTTCACTTTCTTTACGCCATTTTTCTATAATATTTTTGTCGCAAAATTTTTCTCATTAGTTTAAATGCACCAAACACCTGTTTTTATTGTTCCAATATTACAATAATATAATATAATATAATAAATATAATAATATTTTTATATTACATACCACATACAAAGGTATACAGACCATACTGACATCACTGACTACTTCTGTATAGAAAAGTCACTTGTTATGCTCAGCATATGGGAAATTAAATCAGGTTTGACACCAACAGTCGACTAACATCCAGAGTACCCTTTTATTGATGGCATTACATAGATAACAGTATAAAGAAAACACGCTCAAATGTTCTACTCGCTGGAATCGTACCCAGAACCTCGCCGTTGTGAAGCAGGAGCTTTAGCCAATAGGCCTCGGGGAAGGGGCACCTTAACATATTTTCTTATCGTGTACTATTACGATGCCAGGAATCACGTCTTATTGTTTATCTCTTTTCTGATAAGAGCAGGAGGTGAGATTAGTAATGGTGGAGGCTTGTGGAAGTAGAGTGGTTAGAGAAGGTGGTTTAGATTCTGGTGGTTGTGGTGTGGTGTGGTTTGCTGGTGGTTGTGAGGTGTTGGTGGTGGGAGTGGTGCTTGTGGGTGTGATGGAGTTTGGTGTGGTGTGGTGTGGTGCTGGTGGTATGTGATGTGGTGGTGTGGTGTTGTGTGTGCTGGTGGTGTGCTGGTGGTGGTTTGGTGGTGGTGTGGATTGGTGTTGTGATGGTTGTAGGTGTGGTTGTTGGTTGATGCTGGTGGTGTGGTGCTGGTTTGGTGATGGTTGTGTGATGGAGGTGGTGTGGTGGTGGTGTGGTTCTGGTATTTGGGGTTTTTTGGGGGTTATGGTTGTGGTTTTGCGGTGGTTTCGGTGCTGGTGTGTTTATGGAGGTGTTATGGAGCTGTTGTGGTGGCACTGGTGGTGTGATGGTGGTTGTGTGTTTGTGGTGTGGTGGTGGTGGAGTGATTGTGGTGGTGTGGTGTTGGTGTTGTGCTTGTGTGTTGATTGTGGTGGTGTTGTGGTGGTGTGTTGCTGGTGGAGTGATTGCTGTGGTTTGGTGTTGGTGTGGTGCTTGTAGTGTGTGATGGTGGTTAGGGTGCTTGTGTTTGTGATGCTGGTTGGTGTGGTGGTGGTTGTGTTGCTGTTGGAGTGATGTTAGTGGTGTGGTGGTGGTGTGGTGCTGTTGGTGTGATGGTGGTGTGAGCTGATGTTGTGATTGCTGGTGGTGTGGTGGTTGGTGTGGGCTTGTGGGAGTGTGCTGGTGGTGTGATGCTGGTGGTGATGTTGTGGTGGTACGGTGCTTGTGTTGTGATGTGGTGGTCTGTGGTGGTGGTGTTGGAGGTGGTGTGGTGCTGGTTGGTGTGATGTTGGTGTGGTTCTGGTGGTGTGATGTGTGGTGGTTGTGGTGCTGGTGTATGTTCTGGTGGTGAGATGGTGGTTGGTTTGTTGGTGTTGTGGGCTGGTGGTGTGATGGTGGTTTTGTGCTGGTTTTGTGATGTGGTGGTGTGTTGGTGGTGTGGTGCTGGGTTGTTTGGTGATAGTTTTGTGCTGGTGGTGTGATGGTGGTTGGTTGGTTGGTGGTGTGGTGTGTAGTGGTGTGATTGTGGTGTGGTGCTGGTGGTTTGATGTGCTGGTGGTGTTGTTTTGGTTGTTGTGGGGGGGCAGGTGGGTGGTGCTGTGGTTTGATGCTGGTGTTTGGACACGCAAGTGGTTTTTTTTGCTTGTGGTGTGATGGTGGTAGGTGTGGTTGTGGTGTTGGTGATGGTTGGTTGTGTTATGATGTGGTTTGTGGTGCTGGTGGTGTGATGCTTGTTTTGTGGGTTTTGGTGTGTAGCTTTGGTGTGATGTTGGTGTTTGGTGGTGGTGTTTGGGTTTGTTGGTGGTGTTATGGTGGTGTGGTGCTGGAGGATGTGATGATTTCTGGTTGTGTGTTTGTTGGTAGTTGTGCTGGTGTGTGGTGGTGGTGTGGTGCTTGTGGTGTGATGGTGGGTTTTTTGCTTGGTAGTGTATTAAGGTGGTGGTGTGTGTTGTGGTGTGGTACTGTTGGAGTGATGTTCTGGTGTGGTGGTGGTGTGTTGTCTGTGGTGTGATGGTTGTGTGGTTTTGTGGTGGTGTGATTCTTGTGGTGTGTGTGTTGGTGTTGGTGTGGTGGAGTGGTGCTTGTGGTGTGATGCTGGTGGTGAATTGTTGGTGTGGTGTGGTTGTTGTGATTGTGGTGGGTGGTGGTTTGGTGGTTGTTTGGTGTGTTGGTTGATTCTGGTTGTGTGGTGGTGGGGTTTGGTGGTGGGTGGTGTGATGGATGTGTGGTGTGGTGGTGTGGTGAGGTTGCTGGTGTTGTGATGGTGGGGTGTGGTGGTGGTGTGGTGGGTGGTGTGTGTGATTGTGGGTGGTTGGGTTGGTGGTGTGGTGCTGGTGTGTGATAGCTGGTGGTGTGGTGGTGGGGTGTTGGTGCTGGTGGTGTGATGTGGAGGTGTGGGGTGGTATTGTGGTGTAGTGGTGTGATTGTGGTGGTGTGGTGTGTGGTTGTGGTGATGGGTTGTGAAGCTGGTGGTGTGGTGGTGGTGTGGTGCGGGTGGTGTGATGCTGGTGGTGTGGATGGTGGGTGATTGCTGGTGGTGTGGTGGTGTTGTGGTGCTTGGTTTGGTGTGGTGGTGGTGTGGTGTGGTTGGTGTCAAAGCTGGTGGTGTGGGTGGGTTTGGTGTGGTGTGGTGGTTGTGAAGCTGAGGTGTGGTGGTGGTGTGAGTTGCTAGTGGTGTGAGGCTTGGTGGTGTGGTGGTGGTGTATGTGGGTGTGTTGGTGTGAGCTGGTGGTGTGGTGGTGGTGTGGTGCTGGTGGTGTGGTGGTTGTGTGCTGGTGGTGGTGTGATGCTGGTGGTGTGGTGAGAGGTGTGGTGCTGGTGGTGGTGATGCTGGAGGTTGTGGTGGTGGTGTGGTGTGTGCTGGTGTGAGGCTGGTGGTTGTGTGTGGTGGTGTGTGCTGGTGGTGTGATTGTGGTGGTGTGGTGGGTTTTGCGGTGTGGTGGGTGTGGTGGAGGTGTTGCTGGTGGTGGTGTAGTTGCTGGGTGTGGTGGTGGTGTGGTGTTGGTGGTGGTGTGGTGGTGGTTTTTGGTGCTGGTGGGGTGATGCTGTTGGTGTGGTGGTGGTGTGGTCTGGTGGTGTATGTGCTGGTGGTGTGGTGGTGGTGTTGTGCTGGTGGTGTGGTGGTGGTGTGCTGGTGGTGGTTTGTGATGCTGGTGGTGTGGTGGGTGGTGTGGTGCTGGTGATGGTTAGGTGGTGGTGTGGTGTCTGTGGTGTGATGTTTGTGGATGGGGTGGTGGTTGGTGTGGTGGTTGTGGTGTTTGTGGTCGTGGTGTGGTGTTGGTGATGGTGGTGTGGGTGGTGGTGTGAAACTGGTTGTGTGGTGGTGGTGTGATGCTGGTGGTAGTGATGCTGGGTGGTGTGGTGTGAGTGGTGTGATGTTTGTGGTGTGGTTGTGGAGTGGTGTGTTGTGGTTTGATGTTTGGGTGTGGTGGTGGTTGGTTGCTGGTGGTGTAGTGGTGGTGTGAAGTGGTGGTGTGGTGGTGGTGTGATGCTTGGTTGTTGTGTGGTGGTGTGGTGCTGGTGGTTGTGTGTGGGTGGTTTGCTGGTGGTGGTGTGATGTGGTGGTGTGGTGGGTTGTGGTGCTGGTGTGGTGTGGTGCTGGTGTGGTTGCTGGTGGTGTTGATGCTCGGAAGGTTGTGGTGGTGTGTGGTGCTGGTGGTTGTGCTGCCGGTGGGTGGGTGGTGTGTTGTGCTGGTGGTGTGGTGTTTGTGTGCTGGTGGTGTGTGTGATGCTGGGAGTGTGGGTGGTTGGGTGGTGCTGGTGGTGGTGTGGTGTTGGTGTGGTGCTGGTGGTGTGATGTTTGTGGGTGTGGTGGTGGTTTGGTGCTGTGGGGGTGGTGTGGTGTTAGTGGTGTGGTGGTGGTGTGGTGCTTGGTGGTTATGGTGGTATGGTGTGGTGTTGCTGGTTGGTGTTGCTGCTGGTGGTTTGGTTGTGGTGTTGTGCTGGTGGGTAGTGGTGGTGGTGTGCTGGTGTTGTTTGTGATGCTGGTGGTTTGATTTCTGGTGGGTGTGGTGCTGGTGGTGTGGATGTTTGTGGTGTGGTGGTGGTTGTGGTGTGTGCTTGTGGTGTGATGTTTGTGGTGTGGTGTTTGGTGTGGTGCTGGTGGTGTGGTGGTGGTGTGAAGCTGGTGGAGTGGTGGGTGGTGTGAAGCTGGTGGTGTGGTGGTGGTGTGTGCTGGTTGTGTGGTGGTGCTGTGCTGGTGGTGGGTGTGATGCTGGTGGTGTGGTGGTGGTTTGTGTGTGGTGGTGGGTGTGGTGGAGGTGGTTTGCTGGTGGTGTGATGTTTGTGGTGTGGTGGGTGTGGTGTGGTGCTGGTGTGTGGTGTTTGTGGGTGTGGTGGTTGTTGTGGTGCTGGTGGTGTGGTGGGGTGGTGTGTATATGGTTGGTGTGGTGGAGGTGTGTGCTGGTGGTGTGATGTTGTGTGGAATGTGGTGGTGGTGTGGTGATGGTGGTGTGATGATTGTGGTGTGGTGGTGGTGTGGTGCTGGTGGTGTGTGTTTGTATATGGTGTGGGCGTGGTGGGTTGTGGCTGATGGTGGTGAGGATGTTTGTTGTGGGAGTGGTGGTGGGGTGGTGCTGGTGGTGTGGTTGGTGGTGTGTTGCTGGTGGTGTGGTGTTGGTGTGGTGATGGTGGTGTGGAGGTTGTGGTTTTGTGGTGGTGGTGTGGTGTGGTGGTGTGATGATTGTGGTGTGGGTGGTGGTGTGGTGCTGGTGGTGCGGTGGTGGTGTGGTGCTGGTGGTGTGTTCGGTGGTTGTGGTAACTGGTGGTGTGATGGTGGTGTGGTGCTGTGGGTGCGTGTGGTTGTGTGTAACTGGTGGTGTGGGTGGTGGTTGTGGTGGTGGTTGTGGTGCTGGTGGTGGGGGTGTGGTGGTGTGATGTGGTGCTGGTGGTGTGAGTGTTTGTTGTGTGGTGGTTGTGTGGTTGCTGGTGGTTTGTGATGTTTTGTGGTGTGGTGGTGGTGTGGTGCTGGTGGTGTGGTGGTGGTGTGGTGTGGTGTGTAAATAGTGGTGTTTGGTTGTGGTGTGGTGGTGGTGTGGTGGCTGGTGGGTGGTGTGGTGGTGGTTGTGGTGTGGTGGATGTGATGTTTGTTGTGTGGTGGTGGTGTGTGTGGTGGTGTGATGTTTGTGGGTTGGTGGTGGTGGGTTATGGTGGTATGTGGTGGTGTGGTTGTGGGGCTGGGTGGTGTGTGGTGGTTGGTGTGTAACTGGTGGTTGTGGATGGTGGTGTGGTGCTGGTGGTATGATGTTTGTTGTGTGGTGGTGGTTGTGGTGCTGGGGGTGCTGTGATGTTTGTGGTGTGGTGCTGGTGGTGTGGTGAGTGGTGTGAAGCTGGTGGTGTGGTGTGGTGTTGTGCTGATTGTGTGATGTTGGTGTTTGTGGTGCGGTGGTGGGTGTTTGTGGTGTGGTGGTGGTGTGGTGCTGGTGTGTGGTGGTGGTGTGAAACTGGTTGGTGTGGTGGGGTGTGGTGCTACTGGTGGTGGTGTGGTGTGGTGGTGTGTGTTTGTGGTGTGGTGGTGGTGTGGTGCTCCTCGGTTGGGGTGTGTTTGAGGTGTGGTTGTGGTTGTGGTGCTGTGTGGTGTGGTGGTGGTGTGAAGCTGGTGGTTTGTGGTGGTGGTGTGGTGGTGTGGTGCTGTCGGTGTGATGCTGGTGGTGTGGTGCTGTTGGTGGATTGGTGGTGTGTAGTGCTGGTGGTGTGATGTGGTGATGTGGTGGTGGTGGGTGCTGGTGGTGTGATGCTGGAGGTGTCGGTGGTGGTGTGGTGCTGGTTGGTTTGTGAGGATGGTGGTTGTGCGTGGTGGTGTGGTGTGGTGGTGTGTGATGCTGGTTTGTGTGGTGGTGGTGTGGTGCTGGTGGTGTGGTTGTGGTGTGCTGTGGTGGTGTGATGCTGGTTGGTGTGGTTGTGTGTGGTGCTGGTTGGTGTGATGCTGGAGGTGTGGTCGGTGGTGTGGTGTGCTGGGTGGTGTGGAGGGATGGTGGTTGTGGTGGCTGGTGTGGTGCTGGTGGTGTGATGCTGGTGGTGTGGGTGGGTGGTGTGTGCTGGTGGTGTGGTGTGGTGTTGCTGGTGGTGGTGTGATGTTGTGGTGTGGTGGTGGTGTGGTGTGGTGGTGGTGTGGTGGTGGTGGTGTGCTGGGGTGGTGTGATGCTGGTGGTTGTGGTGGGGGTGTGGTGCTGGTGGTTGGGTTGCTGGAGGGTCGTGGTGGTGGTGTGGGGTGCGTGGTGGTGTTGATGCTGGTGGTGTGGTGGTGGTGTGGTGCAGGTGGTTGGGTGATGGTGGTGTGGTGGTGTTGTTGTGCTGGTGGTGTGGTGGTGGTGTGCTGGTGGTGGTTGTGTTGCTGGTGGGTGGTGGTGGTGTGGTGCTGTTGTGGTGTGGTGGTGGTGTGGTTGCTGGGGTGTGATGTTTGTTGGTGTATGGTGGGGTGTGGTGCTGGTGGTGTGATGTTTGTGGTGTGGTGGTGGTGTGATGGTGGGCGAATGGTGTGGTGGTGGCAGTGTGGTTTGTGTAATTGGTGCGGTGGTGGTGGTGTGGTGTTGTGGTGTGATGTTTGTGGTGTGGTGGTGGTGTGGTGATGGTGGTTGTGATGTTTGTGGTGTGGACTGGTTGGTTGTGGTGACTGGGTTGGTGTGATGTTTTTGTGGTGTTGTGGTGCTGTGGTGCTGGTGGTGTGGTGGGGTGTGAAGCTGGTGGGGTGGTTGGTGGTGTGGTGCTGACGGTGTGTTGTGTTGGTGTGGTGGTGGTGTGTGCTGGTGGTGTGATGCTGGAGGTGTAGGTGGTGGTGTGGTGTTGGGTGGTGGTGAGCTGGTGGTGTGGTGGTGGTGTGGGTGCTGGTGGGATGATGCTGGAGTGTTGTTGTTGTGTGGTGCTGGTGGTCTGTGAGGCTGGTGGTGTGGTGGTGGTGTGGTTTAGCTGGTGGTGTGTGTGGTGTGTGGTGGTTGTGTTGGTGGTGTGGTGCCGGGCTGGTGTGGGTGGTGGTGTGAAGCTGGTGGTGTGCGTGGTGGTGTGATGCTGGTGGAGCGCGTGGTGGTGTAGGGATGGTGTGTGGTGGTGGTGGTGCTGGTGGTGGTGTTTTGTGATGCTGGTGGTGTTGTGGTGGTGGTGTGGTGTGGTGGTGGTGTGGTGGTGGTGTTGTGCTGGTGGTGTGATGTTTGTGGTGTGGTGGTGGTTGTGGTGCTGGTGTGTGGTCTTTGTGGTGTGGTGCTGGTGTGGTGCTGGTGGTGTGGTGGTGGTGATGTGTTGTTTGTTGTGTGGTGATGGTGGTGTGGTGGTGGTGTGGTGCTGGTGGTGTGATGTTTGTGGTGTGGGCTGGTGGTGTGGTGGTGGTGGGTGCTGAGTGTTTGTGGTGGTGGTATGAAGCTGGTGGTTGTGGTGGTGGTGTGGTTGCTGATGGTGTGATGCTGGTGGTGTGGTGCTGAAGTGGTGTGTGTTTGTGGTTGGTGGTTGGTGTGGTATGTGGTGGGTGTGGTGGTGGGGTGAAACCGGTGGTGTGTTGTGGTGTGGTGTGGTTGGTGGTGTGGTGGTGGTGTGGTGCTGGTGGTGTGATGTTTGTGGTTGTGGTGGTGGTGTGGTGCTGGTGGTGTGGTGGTGGTGTGAAGATGGGTGGTGTGGTGGTGGTGTGGTGCTGATGTTTGATGCTGGTGGTGGGGTGCTGGTGGTGTGGTGCTGGCTGTTGGTGTGCTGCTGGTGTGGTGCTGGTGGTGTGCTACGGTGGTTGTATGCTGGTGTGTGCTGATGCTGGTGTGTGCTGGGGTTGTGCTGTGGTGGGTGATGGTTGGTGTGGTGTGGTTGTTTATGGTGCTGGTGTGTGATGGGTGGTGAGCTGCTGCTGGTGGTGGTGCTGGTGTGGTGCTGTGGTGTGGTGCTGGTGGATTTTGCGGTTGTCTTGCGGAGGTGTGGTGCTGGTGGTTTGTTGTGGTGATGGTCGTGTGGTGCTGGTGGTGTGGGTGCTGGTGTGTGGTGCTTGTGGTGTGGTGCTGGTGGTTGTGGTGCTGGTGGTTGTAGTGCGTTGGTGTATTGCTGGTGGTGTATTGCTGGGGGTGGTGTGGTGGTGTTGTGGTGCTGGTGGTATGCTGGTGGTGGTTGTGGTGCTGGTGTTGTGCTGTTGTGGTGTGCTGCTGCTGGTGGCTGTGTGCTGGATGGTGAGGTGCTGGTGTGGTGCCTGCTGGGGTGTGCTGCTGGTGGTGTATGGTTGGTGGTGTGGTGCTGGTGTTGTGCTGCTAGTGGTGGGTTTTTTTTTGGTTGCTGGTGGTGTGCGCTGCTGATGGTGAGGGGCTGGTGTTGTGTTGCTGATTGTGTGATGATGGTGGTGAGGTGCTGGTGGTGTGATGCTGGCGGTGTGCTGCTTGTGGTGTGCTGCTGTCCGTTGTGGTCTGGTGGTGTGATGCAGGTGTGTGTGCTGCTGGTGGTGTACTGGTGATGGTGTGCTGCTGGTGTTTGTATGCTGGTGGGTTTGGTGATCGTGGTGTGGTGCTCGTGGTGTTGTGTGGTGGAGTGCTGTGGCGGTGTGGTGCTGGTGGTGTGCTGCTGGTGGTGTGCTGCTCCTTGAGGTGTGCTGCTGATGGTGTGCTGTGGCGTTGTGGTGCTGGTGGTGTGCTGCTGGTTGCCATACAGTGGTGTGTGGTGTGGTGGTGTGCTGCTGGTGGTGGTGCGGGTGGTGAATGTGGTTGCTGGTAGTGTGCTGCTGGTGGTGAGTTGTTGGTGGTGTTGTGGTGATGGTTAGTGTGCTGCTGGTGGTGTGGCTGCTGGTGGGTGTCTGGTGGTGATTGGTGTGGTGGTGTGCTGCTAGGTGGTGTGTCTGCTGGTGGATGTGGTGCTGGGTGGTGAGGTTCTGTGATTGTGTGTGCTGTGGTGTGCTGCTGGTTGGTGATGCTGCTTGTGGCTGTGCTGCTTGTGGTGTGCTGCTGAGTGGTGTGCTGTGGTGGTTTGTGTGGTGCTGATTGCCTTCTGTGGTTGTGGTGGCTGTGCTGCTGGTGGTGCTGCTGCTTTGTGGTGTGGTGCTGGTGGTTGTGCTGGTGGTGGTGTGATGGTGGTGTGTGCTGCTGGTGCGTTGTAGATGCTGGTGGTGTGTGCTGCTGTTGGTGTGATGCTGGTGGCATACTGCTGGTGGTTGTGTATGCTGGTGGTGTGTGTGGTGGTGTGCTGCTGGTGGTGCTTGCTAGTGGTGTGCTGCTGGTTGGCATGCTGCTGGTGGTGTGGTGCTGTGGCATATGCTTGTGGTGTGGTTGCTGGTGGTGTGCTGCTAGTGGGAATACTGATGGTGGTGGGTGCTGTGGTGTGATAGCTGGTGGAGTGGTTGACTGGTTGGTGCTGGTGTGTGGGCTGATGTGTGGTGCTGTTTGTGTGGTGCTGGTGTGTGGTGATGGTTGTGTGGTGTGGTGTGTGTTGTTGGATTTTGGGTTGTGATGCTGGTGTGGTGTGGTGGTGGGCTGCTGGTGGTATACTGTGGTGTGTGGCTGGCTTGTTGTGTGGTGCTGGTGGTGTGATGCTGGTTGTGTTGCTGCTGGTGGTGTGGTGCTGGTGGTGTGTTGCTGGTGGGTGGTGCTGGGTGGGTGCGCTGGTGGGTGTGGTGCCGTGGTGTTGGTGCTGGTGGTGTGCTGCTGGTGGTGTGGTGCTGGTGGTTGTGCTGCTGCAGGGGTGGTGCTGGAGGTGTGTTGCTGGTGGTGTGGTGTAGGTGGTCGTGGTGCTGGTTATCTGGTGCTGGCGGGTGTGATGTGGGTGGTGTGATGCTGGGTTGGTGTGCTGCTGGATGGTGTGCTGCTGGTGGTGGTGGTGTGCTGCGGGTTGTGTCTGCTGGTGGTGTGCTGCAGGTTGATGTGGTGATTGAGGTGTGCTGCTGTGGTGTGCGCTGGTGGTTGTACTGCTTGAGGTGTGATGCTAGTGGTGTCTACTGGTGGTGTTGCTGTGGTGGTGTACAGCTTGGTGGTGTGATACCGTGTGTGGTGCTGCTTGTGTGTGCTGCTGGTGGTGTTGTGAGGGTAGTGTATTGCCGGTGCGTGTGGTGCTGGTGGTGCATTATTGGTGGTGTGTTGCTAGTGGTGTATTGCTGGCGGTGTGTGGTGCTGGTGTTGTGCTGCTGGGGGTGTATGGTGATGGTTGGTGGGTGCTGCTGGTGTTTTGCTGCTGGTGGTGTGGTGTTGGTTGTGGTGTGGTGGTGTGGTGCTGGTGTATTGTGCTGGTGTATTGTGCTGGCTGGTGTGCTGCTGGTAGTGTGCTGCTGGTGGTGTGCTGTGGGGTGTATGCTGGTGGAGTGTTGGCAGGTGGTGTATTGCTGGTGGGTATTGTGGTGGTGTTTAATGGCTGGTGGTGTGTGACGGGTGGTGTTTTGATTGTGGTGTGTGGTGCTGGTGGTCACGTGTTACTGATGAACAATCAGATTTTTGATGTTTCAATAAACGTTTTTTGATGTACAATCAACGTTTTTGATGAACAATCAACGTGTATTGATGTGCAATCAACGTTTTCTTGATGTACTGCCTATGTTTATCTGCTGCACAGTCTAAACGTTTATTGATGTTACGATAACATTTAGTGATGTATAATCAGCCTTTATTGATGTACTATCAACGTTTACTGATGGACGATCAACATTTTTTGATATACAATCAACGTTAGTAATGTTTAATGATCGTTTATTATGTACAGTCAGCGTTTACTGATATACAATTAACGTTCATTTATTGTTCAATCAACGTTCATTGAGTAAAATCAACGTTATGGATGTATAATCAACGTTTTCGGATGAATAATCAACGTTTATTGATGTTACATTCAACATTTAGTGATGTACAATCAACGTTTATGGATGTACAGTCAAGGTTTTTTGAGCACATCAGCGTTTATTGATGTTACAATCAACATTTACTGAAGTCAATAAACGTTTTTGATGTACAATCAAAGTTTATTGATGTACAATCAACGTTTTGGTGAATGTATAATCACGTTATTGATTTAGGTTCTTAGTTCCATTTTTAAATTACATTATTTTTGGTTTATGTAATGAATTGATTAACGTTCAACTTTCAGTAACTGGCCCACCCAACTTCACTAATTCTTTGGATTTATGCATAAAACCTTGGTGGTAGACAACTGTATTCTTCTGAGCGTCTGTCTTTATGTAATTCCAATAACAACTATAATGTGTAATGTGTCTTGTTTATATCAATTTCTGTCTCAAGTTGTTATGTTACATATGCTTATTTGTCACCTATTGCCTCTGATAACTAAATAATAGCATATTTCGCCCCCCCCCCTACATATATACAAGTTGTGTTGCGCAATATGGACGAGCCTCTGCAAGTAGTGATAGAGATGTATGATGATGAAACCTGTGTATTTTGTTATGGGTCACCTGCATACGTGGGGACACCCCGGTGTCTTAAAATATTAATGAATATGTTAAATTTTATAAATTAATGCTATTAACTAGTATCATATGTTAATATGTACGTATATAGTAAATACACAACAAAGGTTTATTTCCTCGGTGAACTTAAAACCATTGTGACACTTTCGTAAATTAAGAATATATACAGCGACAGGTGTTTCTCGGTGTATCATACTCGAAGATTTACTTATTCCGCTTTTAATAAATTACAATAATAATAATAATTATAATAATAATTTAATAATTATAATAATAATATAATAATAATTAATAATAATTTTAATAATAATTATTATTATTATTATTATTATTAGTATTATGATTATTTTTATTTTTATTTTTATTATTTTTATTTTACAAGAACATGATACAGGTATACAGGACCACAGCTGACTCTGTGACATACTAGACACAGTCTCTGGTCGATGCGTAACAGTCCGGAAAACAAGGGTTAATTTTGTCCCCGGGGAGGATGCGACCACACCAGTCGGCTAACCACCAAGATACTTGCCAGGAGACCTTGGATTATACCTGGAGAGGGGTTTCGGTGATCATCGCCCCATCGGACCGGTCATGAGGACCAGGTCTCATGGTGGATCTGGGTTAGATCATCAAGGCTGTTAGTGCTGGCCTACGTAAACCGTGTTTACGAACCACAGCCAGGCTGGTCAGGTACTGAATTTTGGTGCCTGTACAGATCAATCTTGAGAAGAAAACCCCTTATGTGTGCTGCTAGGTGAACGAGGACAGAAGGTTCATGTGATTACCTGTACTTTACTCTGTGAAGGATGTGTTCTTGTTTGCTCCCGTGGACTGAACATATGCCCTCCATTCGTGCTATTTTCCAGACTTAAGGAAGAAATTGAGGGCAGGAGATGGAGATTCGGCGATGACGAGGAAACAAGTGGATTCGTAGTAGTCCTCCTGTTCGTGTCATCTGGTCATGAGAAGGATCGTGGTCAGTGGCTGGACAGTCAGGGGTCGACGAAGTTGACGATCAAGAAGACGAATGGAAAGCCAGAGAAATCGATGAGAAGAAAAGAGACTGCTGTGGAAAAATCCTGTGGAACCGCCAACGCATTCTCGGTGTTCCCGGACGATGTGAGTTGACTACTGGGTCGTCACGACGATCGACAACTAGGAAGGTAAGAATATGTTGTTGTTGGGAGATAACCAGGTTAGATTATGGATAGGGCATTCTGCTTGGATAGGACAGGAGTAGGAGAAAAAGGGTATGCTTTCCTGGGGGATGGGATGGAGGACATTGTTAACCGGCTTGACAACATCATGAGGTAATGGGTATCATTACTATTATTTGCCTCTTTGCTGGAGGGCAATGATGTGGCAGCGTTTGTTGTGTGGATTTAGTTAGAAAGGTCAGGTCAGCTATAGACATAATTAGGATGATGTTGGGGGGCGCCTGTTATATGTGGCTTTGTCCAGAAGATGGTGTTGGTAATGTCTGGGTTGGCCAGAGCAATTGGTTTTAATTGTTGGATGGATAAAACACTGTAAGGATAATGCAGTACCATTCATTGACATGGACAACTTCTATGGCCGAAATGATATGTATGACTGGGGAATGGGTTCATTATCCAGGGCAGTGAGTGGGTTTTCTTTGCTAAAAAAAGTTGTGGGGGTTGTTAGAATGTAATTCTTGGATTAGTTAGAGGTATGGTTTAGAAATGATTATAATGAGGTATGGATATATTGACTTATGCTCTGATATTAAGATTCTTAAATTGTAATGGTCATGGGTAATCTGGGTAATGATAATTTCAGAATTGTGGTAAAAAAAAGATGTTAGGGTATATCAAATTAAATTAATTTAATCACAGTAATCAAAATAATATATTAATCTCTTCTCTCGTGTACTGTATTATTGGCTGAAAAGCACATATCCAAATTTATAATTCTTTAGTTCTCTCTGGTACATTAACATTTAATAAGATTTAAATATGTTAAAAGGTAAGTTTGTGTGTATGTGTGTAGGGGCTCTAAGTAGTTCATTATGTCTCACGACTCGACTAGACTTTAAAAAAGTGACTGACAAAGTCCTCAAATAAACTGAATTTCATGACCAACTGGCAATAAGAACAGTCTGCTTGAACATTAAAAGAATGCTAATTCCCATAGCCATATAAACAAGCAAACTGTGTCTCAATCAGGATCTAGGAGAATAATATAAAAAGACAGGAAGTAGGGGACCATCAGCAGATCCTCCACAAAAGTCACAAACCTCACATATAATATGAATCTAAGTTAAGCATAATAAATCCCCGACTGTGACAGTTGCTTGGTGGTGTGGTTTTGGGTGTGGTGCTGGTGGTGGGGTGCTGGGTTTGGCTGGTGTTTGGTGGTGGTGTGTGCGGGGAGGGGGTGCTGGGGGTGTGGGTGGTGGTGTATTGCTGGGGGAGTGTTGCAGGTGGTGTATTGCTGGTGGTGTAATGCTGGTGGTGTAATGCTGGTGGTGTGGTGGGGGTGGTGTATTGCTTGTGGTGTGGTGCTGGTGGTGTGCTGCTGCTGGTTTGAGTGGTGGTGTATTGCTTTGGTGTGGTGCTTGTGGTGTGCTGCTGGTGTTGTGCTGCTGGTGGTATGGTGATGGTGGTGTGGTGCTGGTGGTGTGGTGCTGGTGTGTGGTGCTGGTGGTGTGCTGCTGGTGGTGTGCTGCTGGTAGTGTGCTGCTGGTGTGTGCTGCTGCTGGTATTTGATGGTGGTGTGGTGCTGGTGGTGTGTCTGCTGTGGTGTGGTGCTAGGTGTGTGCTGCTGTTTGTGTGGTGCTGGTGGTGTGGTGCTGGTTGTGTGGTGCTGGTGGTGTGGTGCTGGTGGTGTATGTGCTGGTGTGTGTGGTGCGGGTGGTGTGGTGTTGGTGGTTTGGTGCTGGTGGTGTGGTGCTGGTGTGTGGTGCTGGTGTGTGGTGCTGGTGTGTGGTGCTGGTGTGTGGTGCTGGTGTGTGGTGCTGGTGTGTGGTACTGGTGTGTGGTGCTGGTGTGTGTGCTGGTGGTGTGGTGCTGGTGGTGTGGTGCTGGTGGTGTGGTGCTGGTTTTGTGGTGCTGGTGGAGTGGTGCTGGGGGTGTGCTGCTGGTTGTGTGCTGCTGGTGGTGTGCTGCTGGTGGTGTGGCTTGCGGGGTGGTGTTGGATGGGGGTGGGGTGATGGATCTTGTGATGCTGGTGGTGTGTGAGATGATATGGTGTTGGTGGGTGTGATGGTGATGTGTGCTGGTGGTGTGGTTGCGATGGTTGTGTGTGATGGTGGTGTGGTGGTGGTGGTGTGTGTGGTGGTGTGTGATGGTAGTGTGTGTGATGGTGGTGTGTGACGGTGGTGGCGCGATGGTGGTGTTTGAAGGTGATGTGCGATTGTGGGTGTGGTGATGTTGGTGTGCGATTGGGGTTGTGGTGATGGTGGTGTGTGATGGTGGTGTGTGACGGTGGTGCTGTGATGGTGGTGAGGTGATGGTTTTGTGTGATGGTGGTGTGTGATGGGGGCTGTGTGATGGTTATGTGTGATGGTGGTGTATGATGGTGGTGTGGTGAGGGTGGTGTGTGATGGTGCTGTGTGATGGGGGCTGTCTGGTGATGTGGCGATGGTGGTGTGGTGTTGGTGGTGTGTGATGGTGGTGTGGTGCTGGTGGTGTTGTGATGGTGGTGTGGTGCTGGTGGTGTGTGATGGTGGTGTGGTCAATGGTGGTGTGTGATGGTGGTGAGTGATGGTGGTGTGGCGATGGTGGTGTTTGAAGGTGGTGTGTGATGGTGATGTGTGATGGTGGTGTGTGATGGTGGTGTGACGATGGTGGTGTTTGAAGGTGGTGTTTGAAGTTGGTGTGTGCTGGTGGTGTGTGCTGGTGGTGTGTGACAGTGGTTATTACAACCCAGGTTCTCAAAGGCCTGTTATCCTGGTTGTAAAGGCAGCAAAATAAACACAGCAGAAAAACTTGACTTGTATTATACTTCAGCAAGTATAAACAGCAGTATGTACACTATATACACTATGTACAGCAACAGTGCACACAGCAGTAATCAAGGCAAAGAAGCTGTCAACAAAACAGCAGACCACCGTCCTTAAACCAGCTCTAGAATGAAAATGACAAGGGTAAAAACGTGCGTTGTAACCAAGTCACCTTCACGATTGCCAGATTATGATTAGTCGAACCTAGACACAGAGCTAGACGATGGGGCCCCGATCGTCCGACCCTTAGTATCTGGTTCGCTGGTTGGGGAGGTAGCCTTTTAATGAGGGTGTATACATGCGCCGAATAAAGGTTACGTACTACTTGCATGCTACACCTCCACCCTAAGAAAGCTCAGTAATAGGCTTCCACCTCCAATATGTAGACAGTGCCGCCATGGCACTGTATAATGGAACTGCCTTTCCTCTCAATCATCCAACTCTTAGACAGAGCTCAGCTTTATTTGCAACATAAAACCAAACACTAAACTTAGAGGGAGACAGCAGACAGTAGGGCTATCGTAGGTCCAAGATACCTGTGGACTGTAGCAAAGTATTCCCTCACTAAAAAAAAAAAAAAAAAAAAAAAAAAACGCAAATTAAATTGCATAGTATATAAAAAACGGGGGGAGGGGGGGGAGAGAGAAATAGAGCCTTTTTCTACCTAAGGTCCCTAACATATCCTAACTTAAAATATTTTATGACCGGGACAAACAGTCGGCCAGCATATTTTCTTTGTCTGCTTTGTGCATAATTTTAATGTTGTATGGCTGCACCCTGATGGACCACTTCATAAGTCGAGTATTATGATTCTTCATTGCTTGATGATACACCAGAGGGTTGTGGTCACTATAGACGGTGACCACCTGCGAAGTTTGGCATATGTAAACATTAAAGTGCTCAAAGGCCAGTACCAGCGCGAGGGCTTCTTTCTCAGTTGTAGAGTAGGCCCTCTGGTGCTGCAGGTACTTGGCCGAGAAGAAGGGCACAGGCTACAACTCATTATCCCCGGCCTGAAAAAGTACTGCCCCATCCCCAGACTCACAAGCATCAACCTGTAATGAAAAGGGTTTGTAAAAGTCTGAAGACAAAAGAATGAGTGCAGTGCAAAGTAATCTTTTTTCTTTTGTTAAAGCATTTTGACATTCTGGGGTCCAATTAAAAGGTACTTTGTGACTGGTAAGTGAGGTTAGAGGGGCTAAAATATCTGAGTAGTTTCTACTGAATCTTCTGTAAAATCCTACCATGCCTAGGAAACGTTGAAGGGATTTACTATCATGAGGCACTGGATAATTTTCAATGGCAAGAACTTGAGCAAATTTACGGGCCATTTTGCCACTACCTACTTCATGGCGCAAAGATGTAACAGTAGCCTGGCCAAAGGAAGACTTAGATAAGCTAACAATTAAGTGGAAACTCTGGAAGGTCTCAAAGAGAGCCTTAAGCCTAAACATGTGCTGATCCCAAGTATCTGACACAACAACAATGCCATTTAGGCAAGCTGCCGTGCCTTCGAGTTCTTTAATAGCCTGATGGATAAGTTTTTGGAATGAAGCGAGCGAGTTTTTCATTCTGAAGGGGGTAACTGTATATTGATAATGATCTCTGGAATTACGAACGCAGAGATTTCTTTGGCCTTATCTGTCAAAGGTACCTGATGGTAACCTTTAAGGAGGTCTAATCTGGACACAAAAGAAGCCTTACCCACAAAGTCGATTACGTCATTCAGACGTGGCAGAGAGGTAAGCATCTGCAATAGTGACCTCATTCACCTAATGGTAGTCTGTGCACATTCGAAAACTTTCATCAGCTTTCTTAACAAGGATGAACGGTGAAGCCCATGGACAAGACGACTCCTCCACTAACCCATGCTCTAACAGAAATTCTACCTCCAGCTGAAGTAGCCTCTGTTTTTCAGGATTAGCTCTGTAGGGGGAGAGTTTAATAGGTTTAGAATTTCCTACATCTACGTCATGATATCTGTTACAAAAAACGCGATTTCTAATAAGCATAGAGATCTCCAGTGAATACTAGAAAGGACTGCCCTTCTAGCATCCAGCCTGTTACTGGGGTTTTGTAACAAGTAGTCAGTATCCTGGTCCAATTATCCATTAGAATTTATTAAGATTCAATAGTGCTTCAGGATTACAACTGGTAGGCTACTAACTAAAGAAATTAAAATTTAATAAGTTTATTAATAACAATTAAATTCTCTAGGCGTATATTATCAAAGTAAATTATAGTAATCAATATAATCAAAATAATCATAATAATCACTTCTCTCGTGTACAGTAGTATTGTGCTGAAGGCACATATCACATCTTAATGGCTTTTAAGTACCACCTGGTACATTGTTAACATTTAATAACATAATACAAATATATACAAGTAAGTTTGTGTGTATGTGTGTAAGTGCTCTAAGTAGTTCACTATGTCTCAAGGCTCGACTAGCCTTAACCAGTGACTGACTAAAAGTCCTCACATAAACTAACTTCTTGACCAACCTGGCAATCAGAACAGCTTGCTTGAACAATAAAGCAACTGTTAAGCCGAACAGCAATATAACAAGCAACAGCGACACAGTATCAGGAACAAGGAGATAATATAACGACACTAAGTAGGGACCATTTGCAGATCCTCCACAAAAGTCACAAAACTCCCATACTACTGAATCTAAGTTCAGCATAAGAAAATCCCCGACTGTGACAGTACACAGATACCAGTACAAATTAGGTCAGAAGCTACAGCTCAGGACCTGAGTTTCTCAGAGTGTCTAAGCGACACACAACCTCAGTACAACGTCGAAAATCACTAAGTCTAGACTATGTTCTGTGAACAGAGTTACATAGAACCAACAACAAGAAAGCGACAGAGACGATCTTCCAACAAGGGCCAGTAAGGAAGACACATCTTGTCAGAAGCCAAGCCAAACAGAAAAGAGGGCGAGTCAAAGCAAGACAGTCTCACCCAGGTGAGGTGTGAACACCCCCCTTGATCACGTGACTCCGTGGACTGCTGCTGCCCAGCAACACAGAGAAGCCGGGAGCATAACGAGCAACGAGCAGAGCGATAGTTAGACAATGCTGTCAGCTACTTAACATTCGAACTATGAGCACTGAATAATATATATATGTTACATCCTACCTAATAAAATAACTAAGTCAAATAATAATATAAAGCAATATATTTACGATTTAGCTAATATCGCAAATATAAGCAATATAAAATTATATGAACAGGTAGTATACATTATATACATTGTGACCCATTCACGGGTCGCAATAATATCCTAGTGTATATTTTTTCGGAACATCCGAAAAGTTATCAGGATAAGAATGTAAGAGTGCAGTTAAATTTGTTACTTGAGTTTCAGATAGCCCCTCCATTAAAGGGTTAGGGTCCTTGAGGACGACATAATTTGGAAGCTTAACATTAATTTCAGAAATAGAGTGCAAAGAGTCAGGGTCATCCTCAGAGATAGAGGACAGAGTCATTACTGGGACTTCATCTGGTGTATTAAAGGCTTTAATTTTATTAATGTGGTAAGTTTTAGTTTTTGAGGTCTTGTCAAGGGGAGACACCACATAATTCAGATAATTTACTTACAATTTGCAAAGGTTCCGTGAAGGTGTGGCCAGGTACAGGTTTCTGTACCAACACCTTGTCTCCTGGATGGAAGGAACGAAACTTTGAATTTCTGTCATACCTCTCATCTAGTTTTGAGCTCCCTTTAAGTCAGCCTTAGCTAACTGACGTGCCACCTGCAACCTTGAAGATGGGTTGTAGAGTATTGAGCTAACGTCTTATCCCATCCATCCTTTCTTGAACACCCGAAGAGGACCTCGTACATTGCACCCAAAGATCAGCTCAAACGGACTATACCCGGTAAACTCCTGCACAGTTTCTCTTATTGAAAACATGAACAAAGGTAGTGATTCATTCCAGTCTGTAGGAAAATGCATACAAAAAGTTCTCATCATGGTTATTAACGTCTGATGGAATCTTTCCAAGGCGCCTTGGGACTGAGGATGATAGGCAGTGGATAAGTTGTGGATTATCCCTAACCTAGTTAATGCTTCCCTAAATGCTTTGGCAGTGAAGTTAGTACCTTGATCACTTTGAATAAATTATGGAATACCAAAGCAAGATATGAACTTTGTTAAAGCTTCAAGGATTACTTTAGTGTTAATACTGTGCATGGGAATTGCTTATGAGTATCTAGTTACTCTATTTTTAATGGTAAGTAAGTACTGATTACCAGACTTGGACTTAGGTAGTGGACCTACACAATCTATAAATAATTCTGCAAAGGTTCTCCATCAGCAGGTATAGGTTGGAGAGGTGCAGGTTTAATGGAATGTTCAGGTTTCCCTACTTGCTGACTTTCTCGGCAACAGCGGATATGATTCTTCACATCATGCCTTAATTTTGGCCAATAGAATTCTTTCACTATCCTATACAAGGTTTCAGTAATTCCTAAGTGGCCTCCTGATGAAGAGTTATGAGGTACATTTAATATTTGAGGTCTAAACTTTTTTGGAACCACTAACCTGTCTGACTGTAAGCTACCCTCTATCTCCTTACCATTCTCAGTGCAGATTAATTAGTCGTTTTTAATTTTATATTTGACTGGGTGATCTGAAGAGGATTTACCCATGGCTGCTTGAAAAGCGAAATTTAATGAAGTGTCTTTTCGTTGTTCTTCTCGAAAGGACAGTTCCTCATGCATGGAAACAAAGACATCTAGCAATCCTGCAACTCTGGAATAGGAAGGCTTGACCTGGGTCTGTTCACTAAATTTACGAGGCCCTGGCCAGTTTTCCTCATAAAACAAATTTGCTATTCTGAGACCAGAGTCGTCCAATTATAGGTTAGGATTCTTATCAGAGATCCCTTGGGATTTTACCCGAGTTATGGCCAACACCGGAGAAGAATTAATCATTATTGGTTCTGGACACGTACTAGAAATGTTAACGTTATCACCCAGTAATAACATTGCATCTTTCATAGGAAATCCCTCAGATACACCTACAGTCAAATATCCAGTGTAATACTTGCACTCTATGTATATTTTACGCAAGGGGACAGAAAAAATTGCTCCTCCTAAAGATTCTAACAGAACAGAGGATTGTAATGAGGTGTGTTCAGAAAAGGGAAGCACTCCTTCTCTTATAAGCGAGCAATGTGCTCCATTATCACTGAAGGTTCGGACTTCAGTCTTCTTTGAATTTTCCTGAAGGGATATTTGACTATTACTATAATAAGAGGCTATCTCCTTTTCTGCTTCTTTCAAGGTCATGTTACCAGGGGCATTATAATTTTTTTCCTAATGGCTGGGGTTTATTTGGGCAGTTTGGCCGAATATGACCTGATTTATTACAATGAAAGCAAATGACAGTCTTGACCTTAGCTCCCTGTTGACGATGTGACTGGTGCCTCTCTGGATACTATTGTCGGGATACACCATGTTGAGTGGTTTGTCACTCACCAGGTTGACCATAAGTTGAGTAGTGTGGCTCACCAGGTGACTTAGTTGGCTGATGTAGGCGTTCTCCTTCCTGACGGCACTTCATCCTCCAATCAGGAACTTTTTGTAGACAATCTCTGCTCATGTCAGGCTGTTGAAAAGAGAGAAGGGACCGCTTGGACAAGGAGCGGTTGGTTTCAAAAGTATCAGCCAACCTGGCTGCCTCCAATGCAGTGGTTCAGACATGGTCCTGCAAAATGACTCGAACCTCTGGTCCCACAGACTCCAGCAGGTTGTCCACCAGTAGTAACTGCACCAACCCAGCGAAGTTTGTGACACAACTTGCTTTGTATCAACTGGTAAAAGCTTTGGTCTGCTGTTGAACAAAGTTCACCAAGGATTGACCAAGCTGTCGTCTACCTAACTTAAATTCCTTTCTATACTTGTCAGGGATACATTGATAAGCACCAAGAACCATGATTTTCACCACCTGATAATTACTGAAATCAGTGTCATTTAACATTGATGTAAATTCCTGTGCCTTACCAAACAACGCTGTATGCACCAAAGATCCTCAGTGCTGTTCAGACCACCACAAGGCAAGAGCTTGGTTTTCGAAAGTATCAAAAAAATGTTCAGGCTTGGCCTCAATGAAACGAGGAACCAGCTGTACTGCTTTTTGCAAACTAAAGTCATTTACAATTTGAGAAAACTGCTTCCTTTCTTTTTCCCTATCAAATTGTTCCTTGATATATGCGTGTTGCTCCCTAGTCTGCTCAAGATTGATTTTCGCCAACTCAAGTGCCAACGAAGGCGATTCACCTTCAGACAACCCTATCACATGAGACTGACGGTTTTGCTTAGGTGGTGTGTCTCCCATTGGGGGAGAAGTCTGATATACCATCTCCTCTTCTCGAAGTTTGACACTTATAAGAGTACAAAGCTGTGCAGCTGAGAGAGTGTGTTTGTAATCAATGCCAATGGAACGAGCAATTTGCAAACAAAGCTGTAGAGAAAATTTATGCAAGTTTAATAAAGTGTGTTCAGACACTAGCCGTCTGATTCATCTAAGTGGCATACCCCAACATAACAAGCTATTTGCAATACACACTCAGCTATGCACAGTACGACTGCAGAATACTCACATGACAGCAAATGCAGAATATGCACATAAATGCAAACAAAGCCAAATGCAGAATATAGAATATGCAAACATAGCCAAATGCAGAATATGCACATACAATAGCAAGACTGACATGCATTAGCAAAACCAACTGCAGAATACTCATGCAATAGCAAGGATGACCTTAGCAAAGCAGATCTGGGTCTGTTCACTAAATTTATGAGGCCCTGGCCAGTTTTCTTTGTAAAACAAATTGGCTATTCCGAGATCAGAGTCATCTGAGGATAGGTTAGCATTCTCACCTGAGATCCCTTGGGATTTTACCCGAGTTACGGCCAACATCAGAGAAGAATTAATCATTATTGGTTCTGGACATGTATTAGAAGTGTTAATGTTATTGCCCAGCAATAACATAGCATCTTTCATAAGAAATCCACCAGATACACCTATAGTCAAATATCCAGTGTAATACCTGCACCGTACATATATTTTATGTAAGAGGACAGAAACATTTTTTCTCCAAAAGCTTTTAACAGAACAGAGGATTGTAATGAGGTGTGTTCAGTAAGGGGAAGCACTCCCTCTCTTATAAGTGAACAATATGCTCCAGTATCCCTAAAGGTTCTAACTTTAGTTTTCTTTAAATTTTCCTGAAGAGATATTTTACAGTTACTTTAATAAGGAGCCATCCCTTTCTCTACTTCTTTCAGGGACATAACATTATAAATTTTCCCTAATGGTTGGGGTTTATTTGGGCAATTAGGACATATGTGGCCTGATTTATAATAATGAAATCAAATGGCATTCTTGATCTTAGCTCGTTGTTGACGTTGTGACTGGTGCTGCTCTGGGTACTGTTGTCGGAATACACCATGCTGAGTGGTTTGTTGCTCACTAGGTTGACCATAACTTGAGTAGCGTGGTTCACCAGTTGACTTAGTTGGCTGACGTAGGCGTTCTCCTTCTTGCTGGCACTTCATCCTCCAATCAGGAACTTATTGTTGGTCTCTACTCATGTGAGGCTGTTGAAAAGAGAGATGGGACTGCTCGGACAAGGAGTGGTTGGTTTCAAAAGTATCAGCCAACCTGGCTGTCTGCAATGCAGTGGTTAAGACATGGCCATGCAGAAAGACTGGAACCTCTGGTCCCATAGACTCCAGCAGGATGTTCTCCAATATTAAGTGTACCAACTCGTCAAAGTTTGCAACACCACTTGCTTTGTACCAACTGGTAAAAGCTTTGGTCTGCTGTCTTACAAAGTCAACAAAGTATTGACCAATGTGTCATCTACCTAAGTTGAATTCCTTTCTATACTGGGCAGGGATACATTGATAAGCACCAAGAACCGTGGTCTTCACCACCTAATAATTACTGAAATTAGTGTCATTTAACATTGATATAAATTCCTGTGCCTTACCAAACAATGCTGTATGCACCAAAGATGCCCAGTAATGTTCCGGCCACCTCAAGGCTCAAGGCTAGTTTTAGAAAGTTTCGGAAAAAATGTTCAGGCTTGGCCTCAATGAAACGAGGAACCAGCTGTACTGCTTTTTGCAAACTAAAGTCATTTATAACTTGAGTAAACTACCTCCTTTCTTTTTCTCTATCAAACTCTTCCTTGGCATATGCCCACTGTTCCCAAGTCTGCTCAAGATTGATTTTTGCCAACTCTGGTTCCAATGAAGGCAATTCACCTTCAGACAACCCCATCGCATCAGACTGATGGTTTTGCTTAGGTGTTGTATCTTTTTCCTCTTGTGGGAACCTCAGGGATTTACTCCTGGTTCCTCTAGACTCTAGAGGGAGGAGTCTGATATGCTATCTCCTCTTCTCAAAGTTTGACACTTCCAAGATTATGAAACTGTGTAGCAGTGAGAAAGCCTTCATAATCAATGCTGATGGAACGAGCAATTCATCAACAATGCTGTAGAGAAAACTTAAGCAAGTTTAATAGAGTGAATTCAGACACTAACCATCTGACTCGTCAAGGCAGCATTTAACCCTAACATAACAAGCTATTTGCAATACATGCTCAGCTATGCACTGAATGACTGCAGAATACTCACACAATAGCGAGGATGACCTTTGCAAAGTTGACATGCAAAACAGCAAGCTATCTACAATCACACAATAGCAGGCCTGACATGCAAAAATTCCTGAAGCATTGACAAAGCTGATGCAATGCCAGTTCAGCTCCAGCTCCCGGACAGGCCCCCCATAAAAAAACCCCGGGTCCTTCAAAGGCCTTTTTTACCTGGGTGTAAAGGCACCCAAAAATAAACACAGCAAAAAAACTTTGACCTGTATTATCCTTCACCAAAAATAAAACAGAAATTTATGTACACTTTTATAACTTTGTACAGCAATAGGAAATAGTGCACACCACAAAAATCAAGGCAAAAGAAGTTTTGCCCCACCCCCCAGAAAAAGCAAAACCACCAACCCTTAAAACCAGCTTTAAAATGGAAATGACAAAAAAAAACCAAAAAAACGTGCATGGGGAAACCACTTTCCCCTTTTAAATGATTCCCAAGTTTTTTGGTCAACCCTTTTGACACTGGCCCTTGATATGGGGCCCGGTTTCCCCCGAAACTTAGTATCGGGTTTTGTGGTTGGGGGGGGAAACCCCTTTTTTTAATGAGGGTAGGGTACTTCCCACAAAAAAAAAAGATTAGGGTCCCTCTTTGTTTGCCACAGTGGGGTGTTGATGGTGGGTGTGGGGGGTTGGTTTTGTGATGGTGGGGGGGTGGGTGCTGGTGGTGCAAAAGGGAAAGGTTTTTTTTTAATGGTACATTGGGGTTTAAATGGTCCCACTTTTTGTAGGGGGGTTGGTTGAAAATTAAATGGTTTTGGGGGTGGAATTTTAAGTGTAGGGGTTTTTTAAGTTTGGTTGACGAAGGTTACTAGGGGGTTAGGGTTTAATGACTGGGGTTTCTGGGGTTTTGGGTAATGACGGGGGTTTGATGGGGTAGGGTAATGCCGGGGGGTTGCGGGGGTATGGTAAAGCCCTGGGTTGTGGTTTTATGTTTAAAAAACTGGGTTTTCCCTTTTGAATCGTAATTTTTGAGATTCCTGTGGTGTTTCTGTATTTTCGAAAAATTTAAGGGGGTTTTTAAAAAGTTTTTAAATAATTTAAACATCTGGGTAGTGATGGAACTGGTAGTGGTAAAAAAGGGGGTTTTCCCTACATCAGGGAAAAAGGGGGTTTCATGGCTAAATTTGGGGCGATGTTCGGTATTTTGGGGTTTGGATGGATAGGGGGAAAAAGCGGTTTTTGGGGGAATAATATAACAATGGGTTTCATTGCCGGCTACTTTTTTTAAGGAAGGGTAAGTCCAGCTCCCGCAAATTCCCACCTTTTTTTCCCCCCCCCCGAAAGTGAAAAATTTATTTTGCTTTGCGGGGCTACTTTTTAAAGGGTTTGGGGTTTAAGTTCAGCTCCCACTATTCAAACCTTTTCTCCCCCACCCCAAAAAGTGTTTGTTTGATTGCGGGCCTGCTTGTTAACATGGGAACAGGCCCTGCTCCCACACCCCTTCCCCCCCCTTTTCCCTTCCCCCCCCCCCCGAAAGGGGGGAGTGTGGGGCTCCGGGTAAATTAACAGAAAATACCCCGACTCCCCCAGCCCCCAAACCACTCCCTTTTTGGGATGAAAAGGGGAGGGTCCCCTGTCAACCCAACGGGAAAAATCCCGGAGACGTTTTCTAAGTCCTGGGGGCGCCCCTTTATTGGATTTAATTAAAATTTTGGCACCTGAAATGAAATTGAAAGGACGTAACCTCCATCTTTGCTTTGGGTTTTAAAAAGAACCTTTTTCCCCTGCATGGGGGTTTAGAAAACACGGCGAAACTCTGTAAAGGGAACTTAGCCGGTGGTAGTCCCCCACCCGCCCCCCCCCCCTCCCCACATCAGCAAGGGCTAAAAATTTAACAACACGAAAAAATTTCCCCAAAACACCGGGACCCCCCAATATATAAAATTCGTTGATTTTAAAATTTTTATTTTTTTCCCTTTCCCTTTTTCCCTTTTTTCTTTCAAATAGGATAAACCGGTCACGTTTTATTGTTTTATTTTTGCTTTAATAAATAATAAAGTTTTTTAATCTTTTTTAAATTTTTATTTCGTTTTCTTTCTTTAATTTTTTCCTGAGGGAGGAGCCAGCTTTTGGTTTTAAAAACGGTCTGAAGAATTACAGGCTGAGAAACCCCTTCCCACAAGGGCGATTTTTGCCGGAAATAAATCTACGAAAAAAGATTAAAACTCCATCCCGGGAATCTCCCAAATTGGAACTTTAAAACGCCGCATACCACAGAGGGTTTTTACCACCACCCCAGGGAGTAATCATTCTCTTTTGGTAGGATCCCGGTCCCAGGTTTTTAAAAAGTTTTTGGTGTTTTGTTTAGTCTAAATTTATTGTAAGTCAAGTCAGGCAGGATATAATGGGTTAATTCTCCCACCTTTCTTGTGAGCTTGAACCCTTTTTGGGGGTAGGATTAGGTCTAGGGACCCGAGTTTTTCCAGGGGCCCTTTTTGTTTCAATTGTCCCTTTTTATTATATAAAAAGGGAAACCTGTCGCAGGACACTCTTGATTTTTGGCGAGAAAAATTGGATGGTAAAGCGACCCCATTCTACTTACTGTTTGCTCAGGGGCCGGTTTAAAACCCCTTTGTTTTCATTAATCATAGGGTTTAATTGAAGCAGGGATCGACCCTTGGGTTTTTTATTTAAAAGTTTGACCCGGAAACCCAGGACGTTGAACCCTCCGTTTTTTTTTTTTAAATACCCGTTTCTTTTTCCCCGGGAAGTTTAAGTTATTTTTGGGAAAGGGTATGGATGAATACCAGTTTTGGGGTGAAGCTGGAAATAAGTTTTGGAATAACAGGGAAAAATTTTGAATTTTTCATTAGTGCTAAGATTTCCCGGGAAAGACTTGAAAGAGAGGAATTGAGGGGAGAAGAAAGACAGTTAGAAAGGGAAAGGGGAAGAAAAAAAGGGGGAAAAGGAATCAAAGAAAAGGGAAAAAAGGAGAGAGAGGGGGGAAAATTTTTAGAGAGAAAAATTCCAAAAAGAAAGACAAAAAATTTAAAAAGAAAGAGAGAGAGAAAACCAAAAAAAGGAAACGTGATAGACTTGATCGTGAAGAAGAGAGGCAAGAAGGGGATTTTTGACGGGAAAAAACTAAGCTAAGTGAAAGGGAAAAGGTTAAATTAAGGGAATTGAGGGAAAGACAAAGGAAGGAATATGAGTTAAAGGGGGAAAAGGGGAAAAAGGTCGCGGAGCTCGAAAAAACTCGCCCTTTAAAAAAGAGAAAAAAAGTTAACCCTTCCCCCAACAGCAATTAGATGAAGGAGTTAAAGGAACAACATGCACTAGTGCACATTGCCAACACCTAAATTTTCCTCCCTTCACCCGAGGGGGGAAGAATTTTTCATACATCATCAGGGTTTTAAAAAACCCCTTCCCCCGGGGAAAAAGGCCTGCTGACACCTAGCCTACCAGGTTATGAATGGGTTTTTTTTGGTACAAACTTTGGGGGAAACTATTGCCCAACTTTGTCGCATGTAAACATAAGTAATTTAAAAACCCCAAAGGAAAAGAAATCCTTAAATTAAAGCATATCAAAAAACCCTAATTTTAAAGGAAAGATTTCAGGTATGCCCCTTAAAAGCCTGGGGCCCGAAATTTCAACAGATACATGTAACACTTTTTTCCCTTTTTTTTCGACCTTTTTTGGGTGGAGTTCAGGAAAGATCACAGTTTTTGAAAAAACTTAGAGACTTTTATGGTTTGGGTTACCATTTTTCCCGACAGCTCTTTCCCCACCCGATACGAACATTCATTAGAGAAACCCTAACCTGATTTAAAGCCCGGGGAAAATTGGGTGAGGCTGGGTGCCCCGAATGCCCGAGGCTCTCAATTCCCAAAAAAGCCCCCAAAGGGATCCAAACTAAAAAGGGGAAGGGGGTTTATCAGCCCTTTAAAAAATCCCAAAACCTCTAGTGGGGGAAAATAAAAAAGACTTCTTTTATTTTCCCGTTTGCCAAATTTTTGCTGTGTTAAGGGAAATAAACGTCCAGATTGTTTTCCCTTTTAAGAAGGGGCCAAAAAAAATTGGAAAGATGTTTTTAAAGACCTGTAATGACCAACAACCCTTCTGTTAAAGGGCCCGTTAATGGACTTTAAAGTTCAACCATTTTACGAGGGGCAAAATTTGGGTGACATGTATAGTCATTTCGAAAAGCTGGGTTTCCCCAATCTTAAAGAAACCCCAATTTCCCCTGCTATAAATTTCAGACAAATTGGGCCCCGTACGACACTTTTCCCCACCATCCCTTGTTACATTTGGTTTTCCCAAATGGTTTTAAAAGGTTTGGGTTCCCCGAAGGCCCATTTCTAGCTCCCCTCACTTCTTGGGTCCCTACTAATAGGGGAATGTTTAAAAGGTGCCATTCCTCCCCTTTTGAGGGTTTACCTTTATCTCCCAAAGATGGACCCTAAGTGGTTTTTCCGATCCTCCTTTTTGTAAAGTCAAGAAGGCCCCTCGAAAGTTTAGATTTTAAGGAAAAAATTTTCCCTGAAATTCTGTGGGAATTTAAAAACCCCCCGATGATCCTCTCGAAAGCGAGGTAAGGATCACCGGTTCACTTGTTAGATGAAAGTGAAAGGGTAAAACCCCCCGAAACCCCTAAAATTTTTACTAAGGGGGTCCGAAACCCAAAAAACCAGATTCTCCTACTTTCCTCCTTTGGTTTTTTTCCCGACTTTAAAAAAAGCCCTTTAGATATAACGAAGAACTCCTTGGGCAAATTTTTAACGAAATTGCCCTTCTCTTTTTGAATTGCCATAATGCCGCTTAAAAAAAAATCAAGTTAAACCAAAGGAAAACTTTTTATATAAATTTGAAAAAATTTTAAAAAAAATTTTTCTTGGGAAAAGTCAGTATTCCAAAAAAAAATTAGATGAGACAGATATTCCATCTTTGTTTTTTCCCAAATCAATGCCCGAGAGGGCTGTTTCTTAAAAAAGGCTCATGAAACCGCCTGTGGCCGGACATTTCTCGCATCGTAAGGCCAAAAAAAAAAATTAGGGAAACCTTTTTTTGGCCAAAAAAAGTCCCCAGATGTCACTACCTATTGTTTGTTGTGTTTAAAATTTTTCCCCAAATGGCCCCCTCCCGAAGGGACCAGGCGAGGACCATGGGCAAAATGCCTACTTTACAGTTTCCGTTTGAAAGAGTGCCCATTGACATGGGTTTGGGCCTTTACTCCCACTTTCATTGGGGGACCATAGACTATATTTAACATTTGTTATATGCTTCGAGTTTCCCTGGAGCCGTTCCCTTAAAGCCATAACTCTACAGAGGTGGCTGAAACCCTTTTTTTTCCATCCCTCCCCGAGTGGGCATCCCCAAGAAATTTTTTTTTTTCTGACCATGGGGGCACAATTTTTTCATCTGACTTAAAAGCCAAAAATCTCTACCAAATTCTGGGATGAAGCCTTCTTACCACACCCTATCACCCAGCTGAAAAGGGGATTGAGCGCCACATTTGTTTTTTCCAAGCCTTTTTTTGGAACTTTTCTCCCCTTTAAAACCCAAGGAGTGGCATCGTTTCCTCCCGTGCTTTGTTTACCGAGGGAAGTTCCCGGCTCTTTGGGGTTTTTCACCTTTTTAACTTCTTTTGGGAGACAGGCCCAGGTTTCCCCGTCCATCCTTTTAGCTTAAAGGATAATGGAAAAAGGGAAATCCGGGGTTCGTCTTTTATCAGTTTCTCCTTGACCTTAGATCCAAAATTTAGGAGACCCTTTACAAAATTTCGAAAAACTTAAGTTGTTAATGGACCCAAACAAAACCTATTTTGATTCCAAAAAGCAGAGGAAAAGTTTTTTAAAAAAGGGGATAAGTTCTTTTACTTTGCCCATCAAGTCAAAAAAATTTTTTAGTAGCATGGAAAGGTCCCATTAAAGTATTAAAAAAATTTGTGGGAAAGTTGAAAACCTCATGAAGTAAGGGGGAAAACCCAAGCTTTAAATTTTTAACATCCTTAAGAAATATTACCCAAGAAATTCGGTTAAAAAGCCCCTTTAAAAACTTGACTCATTTTTCCACACGACTTGATTCGACAACTGAAAAATGTAAGGTGTGCTAATTGACATTTTAACTTAGACATGATGAAGAACTACAACTTGGTGACTCTTGACCACTCGGGCCAACAAACATTAATATTAATGAATCTTTGGTGCCATAAAGCATGAACTACTTCAATGTGTGATAACTTTTGAAGTTTATATATTCCGGTGTTCCTCCACGGTAGTCCAAAGAGACTTAGTGCGGAAATCCCTACAAACAAAATTATACCCAGTTCCAGTTACCTTGGGATGCATTTGACCGGAGGTAGACAAAAATTTTTTTAAAAATAAAAATCATTGCCTTCAGTTTCTTATATTGTTCCCTAGTGATGGTTTTTAAAAAGGGGAAATTCATATGACTTGTATTTACTTTGAGGGCCCTTTAAGCTATAAAAACTGGGGTTTCTGAGGCCCCTTATGCCCTTAATAGATAGCGTCTACACAAATTTTTTTAACTCTTTTTTCTTTTCAGGATTGATTTGCGCAGGCATATCATCAAGAATGTTGATCCTTTCTTTAACAGTACACCCCTTTTCCTACACACCAAGGACTGACAATATAGAACCTAGGGCCCCTTTGGGGTTTTGGTAAGCCTGTGTACCTATGGAGACTGATGAGAAAGGGCTTGGGTAATATGCCAAATGTTTCAGTTTATTTTGATAACATTTAAGTAATGACATCTACGTGGGGCGAGCATATCCAACATTAACATTATTTTGGCGTAGTTACCTCACATGGCCTCACTGCCAAGCTCGAAGAAATGCCCCATCCTGAGGTATAACGATTAGATATCTTGGACTGATACTTCTAATAACTCACTGTCAGCCTCTCCCCAGTAAGATCAAAGCATTATTAAGAATTTAAAATCCCCAAAACCAGAAACTCATGTGTAGCTTTTCTTGTTCTGTAAATTTTATGCACGGTTTATCCCGAATCCTTACTGATCTTACAGGCATCTTATCCGACGTCCCTTAAAAAGTCTGTTGAAGAACCCTTGAACTTATCCGACGTAGCTCTGGGAAAAGTTTAATGAGATTAAAAGTAATCTTTCCCAAAGACCCTATACTTAAGATTCCAGATATAATAAAAATTTTGTTTGAAGAACTGATGTCGCCTCCATACTGCTTAGGTGCGGTGTTTACTACAATACCTGATTGTACTACTCCCCTTCCCCTGTATGCTTCCTAAACCCGGAAACTCTTTCCCGCAGAAACGAGATACTACTCCACAATAGAAAAGGATGTTTTAGCCCTTGTTGGGGTATCTCCAAACTTAAATTTTATTTGGTGGAAAAGAATTCATTTTAGAACGGACCACAAACCTTTGATATACCTAGAAAACTTTAAGGGAACCAACAGTCCGCACATTAAGGGAACCAACAGTCGCCTCTTGAGGTGGACATTGGCACTCCAGGCTTTTAATTTCCATATTGTTTATATCAATGGTTCATCTCAATCATTTCTCTGACTGGTTAAGTCATAGACAGTGAGTATAAATTCTTTCCTTATTACCGACTTCCTCCACATGTTAGAGTTTTTCCTCGCCTATACTTCTTATACTCCTTGACTATAAGTCTTGGTATGGGGGAGTGTGAGGGAAAAGTTCAGTAGATAGGATTAGGCGAGGAATATATAGTAACAATAGTTTTCATTGCCAGCTACTTGTTTAGGTAGGGCAAGTCCCAGCTGTCCGCATTTCAGCCTTTTTTTTCCCCTCCCCGAAAGTGATAGTTTGCTTGCTGGCTCCTTATTAAGGTAGGGTAAATCCAGCTCCCGCTATTCTCCCAGCCTTTTCTCCCCCACCCCTAAAGTGATAGTTTTGATTGCCGGCTGCTTGTTAACATAGAATCAGTCTAGCTCCCACTATCCTATCCCCTCCCTCATTTCCCCCCCCCCCCGAAAGGTGACGAGTGGGGCTCTGGTCCCCCCCCCCCAAACAGAAACTCATCACTTCGACTAACACAGCTCCCACACTCTCATGGATGAACAAAGCGGGTCACCTGTCAATCAACAGAAAAAACTGACGAAGACGGACTAACGTCCTGGAGAACGTCCCCATATTGGATTTAATTACCTGTGCACCTGTATGAAATTGTAGGACGACCCCACATCATTGCGCGAAAGAACCTCTTTCCTGCTGGGGATGAACCCCCCACGGCGATATCTTGAAAAACTACCCGTGGGGTCCCCAACACCGCGCCCCCCCCCCCTCCCCAATCGCACGGCTAGTTTCAAAAACACAAGTGTCACCAACACCAACACCCCAAATATTATTTTTTAGCTTGGTTAAAAGTTATTTTATTCATTTCATTTTTAAATTTTCTTTCAATAGGATTTCCTTCATTTTTTAAATTGTTTTATGTTTGCTTAATAAAAAATGTGTTTATCTTGTTAATTATTTTTTTCGTTTTCTATTCTTTTAATTTTTCCTGAGGGGGGCATTTTTGGGGTAAACGTCTAAGTTATTCAGAGTGAGAAAACCCTTCACAACCTGTTAGAAAGGGAAGGACCCTACCCCCATCTGACCCATTTTTGGCCCCCTCCACCTATTGCCAGTTAGGGGACTCTCCCCCAGATGAAGCATTATGTTTTTTTAAATCAAACTTTCCTTTAAATTATAAAATTAAGGGGTTTTAGTGCCCAAAATTTATTTTTTATTTGGGTTGACTCTACAAATGGGAAATTTTGCACCCAAATAGCAATGCTTTTTCTGAAAATTTGGCCACTGGGAATACTTGCACTAATACTTTATTGTCACTCAGGATATGTGTTACTAAAAATTTTGCCAGGGGTCTTTGATATCTCATTTAGTGCATTTTTTTTTTCATGCACTACAGTGGAACCTCGGTACTTGAACTTAATTCGTTCCAGAAGGCTGTTCGAATGCCGATCTATTTGAGTTCCGTACGAAATTTTCCCATAAGGAATAATGTAAATTAGATTAATCTGTTTCAGACCCCCAAAAATGCGCTTAGAGCGAATTTGTGGTGTATTTTTGTATGGTATTTATGATTGTATTTTCATTTTATTGATCTCATTTGATAGAATGAAAGATATATTACAGAAATGATATAAGTTTGAATGGTTTACAGACTAAAAGTACCTTGAAATTGAGCTCAAAGTAGCGGAAATGTTCGATACAATGTTGTCTAATTACGCTAATTTTAGTAATAAAGGTTATCTATCACATTTATTCCAGCTTGATATCAGAAACACGATAGATAACCTAGAAGCACAATAAAGACGCCGAAATTAATAATAAAAGCCATATTTTTTTTTATTGAAAATCTCTGGTACACAAACAGGAAACATATAGACAAAGTAACAAGAAATAAATAATAAAACAGGGACACAAGTCCATACAGATCCACACAGGTCAGCTTATTGTAAAACGTGTCAACCACACAAACCCACACTACCTAGAAAGGTAGTTTCAAAGCATTATATTGGGAAAAAAGAAAAACCCTTACAGAATATATATTAAACTTCTGAAAAGTCCCACCAAATACAATACAAAAAAGCCTGTTAAATAAACTACATGACCACATGCTTAGAAAAAATTAGGAAAACAATCGATACAAAAATGAAAATCTCAAATACAAGGAACGTAAAACATTTACACAAAAAACAAAGATAAGTGATAAAATTAAAGTCTTTTCTTTCCAAGTAAAGAATTCCTATGAAAAACATGTAGAACATTGTTCCTACATTCAGCAATATATGTTTCAGAATAGTACATAAACAGTATATAAAAGACACACTGTAACAAACACCCACCTCTCCCCCCCCAAATACAACCCAGACACACATTCTTACCCCACCTCATCTTTCAGTTTACATATTTAAGGGCCATACCTGCATGTCAAGACGATGTACATTAAGTTACACCATACCACAATCATTAATATATTTACTTATAAGGTAATCTTTTAGCTCACTGTGGGACTAAAAGAAACCTTTACAGTATATATAGAAAATTCTCATAGGTCACAACCAAAACAAATCAAAAGGGCAATACCAATCTCCGTTGAGAGTAATACTCTTGCAACCCCACTCCCCCCAAAAGCACGCCCCCATGAATGAGAACTCATCCTCATCAGGCATACACCACGCATACTCCATAAGTCAATTCCTCTGGGAGGCTAGCCAGTTTCTACCCCTGAACTACAGTCGCCACAAATCCTCCAAAGTAAAAACTTTGTAACTTTCCGTAAAAACTCGCTCCCACCTACCTCTGTATATCTCTTTATTGCGAGACTTAGTTTTATAAAAAGTTGCTGCTAACACACCTAGTCTTTCTCGAACCGTCCTTTCCCGTAACGTCCATGATATGTAAACAAAATCAACAATTATGTAAGCCATCGCCTGTTGAACCCTGTCCTCCACCCCACCCAGATGCAAACTTAAAGCCCTTAAACTGATAATCCACCCCCACCCACCAAACGACATACTCCCCCAACCATTCCCTCAACGACACCTAAACGGCCACAAAAATAAACAACATGGAATGCAGTCTCTTCCTCCTCACAATACGAACACACGCCACTCTCTCGTATTCGTCTGTTCTTTAATACCACCGCTGATGGTAGAATGTCATGTAAGAATCGGAACATCACTTCTCTTACACGTGGCCGTAATGCAATCCCCTCAACCACCGCCAAATGCTGTCCCACACATACATGGGATAACTCCCTACACAGGGACTGTTATTTTAGACCAAACCCTCCTTTCTACTGACACGACCCTCATTTTTCGTTGTTGCACCGGCTTGCAAAAATATCTGCAAAATTGCCTCACAGTCACGGAGATCCTTCCCTCTCCACCACCTCTGAATATTTTCCCTCACTTTACACAGCCCCCTTCCCCCTTCCCCATACTCTTGCCTGAACACATGCTTGACATAAACTCCCTTTAATCTATTCCCCAGAGAAATTAACCAAAGCCCGCCCTTGGCTACCGAAAGTGTTACTACCTCCCTCCTTAACCAGTCACACCCCGAACCCCATATATACTTAAAAACTTTACCCAAAAGCCTCCTTACATCGCCTGACGCCAATGGGTACACTGCAGCAATGTGCCAAATTTTGCTGTATAAAAGCTCATTCACCACAATAACACACTGATGTAAAGAAAGGTGAGGCATCCTCAACCCATTCAAACGTCCCAGCACATTATTCACAACACACTTTGAATTTTCCTCTCTCACAAACACCTCAGTTGATTCAGTGGCAGCAGCAGCAGCAACCTCCAAGCTCCGTACTTTTCTCCAACTATCAGAGCCACCAATGCTCCTATGATGACCTAGTTACAAGCAAAACTGCACTACCCAACGTAGCACCCAGAATGACCAAAGATTACCAACAGTGAAACCTACAAATCGAAAATATTAGAGATCAAAGGAAGACTGCCCACAAACCGAAAGCAACACCCCGCTGCCAGCCGAACAACATAACCCTAAGCTTTGTATAACTACAACTTCTTCTTAACTACAAAAATTTCCCCTGTAGTATTATGAGGCGCAATCTAAGAGGAAACAGCACCAAGGCCAGCAAGAAAACACGAAAAATCAACTATTCAACAAGTTGTAGCCAGGAGGACGCCGGCCCAGCAACCACCCCTCTACCACCGCTCAAGGCGACACCACAACAATACAACAAACAGGCTGCCACCAGCCCATCCTCCCCTCTCTTCCCCGGATTCAACCTACCAAGTAGTCTCTCAGGTATGACCCAAAGATCCAGATACCCTAAAGACATGCATCTCCAACTTAGTTATTGAAAATATGAATCTTCGAGAGACACTAACAAAACAAGACACCAGGACGACACAAATCGAGACAAAATCCTCAGTCTTGAACAAAAGTTATCAACACCAGGAATGACTAACTGTGACAAGACCATCCAAACAGTCATAGATAGCCTACCCAACAATAATATCTCTTAATACAAAGGTTGAAGAAGCAGTAAAAGAATGGAAGAACAACTTAGATAATACTTTGCTCTCCAAGAAGATAAAACTGAGCAAGATAAACTATCGGACGCAGTAATAGTTACAGTCCACTTTTTCCCAGTGATATGAACCAAACAAACAGTAAAGAAATTACTCTGCAGATCAAAAAGGGGACCAAACAAGTGTTATTGTCCCAGAGTCGAAAAAAAAAGGGAATCCGGGGTTAAATGGGACCCCATGGTAGAAAAAAAGTGTTATCTTGATTCCCACTCACATGACGGGAAAAAAAAGGTTTAAATTATTGTTTCTATTAAAGAAAAAGAAAGAGGTATAATAAACAAATGGTTTTAAACCAAAAACCCGTCAAAACCCTCCTTATAGAGCCCGGGAAAAATTTAAGGGGAAAATTTGGGCCCACAAAAACCCCAATGCTTCACCCCGGGAGGGGAAAAATTCTATTTGGGGAAAAACCAAATGTAGGCAACTGTACCCCAATAAACAAACGAGAATGATCTATCACGTTTTCTCAGGGATAATAATCTTACAGAGAATAACAAAAATGTGAAACCCTAAAAGCCTACGTAATTTTAGTGTATATTTTGTAGTACAATCTTTTAGTAATTAAAATAACCCAACTACTCATTTTTTGTATTTTACATAAGCATAAGTCACCTTATCTAATTTTAATTTACTATTTTTTGCTTAAATATTAGGGTGAAAACGATACTTTCTCTGTCCATATTACTTTTTTTTTTTTTAAAAAACTATCAATTGATATACCCGGGTTTACCTGGAGAGAGTTTCGGGGGGCAACGCCCTCCGCGGGCCCGGGGTGTGACCAGGCCTTTCCTTGGGGGATCAGCGCCCGATCAACCAGGGGTGTTGCTGCTGGCTGCAAACCCAAACCCCAAAAGGGACGACCACAGCCCGGCTGATCCAAAAAATGACTTTAGGGCTTGTCCAGTGCCCCGCTTGAAGACTGCCCGGGTTTTGTTGGTAATTTCCCCCTTTTTGTTGCGGGGGGCAGTTTTAACAGTTCGGGCCCCTTTAAAACTTTTTTGTATGTTTTCTTAAGTGCTAAAATGACACCCCCGCTTTCATTGGGGGGAAAGGTGCATCGTCTGCCAAGTCTTTTTTCTTTTGTGGGAGTGATTTTCGTGTCAAGTTCGGACTATCCCCTAGGTTTTTTCCAGGTGTAATAATCTGTATCTCTCCCTCCGGCGTTCCAGGAATACGGGTTTAAAACCTCAAAAGCGCCCCCAGTAATTGGGGTTTTTTAATCTCCTTTATGGGGCCCGTGAAAGTTCTTTTACTTTTCTGGGTCGGAAATTTTTCACCTGCCTTAAAAGGTGCTTTAAGTGCGCAATTTTTCCACCAGATAGAACAAGGACCTAAAGAGTGTCATCATGGCTTGGCCTCCCTATTTTTGAAGTTCTCATTATCCACCTTCATTTTTCTAGCAAATGCGATTGAACAATTTTGGGGGCCCTTGAAGTGAGATCCTCCGACTTTAATCACCCCGGGGGGCTTTGACGTTGGTTTTTCGCCTATTCGTGGCCAAATTTTTTTGTACTCTGATGAAGTTTTTAATTTTTCCCCATTTTTTACCATACTGAGTAATTGAAATTCTCATCGTTGAACTTCATATTGTTTTCTGCACCCCCATGAAAGATTTGTTGATGTCCGCCGGGAGCCTTGCAGTTCTGCAAGGGAAACACTGTCACAGATTCGGGGCACTGAAAAGGGAAGACAGGGTGCTGTGGCTGACATCCTTTGTCATTCGGATATGAGGATGAGGAACAAGATGGGCTAGTACTGGGGCCTTGGGGAACAGAGTTTTTTTCACCGAAGCTGCCTGGGATTTTTCCCTTTTGACGACTACTCTCTGTTTCTTTAGGAGGAAATTTAAGATCCATCGACCGACTTTTCCTTTTATTCCTTTAGCGCCATTTTGTCGCTATTACGAAGGGTCACCTTTCAAAGGGCTTTTGCAAAGTCTTATATATTACATTGCATTCTTTTGTCTTCTAGTGCATTTGGACCTTGTCGTATGACCATACTGAACAGACGGGAGCGCCCTTTTTTCAAAAACCCATTTCCCCTGGGTTGTGTAACGATGGGTTTCTAGATGGGTGGTGCTTGCTTCTTAGGACCCTTTCAAAGATTTTATGATAGGGATGTTTTGGCTATGGTCTGTATTTTTTGCTGTTGCTTTAACTGCCCCCTTTGGGAGTGGGGGAGTCTGTTGTTTTTAGGACGAGGGGCGACCCCCCTGTCCATGGGGTCCCCTCTCCAAAGGAATGGGAAAAGGCTCGTGATAGGGGGTTCTTTCAGTTTTTGATGAACACGAGTTCCATGGTCTACCCTGGGGCAGAGTGCATGGGGATGTCATTTATCGCCTGTTCGAATCATTTGGCGTCAAAAACATCGGAAGGCTTGGTTAATCAAATTTTTTTGGGTCTCTCAAAAAAAATTCATTTTGACTTCGCTCTCCCCTGGTTAGCGCTTGCTAAAAATGAGTCATATTTGGGCTTAGTAGCTCACTCATTTCCTTGCGCATCTGTGTAGGGGCCCTCTTTTTTAAATAGGGGCCCAAAAACGGGCGTTGTTTTCGATTTTGATTTGGGATAGGGGAAAAAAAAACTTGGGTTTCTTTCGATTTTATTTATAGCTTTTAGTTTTTCCCGCGATTTCCTGACTCCTAAAGGATTCTTTTAGCTTAAGTTCGATGCTTTGCTATTTCTCTGACCAGTGTCTCCCTGCGCATTTTCAGATATATTGACCTCTTTTAGCCGCTCTGTTATTCTTTTCCGTCGCCTGTAAAGGGAGCCCTGCCCTCTTTCTATTTTACATCTACTCCTCCTTTTTCTTAAAGGGGAAAATAAGCCTTGTGCATACATCGAGGCCACCGAGTTAATCTGTTCTAGGGCATAAGTTTGGGTCTGTGTTGCTTAGTATATTTTCCCCAGCTTATATCGGTTAGGACTTGGTTTACTTGGTCCCACTTTATTTTTTTTTGTTATTGAAGTTGAATTTTGGTGATGCTCCCTCGTGACTAGTCTCATTTTGTCGGTCTGGGGCTCCTCGCATACAGTCTGAACCTCAATTATGTTGTGATCTGATTTAAAATTTTTTTTTGATATTGGTGACATTTCTTATCAGATCTCATTGTTAGTGAATATGAGGTCTAGTGTATTCTCCAGTCTAGTAGGCTCTATTATTTGTGGTTTAAATTGAATTTTGTGCAGAGATTTAAAAGCTCGTGTGAGTGTGATTTTCATCAGAGCTGCCTCCTGGTGTTATTACTGCAACAATATTTTTTGCTATATTCCTCCATTTTAGGTGCCTTAATTTTGAAATCCCCCAGGGGCAAGATGTTGGGTGCAGGAGCTGGAAGATTTTCCAGACAGGGGTCAATTTTAAACAGCTGTTCCTGGAATTGCGGGATGTTTGCATCCGGAGGCTTGTAGACTACCACAATGACTGGGTTTTTGGTTCTCGACCTTTACTGCTAAAACTTCCACTACGTCATTTGAGGCTTTAAACTTTCTGTGCAAACAAGTGACTCTGCAATGACAGGCCAAAACCCCCCCCTTTTGTCTGTTCACTCTGTCACATCTGTATAGGTTGTAACCTGGATCCATATTTCATTGTCCAAGTAAACCTTTATGTGGGTCTCATGAAAGCCGCGAACTTTCCCTTTGCCTCTGCAAGCAGCCCCACGGATGAAAGGTATTTTTGTTTTTTTTGGGCTGGCTTTAGACCCTGTATATTTGCAAAGAAGAATGTTATCGGACGGGTGGTATTGTTGGTACGGGGGGGGGATTTTTTTTCCGGCATTAGTATCTGTATCTGTTGGTTTGGAGTGGAGGCCATCGACTGTGGTTCCACTCCAGGAATGACTGGATTTGGTGTACGATTTCTGCCATTTCCTGCCAGTTTTTTTTCCTTCCTGGCACTAAAAAACCTCTCCCTCTTGAGTGGCTGTGGCTACCCGGGTTTTCCCATGGCCTGGATTTTTGTATCTTTTTGTCCCCTTTAGATGGTATGCCTGGCAATTTAATTATAGCACAGTCTTTCCTGTACTGAAGAGGTACACATTTCAGGGTGAAAAAGCTTACGGGAAAAGGGAGTTTGCATTTTCCTGTTGTCATATGGGCATGACATTTTCTAGGGTGGCATAGTTGCACGTCCCCATCTGTTTTTCCAGATTTCCCATGCCAGCAGATACCAAGTGCATAGTATGTGCACAGGCTTGGTTTCCGCTTGCCTTGGGTTTCTGTGACTGTATTCCCTGTTGGTGCATGTTTCCCTGTCTTACTTCTATCCTCCCTAGCACCAACAATATTACTTACTAAAATTAATAATTACCATTTTTGCTATCAATACAATTTACTCTTAACATTTTTGACATCATTTAATAACCATTACTTGTCTAATTACCTTAACCAGTTTTAATACCACATTTACTATCTTAGAGTACTCTTAATTACCTTGTACTGCCAAATAACCTCAAGTATAACTACCAGTAAAATTTTGAAAGAAATAAACATTACTTTTCACTTGTTTTGTAATCATTATTACTTACTAAAATTTTATTAAACACCATATTTTCATACCAGTCATTTTACTTTTGTACATTAATCATTATTTTTATACTTCCCATAAAAATTTTGTTGCCAAAATTTCCAAGTTTGTATATTCAACTCCAACCTTTATATTATCCTTTGTACCTGTGTACCTGTGCACTTTGTCCTCGTGTACCTTTGTACCTGTGTATCCATCTACCATCCTTTACTATCATATGATAAACCAAGAGATTGTCCTTTTGTATTTTTTTACTTATATTCTTTTTGGTACATTATTTGTGAATTTATTTTGTCAATTTAAAATCTAGTTATGCTCTTATCTTGTCAAACAACCTATACCGGCCTAGTGCAACTGCAATACCATTTCAATTTGTATTTTTATATTATAAGTTTATATTATAAGTCCTATTCTAAGATTGTTTTCATATCTTAGTGACTATATTGTGTGTGCAATTAGTGTATATTTCAATTATATTATTGTTCAAGGCCCTTAACTATCTTTTGCTAACTAGTACCAACTACCTCACATATATTTTTTTTCTACTTTTTTTTATTATTTTGCTACCTTAACTTGCATATTTTATCTTGTCAATTTAAATCTAGTTATACTCTAATTCTTGTAAACAACTTATATAACACCTTAGTGCCTGGAGTTTACCTGGAGCAATTACAATTGAGAATCTTGTGCCTTTTTTATATCATTAGATTAAACTCAGTTGTACTATAGCTCATTCTAGCTCAATACATAGTCAATACCAAATTCATTATATTAGACCATAGTGTAATTACTAGTGAGAGTCTGGTGCTATTTTTAATTTGGTATTTTTATATTATTAGATTAGACCTAGTTGTACTATAGCTCATTCTAGCTCAATACACAGACTATACCAAAGTCATTACATTAGACCTTAGTGCAATTACAAGTGAGAGTCTTGTGCTATTTTTAAATTGTATTTTTAAATTATTAGTTTATACCTAGTTGTACTTTAGCTCATTCCAGCACAATACATAGACAACACCAACTCCATTATGTGTATTAGTGACTATTCAAATTCAAAATTTATTCTCTATAAGGATTACAATGCTGAGTTTACAGGAATTTGGTTATTGTGTGGTTTACATGTAGTAAAATTGTGATTACAGAGTGTACCACTAGAACGCTTAGCATGGCTAGGCATTTCGGGCAGACTTAGTTTTATTCTTAAATGTAAAATATTACAAATTATGAGGTAAGTTGGTATTATGGCTAAGTGACTAAATACTAGTTTGTGAGTTTAGCAATGTGAATGCTTTTGTTTTAGCACAGTAACATAGTTTCAGTAATGGTTGTAAACATAGGATTCATTAATTTTAAGATTGAATAAATTATTTCTGGTTTTAAGGTCAAATGTGTGAGTGATGTAATGTGAACCCACCAGGTGGTATTCGTGTAGTTAGTTGATGGGGTTTATCAGTGAGATAAGATGTTTTCTAATGGTAGTCCTAATGGTGTCCTGCTTAAGCCAGGTCTCAGTAAGAATAATGCAGGAGAAAGGGTGTCTTTAGTGAATTCAAGGACTGCTAGGAGGTCAACATAGTTGTTTGCTTAAGGACCTGAAGTATGTAGTTTAAGTACTGATAGACCTTTAGCATATGTTTGTGACATGCTGCTGTGATCGTGTAATAAAGGCAGTTACTTTCCAATAGATTTGATTGGGTGTCAGAAGATGGAAGGTTTAGATCAGGGTCAAACGGATCAACATCTTCCTAGGTATAAATTATGGTTATAGATAACCTGAGTTTGTGTGTTGGATCTAGTACGGAATATCTGTAGTGTAGGAAGTATGTACAAGTATATAGCTAGAGTATTTTGACCATGTAGAGTATATTCAACTACTACACATAATGAAGTTGATGTTGTCATGTGTTGTGCAGGAATGAACTAAAGGTAAAACTAGGAAAAAAACTAGTAATATAAAAAATACAAATTAAAATAGAACAAGACTCTCACTTTTATATGCACAAAGGTTCCTAATAATGATTTTGTGAGTCTATGTTTTGAGCTAGAATGATTCTATATACAATAGTTTTAATCTAATAATATAAAAATACAAATTAAAATAGCACTCGTCACTCACTAGTAATTGCACTATGGTCAATATAGTGATTAGGTATTGACTATGTATTGAGTTAGAAGACTATGTTACAACTGAATTAATCTAATAATATAAACGATACAAATTAAAAATAGCACCCGTCTCTCCACTAGTAAAATAGCCACAATGGTTCTAATATAGTGAATATGGTACTGACTATGTATTGAGCTAGAAAAGAGTGCTAGAGTAATACTGTTATGGAAAATTTTCTATGTCTTACCAGTATGTACTCAACATTATATACATCCCATAATCTCATTGGGAGACAATCATATTGTTTTAACCGTAGTCACCCCGTGTAGACGATGTTTGAGAAAACTTAACCACCCTGGTCGCGCCAAGTTGTCCCTCGACCTCACAATCTTATCCATATCATCCGAGACCAGTAAGGATTGGATAGCACCCACAATACGGATCTATCAATTAATAGTGGAACTGTATAGATATATTAATTTAGCTGAATGAAGGGAAAAGGGGGGTAGGATACACCTGGATACATCCCTCAAGGAAACATTTGTACATAATCCTACGCACTTACCAGATGTTTCTCTGTGTCCCTTGATGTAGCTGGATCACTCATAACCTATCTAATCACAACATAACACAACTGCCAGCCTAAGTTTGTTATAATTTAGAAGGGTTACTTAACTGTGGGTGATTGATACTCCTTATTTCTTCCATCACCCATCTAGTTTCGATGTCCTGCTACACCGACACGGTTCTCATTCCAGCAAGTACAGGTATCTGCTGGTTTGTTCCCCGCATTAAACGTCCGTGACTCAAGAGTTCTTCGCTTTCTCGTCTCGGGAGCAACGAGGTCTAACCGTGTTCACTCGGAGCAAGACGACTTATTTCACTTCACGCATTCTCTTAACTAAGCAGTTATTATCATTAATTACATTACAATCACAAGAACGATTTATTGGCTCATAATTATTATACACATTATAGATCACTCCATTAAGATCTGGAGAACCGATGAGTGATGATTAAACCATGGTAATTTTCCTCGGGACACAGTCCAGGACGACGACGTCCGTCAACCCGGTCCTACCTTATTCACTCAATACACTCTATTACCGTGGTCCCGTAAATCACGTTCCCTCACCACCACCAGGAACAAGTTACCGACACTTCCTAATACGAAATGAATGCCCTATATTAACCTTAGGCCGCCGTGAATGCCCAATTTCGTGGTTCCAATGCATTTTTCCCTCCCTCCCCGCTTCCTCTCCACCTTTCAAAACAAACCCGCCCCTCTTCCCCCGCACAATCCGCCATGCGGCCAAGGGAACTCTTGTTCTAACCCTATTTTCAAATACATTTTTGACTCATATCGCACATAAACACCTATTAGGCGCTATAGTTTCGGAAAATTAAAAATTTTCCACAAGCGGCCGGGCGGAATACGTTTGTTAGACACTTAAATTGCGTCTTCCCTTCCTCAGGAGACATTCCAGCCCTCTCTAGATTGCGACTGCGTTTTCCTAGTGGGTCTTACTACAGTTTCTTCTTGCATACCCGTCAGTGTCCTCAATATCACTCGAGTCACTTTCCTTAGGTTTCTTCCAACTTATCTGGATTGAGACACCCATTTAAATCTAAGGGAATAATTTATTAATGGACGCAAACTTTTCCTGACAACCGACACACACTTTGACGTTTCCTGACAACACCTTGTGCATCTGGGTAATAATGTAAACTACCTGTGCCCCAGGGAGGCCACAATGTTCGATGTGTTCATATCAATTAACACAATTGGTCACCTGGTTGAAATGTTCGTCCGGTTTAACTGCCTCTGGCGCACCATTAAAAGTGTTCACGTAGTGTAAGAAGATATTCTTTACGCCAACAAAACCCAATGAAAAATTTCCTTTTTTAAACATTTGAACTTGTCACCAACCCCGTCACTTATTTAATCTCATACTTCCCTCGGGTTATCTCTAAGATAGGGCAGCTTCAAACCCTTTTGTCCACTTTTGGTGAGAGGGATCAGTACTCCGCGTCAGGGGTGTCGCTTAAATATGACGAGGGCGTTGTTCACCGATTTTTTTTTCCCGCCCCCCAAATCCCAATCCCCCCCAAATCAATTCCCCCCTTTTTTTTAACCTTTTCAAAATCTTTTCCGTACCATCTTTTTTGCAGCCCCCCAAATTGGGGGAAAATTTTTAAAAAACCCCCGGGGGCACAAATTTAATCAAAAAAAATTTTTAAAATTTTAAATAAAAAAAAAAATTTTTAAACATAAAAAAAAAAAAAAAATTTAAAAAATTTTAAAAAGAAATTTAAGAAAGCCCCAAAAAAAAAAAAAAAACAAAAAAAAAAAAAAAAAAAAAAAAAAAAAAAAAAATACCCCTTTAAAAAAAAAATTTTTAAAAAAACCCCCAAAAAAAAAAAACAAAAAAAAAAAAAATTTAAAAAAAAATTTTAAAGGGGGGGTTTTTTGGGTAGAAATTTGGAAGGGGATTTTACCCCCCAACCCCCCAAATTTAAATTTAAAAAAATTTAGGTGCATTGGTTTTTGGGGGAAGGGAGGGTCAGTATCTCCGCGTCAGGAGTGTCGCTTCATGTATGACAGAGGGCGATTTGTTCACTCGATTTTTTTTTTTATTTCTCTGCCTCCACCAACACTGCCCGGAACTCCCCCCCCAAATCAATTCTCTTCCTGTGTAGCACCTTACGAAGACATCTTTTCACGGTACCTATCATTCTTTGTACAGTCCTCCCTGCAGGGGCTCTCGGGAGTATTAATTTCCAGGACACCCTCGCGGGTCATCAATGACTGGAAATCATCCTATTATTTAATTTCATCAAATGTTGAGCACCCGCTACAAAATTGGTGGCATTATCTGAGATCATCAATCTTGGGCAGATTCGTTAGCTGCAAATTTCCGAACAAGCTGTATGACTGTTCTGCAGACAAGTCCTGAGCAACTTCTAGATGAACAGCCCTAGAAGTGTACAAGGTAAAATAGACATACATACACCTTCAAGGGACACAATCTGAAGTACTGTCAAAAATGATTGGCCCACTATAGTCCCATCCGGTCACTCAAATGGTTTTACAACTGCGCGTCCTTGGGCAATGGTGGAGGACTGGGATACATGTAGGTTCTTGGAATGCACGGCGACATATTACACACGACTGATAACCCCCTTTTACACTTTGCCGTCCGTGTGGGCATCCAGAAGTTTCCGATTACGTTTAATGTATCCTGTACCCACCGTGCATCACGTTATTATGGGCATTAAAGACAATCATGGTGTCAGGTGATGCAGTTTTGGGCAGCAAGATAGGGTGCTTAGCATAATCCCCCAATTCTGCTTTTTGTAACCTGCTCTCCCTAATTACATCATCATCTAATACAGCCCAGCTTTTCTATTATTGAAGCTTTCACAAATTTTCCGTCCATCATGAATATAATCTCATCCCTGTAGGTTTTTCTTGTACCCTCTGTAGCCAGTATTTCTGGGGATGGGGAAAAATATGTGAGATATTCATCTTACTTATAAATTTAAATACACTAACCTGTTCACACTAATCAGATTAGGTAAGGAAGAATACATGGTACATATCAATGGCTAAGGAGGGCCTACTGTACGGAGGCGGTGCTCACCGTATTTCGTCAGGAGCAATATGTGCCTTGCACCGCGCCAGTTAATTTTGTCCATCCAGCCAACTTGGCCTTTAAACACGATAATGCACTCACAAATTTTCCATAAGTCAAGCCTCGAGACAAGAGTCAGTGGGTTCTCGTCACCGGAATGTGATTAATGGTTAAATATGTTGACCACAAACTGTTATGTGTCTCTGCATTGTTGGATTTCAGCGACTATGTTTTGTAAATACACCACAATCTTACTGTTACCATTTACGAATCCATTAGTAATGGATACCTCGTTATCAGACCAAATTACGGTGTCGCTTGATATTTATCTCTCGCAATTTATTTTCTTATATAATTGGCTAATTTGACACCTACATAATGGCCGTTAATTCAACTGAGCTAGGGGGCGCAAATCAAATCACCGCACCGTAACTACAGTTGGAAATTAAACGGCCATTTATGTAGGTGGTCAAATTAGCCAATTATATAGAAATAAATTGCGAGAGATAATATCAGCGACACCCGTATTGGTCTGATAACGGGGTATCCTTACAATGGATTCGTAAATGGTAACTGGAAGTTTGTTGTATGTACAAACAGAAGTCGCTGAAATCATCAAATGCAGGAGAAACATAACAGTTTGGGTCAAATATGTTAACTTTAATACATTCCTGGGGACGAGAAACCCAGCTGACTTCTTGTCTCGAGGCTTGACTTA
>NC_069427.1:719662-787080 GCF_026875155.1 Cherax quadricarinatus
ACTTGCATTCCCACTTAACTAAAATATACCACCTTTACTTGCTTTACCACTTACTGAATATACTACTTCTTGCATCACTTCTTATCCTTTAAAAACTCTAAAGTCGTTGAGTGAAATACCATTGACCCATTTGGGGTGGGTACCAGGATCGATCGGGACACATTTTGGGGGCCCCAGAGCGAATAGCCTTTGGTTTTTTTTTAACCAAGCTCGACTTCAAAATTAAAATTTTTAAATTTTAATTATGTTAAATTTAAAAAATCCTCCTCTTTGTACACCTTAATAATTAAATTGTACCCAGGAGGGGTAACCACACCAAAAAACTAAAAAAAAAAAATGAAAAATTAGGATAGATCCAAAAATTCGAAAAATCGAAATTTGGCAAAAACCCAAAAAAATAAATTTTTTCGAAAAATTTAGAACTGAAAAAATTTCCAAAAAATTTTGGAAACATCTAAAAAAACAATGGAAAAATTTGGCAACTCCCGATGGAATTCCCCCCGGGGGGTGGACCCAGGAAAAAATGGGGGAGGTGGAAAAAGGTGAGTTCCCAAAATGGGGGAGCACAGTCCCATTAAAAAAATTTTGTGGGGGGAACCCCCCACCAAATTTTGGAGGGGGCGGAGACCCCACTCAAAATTTTCCCACTTGGGACTTTCTCTACAACTTAAGCATTTACTCTTTGCGGATTTTTGTTTATCAACATTGGTATGGGGGAACAGAACCAGCAATTTTTCAGGCCACCCACTATTTTGTGGGTAATATGGGATACCTGTCAGGGCCTTGTACGCTCCCATGGGCTCTTGTGCCAATCTATTTGTGCTGTCAAATATGCTAAGTTGCGTACTACAGCTCGAGCTGCGGTTGAGCTTTCCAAGGTTAACGTTGGTTAGAGTCGGTGGGCTCTCCCACCGACCCATGTTAGAGTGCTGGTGGGCTCTGCCCCCGACCCATGTTAGAGTGTTTGGTGGGTCCCCACCACCCTGTTGGTGTTTTAGAATGATTTAATGCTGGAAAACTTCCCCAGTTTATTACTACCGAATCTACCTGGGGGTTTTCCGGGGGATCAACCCCCCCCGGCCCGTTCCAGACCAGCCCCCCCGGATCAGCGCTGAGTCACTGATTGGGCCCCTGACATTCTTCTTTTCTTTTTGTGTACCATGACGCCCCTTTTTTCTTAAGGGGTATTTGCATCACCGCCAACCTTTTGTTGTAGGGAGTGATTTCTTGTGCATATTGGGAACCAGTCCCTACAGAATTTTCGAGGTGTAGATTATGATATTCTCTCACGTCTGCCCCAGGTACAAGTTAAGTGCTTCCAGGCGTTCCCGTATTAAGTGTTTGATGGAGCTAATAATGCAAAAAGGGTTCTCTGTTCATTCTCTATACTGCAAATTCCCTCCCTTTGAATGGGGATGTTAATGTACAGCAGTATTTTAGCCTAAAGAGAACAATGATTTTAAAAGGGTACTTTGTTTAGCATCCTTGCTTGAATTCTCATTATCCATTTTATCATTTCCTCGTGAGTGATTTTTGGATTTTTGGGGTCCTAAAAAGTGGGGTCTTCAGACATTACCACCCGGGTCCTTCACTTATTTTTTCGTTATTGTGTGATTAGAGTTTGTAGTAATCATCCTAGCTTTTTTCCTTCTTTTTCATAAGGGGAGTATTGGAAATTTTGTCTTCTTGAACATCATTTTTGTTTGCCGATGCTGAATGGAAAACTTGGGTTTATTTTTTTGGAGACTTCCCGTTTTTCTCTATGGATGTGACACCTCATGCGGACCTAGATCGTCTATTTTTGCATGGAATAGGCGGGATAGGTCGAGTACTTTTCCTTGTGGGAATGACTCTTCGAAATTGCAACACCCGGTTTAAAGTTGTTTCCACTACTCTTTGGTTCGATTGGCTGGAATGTGCAAATTTTTGTTTTTGATTTGTATGCTTTTATCGGGTCCTTTTTATGAAAATAAGGTCTGAGTTTTTTTTTACTATCACGACTTAGTGTGTGTTTGTTGCAGAAATTTCAGCAGCTTTGTGTGTGACTTTTATCTGAGCTCCCTCTACAACTTATTTGCAATTCTTCCATTTTGTATGTTTTTGATTGAAGTCCCCAAAGCAGCAAATTCTGGGATGGGGCCCGGGAAGGTTTTCCATCGGGAGTAATTTTTGATGCTTTTTTTGAACTGTTGGGAATTGCATCTAGTGGTTATGTAAAAGTACAATGGTAATTTTTGGTTCTCAATTTTTTTTGTCAAATTTAAACTACACATTTGTGGTTTTCAAAACCCGTCAAAGAGTGACTTTTTGACAACAGGCCAACCCCTTTGTTGCCTGTTCTTTCTGTCGCACTGATAAGGCTTCCAAAGGTATCCATATTTCACGCAGAGTAATCTTTCGTAGGGTCCTGGAAGGCTGCAAACAGGGCTTTTTTCCAAGAAACCGTAAAAAAAGGGTTTTTTATTGTTGTGGAGGGCTTGGGGCCTTATATTAGCAAATATAAATGAGGTTGTGTGCATTTGTTGGGGCATTTTGTCTTTGGAATTTTAGCTGTAGTCTGGGGGCGCCACTGGCTGTGCCTCCGTCCAAAAAGGCTGCAAGGTAGTGGACTTTTTTGGGTTAACTTTTTCCATTTTTTTTTCCCCGGGTTTCCTCCCTAAAAAATCACTTGGAGTTGATTTGTCATAATACCATAAAACTTATTTTTTAAAAGGGTGTGTGCCCCCCTGTCCCTTTAGGGGGTATAGGGAAAATTGGTATTGAAACATTTTTTTAAAGAACTGAAGACTGAACATCTCGGTAGACTGACACATAAAAGGTAAAAAGACACACTCCTTTAGACAGGAGGTCGCGGCATTTTTTGGAGCTCAAAGTTCTGTCCCATTTGTTTTCCCTGTAACCCGTGTTTCCCAAGCCCAAACATAGAATTTGCACCATTTTTTTTTTGCTGGATACAATTCTACTGCATTTTTCCAATCTGGGGATCCTAGAACTGCACTACAGTCCCCATAGTTTAAACAAAGTACCACCACGGTTGTCAGTGCTAACATTTTCCCTGAAGGGTTTCCTCTACTACATCTTACTAGGGGCTGGGGCTGTGATGGTAGGGAATCTTTAACCGAATACAGAATTTTCTCTGTGGCTGGGGCTGGTCTGGATAGCCTAAGGGCTGGGACTGACTAATGATATTTTTGTTTTCTCCCTTTTTTTTCAGGGGGGTGTCGCTGCTGGCAAAATGCTCTTCGTTGGATGTAGTAATGGAAATTTATTAAAAGGAAAAATTTTGTTTTTTTTAAATTGTCTTATCTCCGGTTAATTAATGAAATGGGGATTTTTCAACTTTAAGGGTTTGAAAAACGACTTCGGCACCCACCAGCTGTGGGCCCCCTGCTACTCTCGTTTTGCTACCTGTTGTTGTTCTGTAAGGGCTATTCCTGCAAGCAGCTCCTGAGTGAATGTGGTTTCGCCCAAATTCTCCCCTTTAATTCATATTACTGCTGAAATTCTGAGGAAAACACCAAGGAAGCGTGAAAGAATCGTAACTCTTAGATGACTCACACCAGCTTTTACGGGGACAAAAGACTCCCTTTTAACAAAAAACTTCTGTCCCCCAGTACAGGGCGCTGGGCTGTTGTATTAACTGCTAAAACCATTTGGGCCAAATTCAAATCCGGGGCTTGTCATAGGCCCGTAAATGGACCTCCCCCTGAACAAAGAAGACTCACCGTGCTTTTGTCATGGCCTTATTTACTCACTTATTTAAAATTTTCAGCTTTTTATTTCAAAAAGGGGGGAAAAGTGATTTTGATGTTATTAAGCATGGGAAAGCCTTTTTTTTTTTGGGCACCCTTTGTGCTGGAAACCCCTGCCTTTGTTGTCACAAAATTAATCCCACCCCCAAATGCAACAATACCCACTGTTTAAGATCTCACCGCCAGAAACACGCCAACCAATCAACCCCCTAAAAAAAAAGACAACCCCCCCCCCTTTGCCCCCACACCAACAAAATCAGAAACCCCCCCAAACCAATCAACACATCAGAAAACCCCACAACCCACCAACACATCAGACAAACCCCCCCAAAACCCCCCACAACAAAACACATCAGAAAACCCCCCACAGCCACATCAACACATCAGACAACCCCACAGCCACATCAACACATCAACAACCCCCACACCCCAAGCAATACTTTTTAATAACCATTAAACACCCCCCTGCTACAAACTTCCACAATCACTACAAAACCCCTCCCACTTTAGCAATTACAAACCACTAACCCCATCCCCCTACAGAAGGATGACAATGCCTAGATCACTCATATCCATTAAAATCCCCCATCACCCACAACCCAATCAACGACTACCACTCAACCTTGTCCCTTCATCCACCATCAACACACTTCAAACACCACCACAAAATATGCTGCAACATACCCCACCACCCCCCACTTTAGCCACTTTTCTCAAAAAAAATTTACTAACCCCTAAACCTATTGAAGGCTTCTCACTCTGTAAAAATTCAGACAGTTTACCAAAGTGGCCCCCCTCAAAAAATTTAATAAATAAAAACGAAATAATAATTAAAAAAAGATAAACATTTTAATTATTTTTTAAAACAAACATAAAAAATAAAACAACAGGAAATTCTATTTGAAAGAAAAATTAAAAATGAAATGAAAAAATAACATTTGAACTCAACCAAATATATTATTGGGGTGTCGGGTTTTGGGGTGACACTTCTTTGTTAAAATTTTCCCGTTCGATGGGGGGGGGGGGGTCGCGGGTGTTGGTGCCCACCCCCGGCTATTTTCACAGAGTACGCCGGAGTATTCTATCCCGATGACAGGAAAGCATTTTACCACTGCAAATGTGGGTTACTCCTCTTTTTAAAGGTCCCAGGTAATTAAACCCAAATATGGCCCCTCCGGGACGTTAGTCCGTTTTCTCATTTTTTCTCGTTGATTAAGGGTGACCCTTTTTGTCCCCAAAAGGAAGTGTTGGGGCTGGGTCGAGTGTTTTTACTGTTTACCAGAGCCCCACAGTCACCTTTTCGGGGGGGGGGAAGGGGGGGGGAAGGGGATAGGGGGAGCAGATTTTCCTATTTAAAAACACCGGAAAACAAACTATCCTTTGGGGGTGGGGGAGAAAAGGGGGGAATAGGGGAGCTGGTTTTTAACCTACCTTAAAGTGCCACAAGCAAACTATCATTTTCGGGGAGGGGGGAAAAAAAGGCGAAATGCGGGCGGACTTCCCTACCTTAACAATAGCGGAATGAAACTATTTTTACTTATATTCCCTCGCTACCCCATCTATGAATTTTTCCCTCAACTCCCCCATCCCAAGACTTAAGTCAAGGGAGTAAAAGAAGAATGGGCGGGAAAAAGTTCTAACAGTAAAAGTCCGAAAGGCAAGAAATCTTCCTACTGTTTTGATTTAAAACCAGTCAGAGAAAATTTTGGGATAAACCCTTTGATAACAAAATAGGAACTAAAACCCGGGAGTGCCAATGTCCACCTCAAGAGGCGACTGTTGGTTCCCTTAAAATTTTTTTTTTAAAAGGGTATATAAAAGGGTTTGTGGTCCGTTCTAAAATGAATTTTTTTCCCCCACCAAAAAAAAATTTAAGTTTGGAATACCCCACACAAGGGCTAAACATTCCTTTTCTTTTTGTGGAGTATCTGTTTCTCCCCGGGGAAAAGAGTTCCGGTTTTTAGGAAGCATACAGGGAAGGAGTAATCATGGTATTGTAGTAAACCCCACCAAAACCTTTTGGAGGCATCAGTTTTTAAACAAAATTTTTATTAATACTGGAATTTAAGTAAGGGTCTTTCAAAAAGTACTTTTTAATCTCATTAAAATTTTTCCCCGAGCTCGTCGGAAATTTCAAGGGGTTCTTCACAATTTTTTTTAAGGGAAGTCGGATAAGATGCCTGTAAGATCAAGGATCGGAAAAACCGTCATAAAAAATTTACAGAACCAAGAAAGCACCTGAGTTTTTTTGTTTTGGGGAAAAATTTAAATTCTAATAAAGCTTTGTCTTAGGGGGAGCTGCAGAGAGTTTTTAGAAAGTACAGTCCAAGATATCTAACTTTTTAAACCCCAAGGAACCTTTCTTGGCTTGGCAGTGAGCCATTGACGAACCTACGCAAAACTAATGTTAATGTTGGATAGTCGCCCCACTAGATGTCATTACTAAATGTTACAAAATAAACGAAAATTTGGCATTTACCCAAGATTTTTCTCATCAGTCTCACTAGGTACAAGGCGTTACCAAACCGAAGGGCATGTTCTATATTGCATCACCCTTGGTGTGTAGGAAAAGGGTGTAGTTTAGAAAAAGGGTTAACATTACTTGATGATTCCCCTGCGAAATATCAATCTCTGAAAAAAAGGGAAAAGGTCTTTAAAATTTTGTGAGTGCTATCTTTAAGGGGCATGGGTCAGCATCCCACCGGTTTTAGCTTTAAAGGGCCTCTGAAGTCAATAGCAAGTCTATATAATTACCTCCTTCTTAACCTATACTGGTGACAATAGAAAAACTAAGGTTAATGACTTTAGTTTTAAAAATTTGTCACCTCTCGGCAAATGCATCCCTAAGGTGAACTGGAACGGGTTAATTTTGTTTGATGGATTTCCGCATAAGTCTTTTTATGGACTACCGTGGAGGTAACCCCCGGAATATCAGTAAAGCTCTGAAAATTTATTCCCACATTAAAGTATTTTCAGCTTTGGCTTCCAAAGATTCATAATATTAATTTTGTTGCGCCCAGGGAAAAGGGTCACCAGTCTTGTGTTCTTTATCATAGTCTAATTAGAGGGCAATTCCCACACCTTCTTTTTTCAGTTGTCGAATCAAGTTCGTGGGGAAAAAAACTGAGTCAAATTATTAAGGCAGTTAACCGAATTTCTTCGGTAATATTTCTTAAGGTGTTGATAATAAAGCTTGGGTTTCCCCTTGCCCCTTCATGAGGAGTCAACTTTCCCACAAATTTTTAATATTTAAAAGGCCCTTTTCCCATCTACTAAAATTTATTTGATTGATAGGCAAAAGACAAGAACTTCTCCCCACTTTAAAACTTCTCCTCTGATTTTGGAATCAAAAATAGGTTTTATTGGTCCTTAACAACTTAATTTTTCAAAAACTATGTCAGAGGCTCCTCAATTTGGGGATCTAAGGCAAGGAAAAAAAATGATAAGAAACGAACCTCAGCTTTACCTTCCATTAGTCCAAAAGCATAAGGGGTGGAAGGGGGACCTGGGCCCTTCCCATAGAGAATTCAAAAGGTGAAAACCCCCAAAGATCACGGGGAATTCCCTCATGGAAACAAGCCGGTAGGTAACGATGCCACTCCTTAGGTTTAAGGGAGCAAAGTTTCCTTAAAAGGGACTTGAGAATCGAATGCGGGCGCTAAATCCTCCCTTCACGGGATGATAGGGTGTGGGAAGAGAGGCTTCACTCCCAAAATTGGGAGAGAGTTCATTAAGTCAGAGGAATTTTTCCCGTCAGACAAAATTTCTTAGGGATGCCCACTCTGGGGGAATGGACAAAAAGGGGGTTCGCCCTTGTAGTATTTTGGTCTTTAAGGGCGGGTTCAGGGGAAAACCGAAGCATAACAATAAGTTTAAATATATCTTTTCCCCCAGATGAAAGTGGAGATAAAGGACCCAAAGATGTCAATAGCTATCTTTTTAAACGGACGTAAAGATGGCATTTTGACCATTACTCGCCTGGTACCCCGGGGGAAAGACAGTTGGCAAACTTTTCACAACTACAATAGGGATGACCTTTAGGACATTTTGGCCAAAAAAAGGTTTTCCCCAATTTTATTTAAGGCCCTTACGAGCAGAAATGTCCGGCCACGGCGGTTTATGAGCCATTTTAAGAAAATCTTCTGCATTGACTTGGAACAATAAGATGGGAAAAGTCTTCTCATTGAATTTTTAAATTTTTAATATGACTTGTACAAGATACTTTTATATATTAAAATTTTAAAGAAAAATTTTTTTCCTTTGGGTAACTTGATTTTGTTTTTCGCATTATGGCAATTTTAAAAAAAAGGGCAATTCGTTTTAAATTGAAAAGGGGTTCCCTTTGATATATCTAAAGGCTTAAAGTCAGGGAAAACCAAAGGGGATAGTAGGGGAAAACCCGGGCTTTGGGGCGAGCCTACAAGGGGCATTTAGGTATCGGGGTGAATCTTCACTTTATTAACAAATGAACCGTGTCCCTACCTCGCTTTCGAGAGTACTCATGGTTTTTAATCCCCCATGAATGTCACGAGCATTTTTCATCTGAACTTTTGAGGGCTTCTCTACTTTCAAAAAGGGGGAACTGAAACATTATTCCTCTTTGAGATGAAAGGCAACCTCAGAAGGGAAAAAGGCACCTTTTACATTCCTATTATACGGAGCAAGAAGTGGGGGAGTAGTAGCTTTCGACCCAACCTGTGAACCTTTAGACCTATGTAACAAAAGGATTTAGGAAAAAATGTTGTACGGCCCGTTTGTCTGAAAATATAGCAAGGGAATAGTTTTTTTTTAAGTTAGGGAACAGCTTATCAGAAAGAAAACATGTGCATCCAGTGTCCTCGAAAAATGTGATACATTTAATCCATTAATGTTCCTGAACAGAAGGGTGCTTGGTCATTTCAGTCTTTAAAAATCTTCCAACTTTTTGACCTTTTTAGAAGGACAATCTGGACGTTTTTTCCCTTAAAACACACAAATGACAAAAAAGGAAAAAAAGAAGCATTTTACTTTCCACTAAGGCTTTTTTTTCTTAAGGGCTGTGAACCCTTGCCCTTAGGATTCGACCCTTTAGGTCTTTTTAGGAATTTAGAGCCTCAGCATACAGGTCGCAGCCCGCAAAATTCCCCCCCTTTAATCGTTTCGTTTTTTAATGAATGTTCGACTGGGGAGGAAGAGCTGCAGGAACTGGTCAGAAAACCATGAAGTCTCTAAGTTTTATAACTGTGATCAATTCCTGAAACCCCTATCCCAAAAGTCGAACAAAAAAAAGAGTGTTACCCTTTAAATTTGAAAAATTTTTTGGGCCCCTGTAAGTGGCTACCCAAAATTTTTCCCGTAAGAAAAGTGGTTTTTTTTAGCTTTAAAAAGGATTTCCCTTTTTCAGAAAGGGTTTAATTACATATGATATCATGCACAAAGTTGATAATATTCAAAACGGACCAGAAAATAAAATTCTAAACCGTAGCAGGTGTCACACCTTCACAGGGTAGGGTTTTTTTCAAACCTGATATGTATGAAAGTTATGTCTTCCCCCCCGTGAAGGGGGAAAATTAGGGGTTGGAATATGTGCACAGATGCAGTTTTCCTTACTCCCTTTATCAATTTGGTTTTTGAGAAAGTTAAATTTTTTTTTCCTTTAAACAAGCGAGTTTGTTCGGCTCCGATCCTTTTCCCCTTCCCTTAACTCATATTCCGTTTTTTTGCTCTTTCCTCAAATTTTTCCCTTAATTTTTAACCTTTCCTCAATACTTAGCTTTTCTCACTACTCTACTCCCTTTACGATCAAGTCTATCACGCTCCTTTTTGTTTTTTCTCTCTCTCTTTTAATGTCTTTTTTGATTTTCTCTCAATTCTCCTCCTCCTTTTTTTTCTTTTTTTCGATTTCTCCTCTCCTTTTCTTTTTCTCTTTCCCTTTCAATGTCTTTTTTCTCTCTCAAATTTTCTCCTTTCAATCTTTCCGGATCTTAGACTAATGAAAAGATTCTAAATTTTTCCCGTTATTCCCAACTTATTTCCCGCTTCATCCAAAACTGGTATTCTCCTTTTCAAGAATAACTTAAACTATGGGGAAATGAAAAGGATTAAAAAAAACGGAGGGTTCAATCCTGCTCCGCCAAACTGTAAATAAACCAGAGGGCTCGATCCCTGCTTCAATTTAAAAAATAGTATTAATGAAAAAAAAGGGTTTTATGCCCCCCCTTTGAAAAATAAGTAGAAAAGGGGTCCTTGACCATCCAATCTTCTCGCCAACAAATAAGAGGTCCTGCGCAGTTCCCCTTTAAATAATAAAAAACCAAGAAACAATTGTCACTGGAAAATCTCGGGGCCCTAGACCTAATCCCCAAAGGTTTCCAACCCCCAAGAAAGGGGGCAGAATTAACTATTAACCCGCCTGACTTGCTTACAATAAAATGGCTAAACAATCACCCAAAACTTTAAATACCGTACCAGTTACCTAGAGAATGATTACTCATGGCTGGTGGAACCCTGGGATGCGGGGGTTTAATTCCCAAGGTGATTCGAATGGAGTTTTTAATCTTGATTTAGTAGAGTTTCCTGGGAAAACGCCACTTTGAAGGCTTACTCACTCTGTAATAACTTCAACAGTTTTACCCAAACGGGTCCTCCTCAGGAAAATTAATGAAAGAAAACAAAAAAAAAATTAACAAAGAAAACCTTTTTATTTATTTAAAAAAAATAAAAAAATAAAAATGACTTTACCTATTGAAAAAAAAATGAAAAAAGAAATGAATAAAAAACATTTTAACTAACGCTAATTTTTTGGGGGTTTTTGGTTTGGTGGGCAAATTCGTGTTTTTTGAAATCTTAGCCGTTGCTGATTGTGGGGGGGGGTGCAGTGTTTTGACACCACCGGGTAGTTCTTCACAGAGTATCGCCTAGTTTTTCTTCCCCATGACAGGAAAACAGGTTTTTTAAACCCTGCAATGATGTGAGGTTATCCTGCAATTTATACAGGTGCACAGTAATTAAAACCCTATGGGACTTCCCCGGGCTTAATCGTCTCCTCATTTTTTTTTCCCTTGATTGAAGGGGACCCTCTCTGCATCCCAAAAGGGAGTGTTGGGAGCTGTGGTTCGAGTGATTTCTGTTTTACCAGAGCCCCAACTCACCTTTTTGGGGGGGGGAGAAGGGGGGAAGGGGTGTGGGAGCTAGACTGACCTTGTTAACAACACCAGCATCAAAAATATCACTTTAGGGGGGGGGGAGAAAGGTTTTGAATAGGGGGGGGGAAATTTCCCCCACTTAACAAGTCCACAAGCAAAAAAATCACTTTTCGGGGGGGGGGGAAAAAAAGGGGATGCGGAGGGACTTACCCTACCTTAACCCTACCGGCAATGAAAAAATTTTACTTATTTCCCTCGCACCCCATCAAACCCCTTTTTCCCCCCAACTCGCCCCAAAAAGGGCCCTGTATCCTTCACCCTGTAGCTAGGGAAATCCCTATTACCATCCAGTCCATCCTACCCCGATGATAAACTTATAACAAATTTACCCTCTTTTACGAAATACAGAACACCACAGGAATCTCAAACTATTACGATTAAAATCAACCAGTTATTATCAACACCCAGCAACCCAGCTCCATACCCCCGAAAACCCCCTCTTACCATACCCCAACAACCCCTCAATTTCCCTACCCGAAAAACCCCCGCATTACCATACCCTAGTAACCACGTACCCCAAAATAAAAAACACTACACATTAAATCACCAACACCATTTAATTTTCAGCCAACCCCCTACAATGTTACCCTAAATGCTCAATGTACCATTACAAAACCCAAAATTTGCCCCCCCACACCCCACCACCCTCACACACCACCATCACACACCACCTCACACACCCCCGTGGCAAACAAAGAGTACTAACTTTATTTTGTCACGTACAACCCTCATTGAAAGGGTTCCTCCCCAACCACGAACCAATACTAAGTGGGGGGGATCCGGCCCACACTAGACCCTGTCTAGGCTTTACCAATCATAATCTGGCAATCATAAAGGGCGTGGTTCCCATGCCGTTTTTTTTTCTGTGTCATTTCCATTCTAAAACTGGTTTTAAATGGTGGTCTGCTGTTTGCTGACAGCTTTTTTGCCTTTTATTACTGTGGGCACTATTACCTATTGCTGTACATAGTTATAAGTGACAATTGCGTTTATTCTTTGGGGAAGGAAAAAACAGGTAAAATTTTTCTGCTGTGTTTTTTTGCTGCCTTTTCACCCCAAAAACAGGGCCCTTTTAAGACCCGGGTTGTAAATGGGGGGCCCGTCCGGAGCTGGACTGAATGGATTTCATCAGCTTTGTCAATGCTTCAGGAATTTTGCATGTCACCCATTGTGTGATTTTAGTAGCTTGCGTTTTGCATTCAAATTTGCAAAGGTCTCCTCGCTATTGTGTGAGTATTTGCATCATTTAGGCAAAGCGGCATGTTTGCAAAAAGCTTGTTAGTTAGGTTAAATGCTGCCTTGACGAGTCAGATGGTTATGTCGAATTCACTCTATTAATTTCTTTTAATTTTTTCTACAAGCATTGTTTTGAAAATTGCTTTTCCATCAGCATTTATTTGAAGGCTTTTTCACGCTAAACAGTTCATAATCTGGAAGTGTCAAACTTTGAGAAGAGGGTAGCATACAGATCCCCCTTAAATCAGAGGAAAACCAGGATAAATCCCGAGGTTCCCAAAGAGGGAAAAAAAATACAACACCTAAGCAAAACCTCATCTGATGCATGGGGTTGTCTGAAGGTAATTGCCTCATTGGGAAACCGAGTTGGCAAAAAACAATCTTGAGAGACTGGGAACAGGGGATTGGCCCCAAAAAAGATTTGATAGAGAAAAGAAAGAGGGGGTTTACTCAAAATTAAAAGACTTTTTTTGCAAAAAACATACAGCTGGTTCCTGTTTCATTTAGGCCCAAACCGAAAATTTTTTTTTTCCCAAACTTTTAAAAAAATAGCCTTGGCCTTGGGCCGGAAAATTACTGGGCACTTGGTGCATACAGCATTTTTTGGTAAGGCACAGGAATTTTTAAACAATGTTAAACACTAATTCAGTAAAAATTAGGGGGTGAAAACCACGTTCTTGGTGCTTTCAAAGTATCCCTGCCCCTATAGAAAGGAATCAATTAGGTAGATGAACATGGTCAATACTTTGTTGACTTTGTAACAGCAGACCAAAGCTTTTACCTTGGTACAAAACAAGTGGTTTGCAAACTTTCGAGTTTGGACACTTTAAAATTTTGGGGAAAACTGCGGGTCTATGGGACCAAGGTTCCGGGCTTTCGCATGGATGTCTTACCACTGCATTGCAGACAGCCAGGGTTGGTATACTTTTGAAAAACCCAAACCCTCCTTTTTCCGACAGTCCCATCTCTCTTTTCAACAGCCCACATGGGGGAGAACAACAATAAGTTCCTGATGGAGGGTGAAGTCCAGCAAGAAGGGGAAAAGCCTACGCAGCCAAATAAGCAACGTGAACCAGTACCAAGTTATGGTAACCAGTGAGCAACAAACCACCACTGGTGTATTCCGAAACGTACCCAACACACCGTCACAACCAACAACGAGCTAAATCAAGAATGCCCCTTTGATTCAAAATTTTTAAATCAGGCCCCATAGTCCCCAAATTTCCCAAATAAACCCCAACCATTAGGGAAAATTTATAATGTTATTCCCCGAAAGAAGTAAGAAAGGGGGTGGTCCTTATTAAAGTAAACTGTAAAAATATCTCTTAGGAAAATTTAAAAAAAAATAAAGTTTTAAACCCCTTTGGGGTCTGGAGCATATTGTTATTAAAAGGGGGGAGTGCTTCCCCTTCTGAACAACCCATTACAAACCTCTGTTCTGTTAAAAGCTTTTAAAAAAAATGTTTCTGCCCCCTTACATAAAAAAAGACGGGGCAGGTTTTACACTGGATATTTGACTATAGGTGTATCTGGGGATTTCTTAGAAAGATGCTATTTATTGCTGGGCAATAACATTAACACTTCTAATACATGTCCCAAACCAATAATGATTAATTCTTTTCTGATGTGGCCCTAACTCGGGTAAAATCCCAAGGATCTCAGGGGGAAGCTAACCAAACCTCAGATGACTCTGACTCGGGAAAAGCCAATTTTTTTTAAAAGAAAACTGGCCAGGCCCCCATAAATTTAGTGAACAAAACCCAAAATCTGTTTTCTAAGGTCATCCTTCATTGCTATATTTTGCAGTTGGGTTTGCTAATGCTTCAGTCTTTCTATTGTTCATATTCTGCTTGGTATGTTTGCATATTCTAATTGCATTTGGGTTGTTTCTTTATGGCAATTCTATTTTTCGTCTGTGAGTATTCTGCAGTCGTACTGTGCATAGTTTGGGGGTATTGCAAAAACTTGTTTTGTTGGGGGGACCCTTGTAATCAGACGGCTAGTTCTAACACACTTTTTAAACTTGCATAAATTTTCTCTACAGCTTTTTTGCAAAAGCTCGTTCCCTTGGCAAATTGATTACAAAAACACTCTCTCAGCTGCCAGCTTTGTACTCTTATAAGTGTCAAACTTCAGAAGAGGAGATGGTTATCAGATTTTCCCCCAAGGGAGACACACCCACCTAAGCAAAACCGTCATTCCCTGTAAGGGTTGTTTTAAGGGAATCGCCTTCGTTGGCATTGAGTTTGGCGAAAATCAAACTTGAGCAGTAGGGGGCAACACGCAATATAAGGAACAATTTGAAAAGGGAAAAAAAAAAGGGGCAGTTTCTCAAAATTTTAAATGACTTTAGTTTTCAAAAAGCGTACAGCTGGTTTCCTCGTTTTATTTGGGGCCCAAACCCGAACATTTTTTTTATACTTTCGAAAACCAAGCTCTTGCCTTGTGGTGGTCTGAACAGCACTGAGGATCTTTGGTGCATACAGCGATTGTTTGGTAAGGCACAGGAATTTACATCAATGTTAAATGACACTGATTTCAGTAATTATCAGGTGGTGAAAATCATGGTTCTTGGTGCTTATCAATGTATCCCTGACAAGTATAGAAAGGAATTTAAGTTAGGTAGACGACAGCTTGGTCAATCCTTGGTGAACTTTGTTCAACAGCAGACCAAAGCTTTACCAGTTGATACAAAGCAAGTTGTGTCACAAACTTCGCTGGGTTGGTGCAGTTACTACTGGTGGACAACCTGCTGGAGTCTGTGGGACCAGAGGTTTCGAGTCATTTTGCGGACCATGTCTGAACCACTGCATTGGAGAGCAGCCAGGTTGGCTGATACTTTTGAAACCAACCGCTCCTTGTCCAAGCGGTCCCTTCTCTCTTTTCAACAGCCTGACATGAGCAGAGATTGTCTACAAAAGTTCCTGATTGGAGGATGAAGTGCCGTCAGGAAGGAGAACGCCTACATCAGCCAACTAAGTCACCTGGTGAGCCACACTACTCAACTTATGGTCAACTGGTGAGTGACAAACCACTCAACATGGTGTATCCCGACAATAGTATCCAGAGAGGCACCAGTCACATCGTCAACAGGGAGCTAAGGTCAAGACTGTCATTTGCTTTCATTTGTAATAAATCAGGTCATATTCGGCCAAACTGCCCAAATAAACCCCAGCCATTAGGAAAAAAATTTATAATGCCCCTGGTAACATGACCTTGAAAGAAGCAGAAAAGGAGATAGCCTCTTATTATAGTAATAGTCAAATATCCCTTCAGGAAAATTCAAGAAGACTGAAGTCCGAACCTTCAGTGATAATGGAGCACATTGCTCGCTTATAAGAGAAGGAGTGCTTCCCTTTTCTGAACACACCTCATTACAATCCTCTGTTCTGTTAGAATCTTAGGAGGAGCAATTTTTTTCTGTCCCCTTGCGGAAAAAAATATACATAGAGTGCAAGTATTTACACTGGATATTTGACTGTAGGTGTATCTGGGGGATTTCCTATGAAAGATGCAATGTTATTACTGGGTGATAAGTTAACATTTCTAGTACGTGTCCAGAACCAATAATGATTAATTCTTCTCCGTGTTGGCCATAACTCGGGTAAAATCCCAAAGGGGAAATCTCTGATAAGAATCCTAACCTATAATTGGACGACTCTGGTCTCAAATAGCAAATTTTTGTTTTATGGGGAAAAACTGGCCAGGGCCTCGTAAATTTAAGTGAACAGACCCAGGTCAAGCCTTCCTATTCCAGAGTTGCAGGATTGCTAGATGTCTTTGTTTCCATGCATAGGAACTGTCCTTTCGAGAAGAACAACGAAAAGACATTTCATTAAATTTCGCTTTTCAAGCAGCCATGGGTAAATCCTCTTCAGATCACCCAGTAAAATTTATAAAATTAAAAACGGACTAATTAATCTGCACTGAGAAGGGTTTAAGGAGATAGAGGGTAGCTTACAGTCAACATGTTTAGTGGTTCCAAAAAAAGTTTAGACCTCAAATATTAAATGTACTCATAACTCTTCATCAGGAGGCCACTTAGGAATTCTGAAACCTTGTATAGGATAGTGGGAAAAAAATTCTATTGGCCAAAATTAAGGCATGATGTGAAGAATCCCTATCCCTGTTGCCGAGAAAGTCAGCAAGTAGGGAAACCTGAAACATTCCATTAAACCCCGCACCTTCCAAAACCCATTACCCGCTGATGGAGAACCTTTGCAGAATTATTTATAGATTGTGTAGGGCCACTACCTAAGTCCAAGTCTGGTAATCAGTACTTACTTACCATTAAAAAAGAGTAACTAGATACTCATAAGCAATTCCCATGCACATATTAACACTAAAGTAACCCTTGAACTTTAACAAAGTTCATATCTTGCTTTGGTTTTCCCATAATTTATTCAAAGTGATCAAGGTACTAACTTCCTGCCAAAGCATTTAGGGAAGCTTTTTAACTAGGTTAGGGATAATCCACAACTTACCCCACTGCTATCTCCTCAGTCCCAAGGCGCCTTGGAAAGATTCCATCAGACGTTAATAACCATGATGAGAATTTTTTTGTATGCATTTTCCTACAGACGGAATGAATACTCCCTTTTTGTTCATGTTTTCAATAAGAGAAACTGGCAGGAGTTTACCGGGTATAGTCCTTTTTTGAGCTGATCTTTGGTTGCAATGTACGAGGTCCTCTTCGGGTGTTCAAGAAAGGATGGTTTGGGATAAGACGTTAGCTCAATTACTCTACAACCCATCTTCAAGGTTGCAGGTGCACGTCAGTTAGCTAAGGCTGACTTAAAGGGAGCTCAAAACTAGATGAAGGGTATGACAGAAATTCAAAAGTTTCGTTCCTTCCATCCAGGAGACAAGGTGTTGGATACAGAAACCTGTACCTGGCCACCCCTTTCCCACGGAACCTTTGCAAATTGTAATAAATTATCTGAATTATGTGGTGTCTCCCCTTGACAAGACCTCAAAAACTAAAACTTACCACATTAATAAAATTAAAGCCTTTAAATTTACCCCAGATAAAGTCCCAGTAATGACTCTGTCCTCTATCTCTGAGGATGACCCTGACTCTTTGCACTCTATTTTTTGAAATTAATGTTAAGCTTCCAAATTATGTCGTCCTCAAGGACCCTAACCCTTTAATGGAGGGCTATCTGAAACTCAAGTAACAAATTTAACTGCACTCTTACATTTTTATCCTGATAACTTTTCGGATGTTCCCAAAAAATATACACTAGGATATTATTGCGACCCGTGAATGGGTCACAATGTATATAATGTATACTACCTGTTCATATTAATTTATATTGCTTATATTTGCGATATTAGCTAAATCGTAAATATATTGCTTTATATTAATTATTTGACTTAGTTATTTTATTAGGTAGGAAACATATATATATTATTCAGTGCTCATAGTTCGAATGTTAAGTAGCTGACAGCATTGTCTAACTATCGCTCTGCTCGTTGCTCTTATGGGTCCCGGCTTCTCTGTGTTGCTGGGGAGCAGCAGTCCACGGAGTCACGTGATCAAGGGGGTGTTCACACCTCACCTGGGTGAGACTGTCTTGCTTTGACTCGCCCTCTTTTCTGTTTGGCTTGGCTTCTGACAAGATGTGTCTTCCTTTCTGGCCCTTGTTGGAAGATCGTCTCTGTCGCTTTTGTTGTTGGTTCTAGTAACTCTGTTCACAGAACATAGTCTAGACTTAGTGATTTTCGACGTTGTTACTGAGGGTTTTGTGTCGCTTAGACACTCTGAGAAACTCAGGGGCCTGAGCTGTTTGCTTCTGACCTAAATTTGTACTGGTATCTGTGTACTGTCAAGTCGGGGATTTTCTTATGCTGAACTTAGATTCAGTAGTATGGAGTTTTGTGACTTTTGTGGAGGATCTGCAAATGGGCCCTACTTAGTGTCGTTATATTATTCTCCTTGTTCCCTGATACTGTGTCGCTGTTGCTTTTATATTGCTGTTCGTCGGTTTAACAGTTGCTTTATTGTTCAAGCAAGCTGTTCTGATTGCCAGTTGGTCCAAGAAGTTAGTTTATGTGAGGACTTTTAGTCAGTCACTGGTTAAGGCTAGTCGAGCCTTTGAGACCATAGTGAACTACTTAGAGCACTTACACACATACACACAAACTTACTTGTTAATTTGTATTATGTTATTAAAATGTTAACAATGTACCAGGTGGTACTTAAAAGCCAATTAAGATGTGATATGTGCCTTCAGCACAATACTACTGTACACGAGAGAAGTGATTATTATGATTTTTTTTGATTATATTGATTACCATAATTTACTTTGATAAATATACGCCTAGAGAATTTAATTGTTTTTAATAAACTTATTAAATTTAATTTCTTTAGTTAGTAGCCTACCAGTTGTATCCTGAAGCACTATTGAATCTTAATAAATTCTAATGGATAATTGGACCAGGATACTGACTACTTGTTACAAAAACCCAGTAACAGGGTGGATGCTAGAAGGGCGTCCTTTCTAGTATTCACTGGAGATCTCTATGCTTATTAGAAATCGCGTTTTTTGTAACAGATATCATGACGTAGATGTAGGAAATTCTAAACCTATTAAACTCTCCCCCTACAGAGCTAATCCTGAAAAACAGAGGCTACTTCAGCTGGGATGGTAGAATTTCTGTTAGAGCATGGGTTAGTGGAGGATTTGTCTTGTCCATGGGGTTCACCGTTCATCCTTGTTTTAAAAAAGCTGATGAAAGTTTTCGAATGTGCACAGACACCATTAGGTGAATGAGGTCACAAATTTCAGATGCTTTACCTCTCTTTCCACGTCTGAATGACGTAATCGACTTTGTGGGTAAGGCTTCTTTTGTGTCCAGATTAGACCTCCTTAAAGGTTACCATCAGGTACCTTTGACAGATAAGGCCAAAGAAATCTCTGCGTTCGTAATTCAGAGATCATTATCAATATACAGGTTACCACCTTCAGAATGAAAAATGCTCGCTTCTTCCAAAAACTTATCCATTCAGGGCTAATTAAAGAATCGAAGGCACGGGCCAGAGCAGCTTGCCTAAATGGCATTGTTGTGTTTGTGTCAGATACTTGGGAATCAGCACATAAGTTTAGGTGTAAGGCCTCCTCTTTGAGAACCTTCCAGAGTTTCACTTAATTGTTAGTTATCTAAGTCTTCCTTGGGCCATCTACTGTTACATCTTTTGCGCCATGATTTTTTGTGTGTGTGTTTTGAATTTGTTTTGAATAGTGTTTGGATTGTTGTGATTGGAAGTTTGAAGTTATGTTGTGATGGATTGTTGAAGTAGGTAAGTGGCAATAAAATGGCCCGTTTAAATTTGCTCAAGTTCTTGTTGCCATTGAAAATTATCCAGTGCCTTTATATGATTAGTATATCCCTTCAACGTTTCCTAGGGCATGGTAGGGGAATTTTACAGAAGATTCAGGTAGAAACTACTCAGATAATTTTAGCCCCTCTAATCTCACTTACCAGTTTCACAAAGTACCTTTTAATTGGACCCCAGAATGTCAAAATGCTTTAACAAAAGGAAAAAAGATTCTTTGCCACTGCCTCATTCTTTTGTCCTTTTATTTTTCAGACTTTTACAAACCCTTTTCATACAGGTGATGGCTTTGTGAAGTCTGGTGGGAGGGATGGGGCAGTACTTTTTTTCAGGCCTCCGGGGATTAATGAGTTTTTTTGTAGCCTGTGCCCTTCTTCTCGGGCCAAAAAAGCAGCGTTATACTGCCAGCACCAGAGGGGGCCTACTCTACAATTGAGGGGAAAAAGAAGCCCTTCGCGCTGGTACTGGCCTTTTATGAGCACTTTAATGTTTTACATATGCCAGACTTCGCAGTGGTCACCGTCTAATATAGTGACCACAACCCTCTGGTTGTAATATCAAAGCACATTGAAAGAAATCATATAACTCGACCTTATGATGTGGGTCCATCTGGGGCGTGCTGCAGCATTACAACATTAAAATTATGCACAAAGCAAGGCAAAGGAAGATTATGCTGGGCCCGACTGTTTGTCCCCGGGGTCATATTTAAAATATTTTTGGTTAGGAATCTGTTAGGAATCCTTAGGTTTAGATTAAAAGAGAGAGAAATAAGGGCTATTGTCTCTCGCACAACATCCAACAAATAAAAAGGAGACAAGGGAAAAAAGTCACGTGCGAGGGGGGCGCGGGGGGGGGGGTGGGGTGCTGGGGGGTGGGGGGAAGGGGAGTGGGGAGAGGGGGCGGGGGGGCGGTGGGGGGGGGGCGGCCACGGTGGTGAGGGAGGGCGCGGGGGGGGGGACGGCCGCGACCCCGGGGCACCCGCCCCCCTGTTTTGTCCCCCACCACCCCAAGCCCAACCGGGGGCCACGCGTCGACCCATACACTTATATACGCGGGCCAACCGGGGGGGCGCGGGGGGGCGGGGGCGGGCTGGGGGGGGGGTAAGGGGGGGGGGGGGGGGCGGGGGAGGGGGGTGGGGGGGAGGGGGGGGTGGGGGGCGGGGAGGGGGGGGGGGGGGAGCGGGGGGGGGTGGGGGGGGCGGGGGGGGGAGGGGGCGGGGGCGGGGGCGCGGGGTTGGGGGGTGGGAGGTGACCGGGGTGGTGGGGCGGCGAGGCTGGGGGGGGAGGGGGGGGGGGGGGGGGCGGGGGCGTGGGGGGGGGAAGGGGGGGGGGTGCGGGGGGCTTGGAGGTGCCACGGGTGCGGAGTCGGGGGGGGGGGTGGGGGGGGGGTGGGACGGGAGAGGGGGGCGTGGGAGAGGGGAGGGGCCGCGGCGGGGGCGCGGGGGGGGGGGAAACTGGAGGGGGGACGGGGGGGAGGCGGGCGGGGGGGAGGTTCCAAGGCATCGGGACGGGGGGGGGGGGAGGGTAGGGTCAGCGGGGGGACGCGGGGACGGGCGGGATGGGGGGGCTTGGGCCGGTGGGGAGGAGGGGCCACACGGAATGAGGAGGGGGGCTGGCGGGGGCGGAGGCGGAGGGGCGGGAAGCGGGGGGGGGGGGGGCGGGACGGGGCCAGGCCAGGGGGGCTGAGGAGGGGCCAGCGCCGTAGGGGGGGGGGCGCCGGGGGAGGGAAGGGGGTGGCGTGGGGGGGTCGGTAGGGGGGGCGACGACTGGGGGGGCGGGGATGGGGAAAACCAACCGGGGGGGGGGGCGGGCGGGGGGCCGGGGTCGGGGGGTGCCCGGGGGCCTCCGGGGGCAGGGAGGGCGGGCGCGTGGGCGGGGCGCGTCTACGGGGGGGGGGACAGGCGGGAGAAGGGGCGGGGGGCCCGGGGGGGAGGCGTGCGGGGGGGGGGGGGGGGGGGGTAGGGGGTTGGGGGGCAGGGGGGCGCATTGCGGAGACGCAGCCCCGGAGCGGAGCGGTCCGGGGGGGGGGGGAACGAGGGGGGGGGCAGGGGGGGGCGGGGCCGGGCAAGCGGGGCGGTCACGGGGGAAAGCGCGGGGGGGGGGGGGGGGCGGGGGGGCGAGCTGACGGGTGAGGGAACGGCGGGGGCCCGGGGGGCGGGGGGTGCAGCAGTTGCCCGGCTGGGGGGGGGAGCCGGGCGGCCCGTGGATGCGGGCAGGGCGGGAGGGGGGGTGGGTCTGTGGTGGTGGGGTGGGTATGTTAGGTGGGGGGGTCGGGGGGGGGGGGGGGGTGAGGGCGGTGGGCGGAGGGGGCCCCCCACCAACCCCGCGTGGTGGGGGTGGCGGGGGGTGGGGGGGTGTAGGAATGGGGCGCGTTGTGGGGGGGCCCCGCCCGCAGCTCCCATGTTCCCTCAGTATATGGCCGCGGGGTGGGGGAGGGGCGGCGGAGAAGGGGACAAGGGGGGGAGGGGGGGCACACTGGGGGCGGAGGGCCCCGCCAGGAAGGGGGGGCCGGGAGGGGAAGGGAAGGGCTGGCGGGGGAGGGGGACGTGTGGCGGGGGGGGCGGGGGGCGGGCCGTTCGGCGCAGCGGGTGTAGTTGTGGGTGGTGGTTTTTTCGTGCCGGGGGCGGGGGTTTCGTCCGTTGGCGTTTTCTGGTGTAGGGTGGGGTGGTGTGGTTTTTTTTTTTGAGTGCCGTCTGTTTGTGTTTTTTTTTTTTTTGTTTTTTTTTTAACTATGTCCAATTTAATTTGCGAGTTTTTTTTTTTTTTTTTTTTTTTTTTTTTTTTTTTATTTTTTTAGTGATGGGGAATACTTTGCTTTGACAGTCGCAGGTATCTTGGGACTTCGATCAGCCCTACTGTCTGCTGTCTCGCCCTCTAAGGTTTAGTGTTTGAGCTTTATGTTGCAAAAATAAAGCTGAGCTCTGTTCCTAAGAGTTGGTTGGGGGATTGAACATTATTGAGGAGGAAAGGCCAAGTCCCATTTATACAGTGCCATCGCGAGGGCACTGTCTACCTATTGGAGGTTGGAAGCTTATTACTGAGCTTTCTTGGGTGGGAGGTGTTGTAGCATGCAAGTAGTACGTAACCTTTATTCGGCGCATATGGGTATGTATTACACCCCTCATTTAAAGGCTACCTCCCCAACACATGCGAACCAGATACTAAGGGTTTCGGACGATCGGGGGCGGTGGCCACCATCGTCTTAGAGTTTCTGCTGTGGTCTAGTTTCAACAATCATAAGCTGGAAATCGTTGAAGGTGAACTTGGTTAAAAAAACAAACGGCACGTTTTTTACCCTTGTCATTTCCATTCTAGAGCTGGTTTAAAGGACGGTGGTCTGCTGTTTTGTTGACAGCTTCTTTGCCTTGATTACTGCTGTGGTGCACTATTATGTACCATAGTGTATATAGTTGTACATTTGCTGTTTTATACGGCCTGAAGTAGATGTCAAGGCATAGGGTGTGCGGCGGTTGTGTTAGTTTTGCTGCCGGTACTACAAGGATTATCTCGGACTGTGTGGTTTCGTGGGGGGGGATGTTTACTCAGGGGATGTATACATAATGAAATATCATACAGCATACCTAATATAATGGGGATTATCATACACCACCTACACCACTCCTCCTTCGCCACACCTTCACCTGGAATAGTCTAGCACCATCTCACGCACTATCACACACCCACCCTCACCACACCACACCATTCAGACACATCATTTCTCACTTAAAACAATTGCACACAGATAATGATATATATAATGACTAATCATTTAGATAGATCCTAAATGCTCTGACACAACAAGGCTACACGTTAATCCACCTAGAATGTATAACTTTTTTATACTCCTTATTACGTATTTACCTTCCATAATAATGATAATATTATCTTTGAGCTATAATAATGATACTATAATAATTGGGCGCATATGAGAAGGCTTTATAATAACCAACAACTGGGGGGGGCTGGGGCGACGGCCCCTCCACCCAAGAGAAGGGGATCTGGGTACCACATCACAAACACACTACAATCACCACACCAACCATCACACACCACCACCACACCCACACCACCATAATCTCACACACAAACCATTCGCCACATCCACAGCCAGCACAATCACCATACACACACACCCAACACCCATTATCATCACACCCACCAGCAGCACACCACCAGCAGCAAACCACCAGCCAGCACACAAACAGCAGGCACAACCCTCCAGCAACCCCCCCACTCCACCAGCCACCACAAACCCAGCACCACACCACCAGCAGCCACACCACCCCAGCGTCACACCACCAGGCACCACACACCTGTTACTACACCACCAGCACCACACACCAGAACCATACCACAGCACCACACCACCAGCACCCCCACACCTCCACACACCCCCCACACCACCCACCACACCACACCAGCACCCCCCACATCACCAGGCAACCAAACCACCAAAACAACCACCAACCACCCCCCCGCACCACACCACCAGGCCACCACACCCCAGCACCACACACCAGCACCACACAACAGCAACACCACCACCACCACCACAAAAACAGCTGCACACTACTAGCACCACACCAAAAACAGCAGCACACCACCAGCACCACACCACCATCAAAATACCAGCAGCAGCACAACACCAGCACCACACCACCAGCAGCACCACCACCCGCAGCACACCACCAGCCCCACTCACCAGCACCACACCACCCAGCACCACACACCAGCCACCACAGCCACCAGACCCACAGCAGCACCACACCAGCAACAGCACACCACCAGCACTACACCACCATCACCATACCACCAGACAGCACAACACCAGCAGCACACCACCCAGCCACCACACCACTAGCAATACACCACAGCCATCACACCAGCAGCAGCCCACACCACCAGCACACTCTATAGCCACCACACACCAGCCAATACCCACCAGCAAACTCCACACAAAATACACACCGACACACACCACAGCAGCACCACCACCAGCAGCAAACCACCAGCTAAACCACACAAGCACCACACCACCAGCACCACACCCACCAGCACCACACCACCAACACCACACCACCAGCAGCACAACACACCAGCACCACACCAGCACCACACCACCAGCAGCACAACACCAGCACCACACCACCAGCACCACACCACCATCACCATACCACCAGCTGCACAACACCAGCAGCACACCACAAGCACCACACCACAAGCAAATACACACCAGCATGTCACACCCAGCCAGCAGCCACACCACCAGCACCACACCCAAGCAATACACCACCAGCCCACACCATCAGCATAAGACCCACCAGCATTACACCACCAAGCCAATACACCACCAGCACCACACCAACAGCAATACACCACACAGCACCGCACCACCAGCACCACTTACCGCACCACACCACCAGCAATACACCACCAGCAACATCCACCAGCAATACACCACCACCAGCACATCACCACCAAACACAGCAGCAGCACACTCACCAGCAAATTCACCAGCACCACACCCAGGCTCCACAACACCACCAGCAACCACACCACAACACCACACCACCAGCAGCAAAAACACCAGCAGCACACACCAGCACCACACCACCAGCAGTACCAAACACCGAGCACACACGCGAGCAATACACCACTAGCAAACCACCACCAATAATTGCACACCAGCCACCACGACACCGGCAATACACTACCATCACAACACCACCAGCAGCACAACACATAAGCAGCAACCCACACACGGGTAGCACACACCAGCAGTACAACACCAGCAGCCACACCACCAGCAGCACACCACCAGCAGCACTACCAAACAGCAGAGTTACACCACCGCAGCACACAACCACCAGCAGCACACCTTCCAGCTCCACATCACCTGCCAGCACACTCCAGCAGCACACCACCAGCAGCACACAACCAGCAGACCACCACCGCAGCACACACAGCAGCACCACCACCAGCAGCACACCACACGCACCACCGCCAGCACCAGATACCAGCACCACACCACCAGACCCACACCCAGCAAACACACCTCCAGCACCACACCTGCAGCAGCACACCAACAGCCTACGCACCAGAACCACACCACCAGCAGGCACACAACCAGCAGCACACCACAGCACTACAGCACCAGAACCACACCACCAGCAGCACACACCTGCACACACCACCAGCAGCACACAACCAGTATCACACCACCAGCACAACCCCACAAGCAGCACACCACGCGTATACCACCAGCAGCCCACCACCAGCTCACCACCCAGCATCACACCACCAGCACCACACACCAGCACCACACAACAGCACCACACACAAGCACCACACACCAGAACACCAACCAGCACCACTCCACCAGCATCACACCACAGCACCACACCACCAGCTCCACCCACCAGCACCACACACCGCAGTATTCCACTAGCAGCACTACCTCTGCACCACACCACCAGCAGCACACCACCAGCACACCACACCAAACAAGCAGTATGCCACAAGCACCACTCCACCAGCAGCATGCACAGCAGCCACACCACCAGCCACCAATACCACTCCAGCACATCACCAGCAGCAACACAGCAGCACACCACCAGCCGTATGCCACCAGCAGCACCAACCACCAGCAGACCACCACCAGCAGCACACCACCCCAACAGCCACCCACCAGCAGCACACCACCAGCAGCACACCACAAGAGCACACCACCAGCAGCACACCACAGCACCACACATCGCACCACACCACCTCGCAGCACACCACCAGCAGCAAACCACCAGCAGCTCACACCACAGCAGCACACCACAAGCAGCACACCACCAGCAGCACACCACCGCAACACACAACAAGCACCACACCACCAGCACCACATCACCAGCTGCACACCACCAGCAGCACACACCAGCACCACATCACCACCGCACACACCAGCAGACCCACCAGCAGCACACTACCAGCACCACAACACCCAGCAACCACACCTCAGCACCACACTTACCAGCACACAATTCACACCAAGCCACACCAGCAGACACCACGAGCACCACACCACGAGCATCCAACCACGAGCACCACACCACCAGAGACCCATAGCACCACACCAACAGCAGCACACCACATCGCACCCACACCACCAGCAGCCACCACCAGTCAGGACACCACCAGCAGCACACCACAGCACACACAATCAGCACCACACCACAGACCACATCACCAGCAGCACACCACCAGCAGCACACCACCAGCACCACATTCCACCCAGCACACCACCAGCAGCAAACACCCAGCAGCACACTTCCAGCACCACAACACCACCAGCACCACACCACAGCCAGCACACTACCAGCACCCACATCACCACCTGCAGCACACCACCAGCACCACACACCACCAGCAGTATGCCACCAGCAGCACACCACCAGCACCACAATGCCAGCAGCACACCATCATGCAGCACACTCCAGCGCCACACCACCAGCAGACCCACCAGCACCACATCACCAGCAGCACACATCAGCTCCACACCACAGCAGACACCACCAGGCAGCACACCTCCAGCAGCACACACCAGCACCACACCACGAGCACCACACACGAAGCACCACACCCGAGCACCACACAAAAGGAGCACACCATCAGCAGCACACCACCGCAGGACACCATCCAGCAGCACACCACCGCACCACACCGCCAGCAGACACCACCAGCAGCACCACCTACGCAGCCACACCACCAGCACCACACCACCAAATAACACACCCAGCAGCACACCACCAGCAGCACACCAAGCAGCACAACACCCAGCACCACACCCACCACCAGCACACCCCAGCACCACACCACCAGCACCCACACAACCAGCAATTACCCCCAGCAATACACCACCGTAAAACCACCAAGCACACACCACCAGCACACCACACCAAGCACCACACCCAGCACCCACACCACCAGCCACCACACCACCAGCACCCCCCCCCCCCCCCCCCCCCCCCCCAGCACCACACCTCCAGCATGACACACCGTCACACACCCCCAGCACCACACCACCAGCACCACACCAGCACCACACCAGCAAGCAGGCTCACCTCCAGCAGCACACCACCGGAATACAACACCGTCCTCACACCACCAGCACCACACCACCAGGACACCACCACCAGCATCACACCACCAGTCCACATCTCCAGCATCACACCACCAGCACCACACCACCAGCACCACACCAGAACCATGACACCAGCATCACACCACCAGCACCAGACACCAGCACCACAACCACCAGCACCATACCAGCTGCACCACCACCAGCAGCACACCACACAGCAGCACAACTCCAGCATCACAACACGTTACACACCACCAGCCACCACCACCAGCACCACACCCCAGCACCACACCACCAGCACCACACCACCAGCAATCACACCATCAGCACCACACCACCACCACACCACCAGATTCACACAACCACACACCACAGCACCACACCACCAGCACCACACCACAAACATCACACCACCAGCACCACACAACCCACCACACCACAAAATCACACCACCAGCACCACACCACACCACACCACCCCACCACCCACACCACCACACCACCACCAGTTTCACCACCACCACCACACCACAAGCACCAAACACCACCACACCACCACCAGCACCACACACCACCACACCACATGCACCACACCACCACCTCCCACCAGCATCACACCACCAGCACCACACCACCACACACACTAGCGTCACACCACCAGCACCCCACCTCCACCACCACCATAGCATCACACCACCAGCACCACACACACCACACCAACCACGCAATACACCACCAAGCACCACACCTCCACACACCACCACGCTCACACCACCAGCACCACACCACCACCACACCACAGCGTCACACCACCTGCACCACACCTCCACACACACCTCCGCATCACACCACCAGCACACACACCCCGCACCCAAGCATCACACACAGCAACCCACACCCCACTCACACCACAGAACCACACCACCACCCACCCACGTTCCATCACTTCCACAGCACCATACCACCACATCCACCACAGACCACACCACCACCACACCACCGCAAACATCACACCACCAGCACCACACCACCATCACACCCACCGACACCACACCACCACCACACACCACCATCAACCACCCAGCACCACACCCCAGCATCACACACCAGCACCACACCCAACCACCACACCACGCAACCACACCCACACCACACCACCACATCACACCACCAGCACCCACACCACCACCACCAACCCACCACCACACCACCACACACCACGCATAACACCACCAGCACCACACCACCATCACACCACCACCAGCACCACACTACCACCACCACACTACACCATCACACCACCAACACCCACACCACCAGCATCCACCACAGCACCACACCCACCATCACACCACCAGCAAACACACACCACACCACCAGCATCACACCACCAGCCACCACACCACCATCACACACAGCACTACACCAACCACCACACCACAGCATCACACCACCAGCACCACACCACCACCACACCACCAGCATTCACACACCAGCACCACACCACCCTCAACCACAGCACCACACCAGCATCACACCACCAGCATCACACACCAGCACACACACCACCATCACAACCACCAACACCCACCAGAATCACACACCACCACACCACCTGCACCAAACCACCTCACACCCCCAACACACCCCAGCACAACACACAGCATCAACACACCAGGCACCCCACACCACCACTCCAACACCACCCCACCAGATCACACCACCACCACACACCAGCACCACACCACCATCACACCCACCAACACACACCAGCACCACACCACCAGCATCACACCACCAGCACCCACCTCCACCCTCACCACCACCACAACCACCAGCACCACACCACCAACACACCGCCCAGCATCACACCACCAGCACCACACCACCACCCACCACCCCATCAACCACCAGCACCGCACCACCAGCCACACCACCATCACCACACCACCACCACACCACCACCATCACACCACCAGCACCACACCACCATTCACACACCAACACCACCCACCCCACACCCCAGCAATCACAACACCAGCACCACAACCACCATCACACCACACCTCACCACCACCACCACACCACCAGCACCACTCCACCACCACACCCACCAGCACCACACCACCACCACACCACCCCACCACCCACCAGCACCACATCACCACCACACCACCGCACCACACACCACCACACCCCATCACACCACCAGCACCACACCACCAGCACAACACCATCACACACCAGCACCACACCACCATCACACCACCAGCACCACACCCCACCACACCACCAGCACAACACCACCACAACACCGCATCACACCATCCAGCATCTCACACCACCAGCATCACCACCACAGCACCACACCCCAGCATCACACACCCAGCACCACACCACATCCACCACCAGCACCACACCAGCACCACACCACCAGCATCACAACCACCCTAGCACCCACCACCACACACCACCAAATCACACCACCAGCACCACACTACCACCCACCACCACCTTCACACACCAGCACCACACCACCACCACACACAGCACCACCACCAGCACTACACACCACCAAACCACACCATTCACACACACCACCACACCACCAGGGCACCACACCACCATCACACCACCAGCACCACACCAACCACCACACCACCAGCACCCACACCACCATCACACCACCATCACACCACCAGCACCACCACCTTCCAGCATCACCACGCAACCACACAGCCACTACACCACCACCACACACCAGCACCACACCACCATCACACCACCAGCATCACACCACCAGCACCACACCACCATCACACCACCAGCACTAACCACACCACTCCACCACAATCACACCACCAGCACCCCACCACCACCACACCACTGCATCATACACCACCCACACCCACCCGCACCACACCACCAGCATTCACACACCACCAGCACCACACCAGCACCACACCACCAGCATACACCAACACCACCACACCCCCACACACACGCCACCACACACCAGCATCACACCACACCAGCACCACACAGCACCACACCACCACCATCACACACCACCACACCACCAGTCACCACCACACATCACACACCAGCACCACACCACCAAGCATCACAACCACCACCATCACCACCACCACCACACCACCAGCACCACACCACCCACCACACCACCAGCATCCACACCACCATCACACCACGCACCACACCCACCATCACACACCAGGCCACTACACACCACCACCACCACCAGCACCACACCTCAATTCACACACCAGCACACACCACCATCACACCCAGCACTACACCACCATCACACACCAGGCATCACACCACCAGCACCACACCACCAATCACACACCAGCACTTACAACACCCACACACCACCCCCATCACACCACCAGCACCACACCACCACACACCACCACCATCACACCACCAGCACACACCAGCCCACACCACCACCATCACCACCACCAGCACCACACCACCATCACACCACCAGAACCACACCACCATACACCACCAGCACACACACCCACATCACACCAACAGCACCCACAACACAACACACCACCAGCACCTCACCACCACCACACCACCCCCCACATCACACACAGCACCCACACCACATCACACACCAGCACAACCAGCCATCACACCACAAGCACCACGCCACCACCACACCACACCACACACCACACCATCACACCACCCAGCACCACACCACCACAACAACACCAGCACCACACCAGCACCACACCACCACCCACACACCAGCCACAAGAACACCACCCACACACCAGCATCACACCCCCAGCATCACACCACCAGCCACTACACCACCACCACACCACCAGCACCACACCACCATCACACCACCAGACCCACCGCACCACACCACCCGCACCACACCACCCTCCCCCCCCCCCCCCCCCCGCACTACACCACCACCACACCACAGCACCAACCAGCACCACACCACCAAGCACCCCACACCACCATAGCACCACCAGCACATACACCACCACACACCACCAGCACCACACCACCATCACACCACCAAGCACTACACCACCATCACACCACCAGCACCACACCACCATCACACACCAGCACCACACAGCATCACACACAGCACCGCACCACCACACACCACACCACCACACCACCAGCATCACACACAGCACCCACACCACCACCACACCACCAGCCACCACACCAGCACCTCACCACTCAACACCAACCAGCACAACACCACCACAACACCAGCATCACACCTCCAGGGCATCACACCACAGCATACACCAGCACCACACCACACCCACCACCACCATCACACCACCAGCCCACACCACCAGCACCACACCACAGCATCACACCACCCCACACCACCAGCACCCAAACCACCAGCATCACACCACCACACACCACCAGCACCACACCACCAGCATCGCACCACCACCACCACCACCAGCACACACCACCACCATCACACCACCGCACCACACCAGATCACACCACCAGCACCCACCACCACCACACCCAGCACCACACCACCACCACACCACACCATAACACCAGCAATTAACACTCACCAGCACCCACCACCACCATCACACCACCAGCACCACACACCACATCACACCACCAGCACCACACCAGCACCACACCCCAGCACGCACCACAGCACCTCACTACCACCACACCACCAGCACCACACCACAATCTCACCAACAGCACCACACCAGGGTCCACCACACCACCAGCCACACACACACCACAAACACCAGCACCACACCACCAGCATCACACCACCCGCACCACACCACCTTCACCACCACCAGCACCACACCAGCACCACACCACCAGCATCACACACCAGCCAACCGACCACCAGCACCACACCACCAGGCACCACACCACCAGCATCACCACCACCAGCCCACTCCACCATCACACCACCAGCACCACACCCAGCACCACAACGCACCACACCACCAGCACCACACGACACCACACCACCACATCACACACCAGCACCACACCACCAGCGACCACACCACCAGCACCACACCACACCATCACACCCCCAGCACAACACCACCACCCACCACCAGCACTCACCAGCACACACACCACCATCACACCACCAGCACCACACCACAGCCTCCACACCACCAGCACCACACCACCCACCATCACACCACCAGCACCACACCCACCCACCCCCAGCACTACACCAGCACCACACACCAGCATCACACCACATCTCTCACCACCTCTACTTAACAAGCTCCACCATTACTATCTCACTCTGCTATTATCAGAGAGCGAAAGAGATATAAAAATAAGACGTCGAGTCTGTATCGTATAGTACACGATAGAAGATATGTTAAGGTGCCCCGAGGCCTGGTGGCCTAAAGCTCCTGCTTCCACACGGGCGAGGGTCTGGGTTCGATTCCCCAGGAGGGTAGAAACATGAAGCGTTGTTTTTTACACTGGTTGTCTATGTTTTAATCAGTAAAAGAGGTACTGGATGTTTAGTCGACTGTGTGGGTGTCAAAACTGAATTAATTTGCCCATATGCTGAGCATAACAAAGTGACTTTCTTTACAGTAGTATGTCAGTGATGTTCAGCTTGGTCTGTATACCTTGGATGTTGTACTGGTAATATAAAAAATATATTACATTATTATATTTCATTATATTATTATATAATTTGGAACAAAACTGGGTTGTTGGCGTGCATTACAGATACTAATAGAAGAATTTGCGACAAAAAATATTATTGAGAAATGGCGTAAAGAAAGTGAAGAAGATAGAGCAGACGGAGGAAGGCGTTTGTGGTTCATTCGAGGAAAATAGAATTTAAATGAATAAATTAACGTTTAATAACTTACTGGTTGTCAAAGAACGGCTTTAAAGGTGAGTTTTTGGAAAAAAGCCACTGCACAAGGATCCCAGTGCCAGGACTTCGAGCTCTCTTTCAGTGTACTTAGTTTCCACTGGTCAGTAACAGGAAGAATCAATATAACATTATCATCAACCAACACTGATTTAGAAGCAGCTAAATATTGTTGCATTAATAAATGAATGTGGAAGGTCATCATAAGTAAAGATTACTTATTTCTTTTAGGAGTATATATATATGTATTATATACTATATATTTAAAATTATATATATTATATATATATATATAATATATATATATATATAGATATATCTATATATTATATATATATATATATATATATAATATAATGGGTTCAAATGTGGTGTAGAATTGTGGAAACCCACAAGCCTCGGAGAGTGGGGAAAAAGGCTACAAGGAAGAATATTTGTATTTCATCACTGAAACCGTTTAAATTATTCCACTTCCCCTACTTACCCCATCTTTTCATTCTTTTTTACCAAATAAGTATATTTTATTACATAATATGGCACAAAAAGGTTTAAGGCTATATTGTGATATTAAAGATGACGAAAAAGTACATGAGATGTGAGAGATTAATGTCTAGTACTGTTGTTACAGTGTTTGTCACTCATTATAATGCGAAAATCTCATCCAGCTCTTTCAGGAAACTGGGGCGTGTGCCAGATACAAGCAGGCATTACCCCTAGAAGAGCAGCACTGAGTCAGCTGGAACAGAAAACTAGCTGGCCCCTGGGATACATAAGTGACCCTGATGAGTCTTTTTTCCCAGCTCCTAATGAACTTGCTGCACTCTTTTCCCCATGAGCCAGGGACTCTGAGCCTTTGGGACAAACATATAATGAAAGGAAAGTTAGTTTTTATAAGTGGAGGGGGGGGACTTTTAGTCAGTCATGGGGTTAAGTCTAGTGAGTTTCTTGAGTGAGGGGACACCATAGTGAACTACTTAGAGCACTTACACCACATACACACAAAAACTTACTTGTTCATATTTGTATTATGTATTAAAAAATGTTAACAATGTACCAGGTGGTACTTTAAAAAGCCCAACAGCCATTAAGATGTGAATATGTGCCTTCAGCACAATATATGACACGAGAGAAGTGATTATTATGATTATTTTGATTATATTGATTACCATAATTTATTTGATAATATAACGCTTAGATGAATTTAATTGTTATTAATAAACTTATTAAATTTAATTTCTTTATGTTATAGGTAGCCTACCAGTTGTATCCTGAAGCTCATATTGAATCTTAATAAAATTCTAAGGGATAATGGGACCAGGATACTGACTACTTGTTACAAAACCCAGAACAGCTTGGATTGCTAGAGAAAGAGGGCAGTCCTTTCTAGTATTTTTCACTGGGAGCATTCTCTATGCTTATAGAGAAATTCGCGTTTTTTGTAACAGATATCATGACGTATGATGTTGGACAATTCTAACCTATTAATCCTCTCCCCCTACAGAGCTAATCCTGAAAAGAAAAACAAGAGGCTACTTTCAGCTGGAGGTTTTTTGAAAATAGGAAGAGAAGAAGAAGAAAACAAGAAGGGAATAAGAAAAAAAAATTTTCCTGTTAGAGGGCATGGGTTTTTTTTTTTTAGTGGAGGTGTCGTCTTGTCCATGGGCTTCAACCGTTCATCCTTGTTTAAGAAAGCTGATGAAAGTGTTCGAATGTGCACCAAGACTCCATTAGGTTGGAATGAGGGTCACTATTGCAGATGCTTTACCTTCTCATGCCACGTCTTGAAACAACAGGACGTATAAACCTACGAAGGATGACCGTAATCGACTTTGTGGGGTAAGGCTTCTTTTGTGTTCCAGATTAACCTCCGTAAAAGGTTACCATCAGGTTACCTTTGACAGATAAGGCCAAAGAAATCTCTGCGTTCGTAATTCAGCGATCATTATCAATATACAGGTTACCACCTTCAGAATGAAAAATGCTCGCTTCTTCCAAAAACTTATCCATTCAGGGCTAATTAAAGAATCGAAGGCACGGGCCAGAGCAGCTTGCCTAAATGGCATTGTTGTGTTTGTGTCAGATACTTGGGAATCAGCACATAAGTTTAGGTGTAAGGCCTCCTCTTTGAGAACCTTCCAGAGTTTCACTTAATTGTTAGTTATCTAAGTCTTCCTTGGGCCATCTACTGTTACATCTTTTGCGCCATGATTTTTTGTGTGTGTGTTTTGAATTTGTTTTGAATAGTGTTTGGATTGTTGTGATTGGAAGTTTGAAGTTATGTTGTGATGGATTGTTGAAGTAGGTAAGTGGCAATAAAATGGCCCGTTTAAATTTGCTCAAGTTCTTGTTGCCATTGAAAATTATCCAGTGCCTTTATATGATTAGTATATCCCTTCAACGTTTCCTAGGGCATGGTAGGGGAATTTTACAGAAGATTCAGGTAGAAACTACTCAGATAATTTTAGCCCCTCTAATCTCACTTACCAGTTTCACAAAGTACCTTTTAATTGGACCCCAGAATGTCAAAATGCTTTAACAAAAGGAAAAAAGATTCTTTGCCACTGCCTCATTCTTTTGTCCTTTTATTTTTCAGACTTTTACAAACCCTTTTCATACAGGTGATGGCTTTGTGAAGTCTGGTGGGAGGGATGGGGCAGTACTTTTTTTCAGGCCTCCGGGGATTAATGAGTTTTTTTGTAGCCTGTGCCCTTCTTCTCGGGCCAAAAAAGCAGCGTTATACTGCCAGCACCAGAGGGGGCCTACTCTACAATTGAGGGGAAAAAGAAGCCCTTCGCGCTGGTACTGGCCTTTTATGAGCACTTTAATGTTTTACATATGCCAGACTTCGCAGTGGTCACCGTCTAATATAGTGACCACAACCCTCTGGTTGTAATATCAAAGCACATTGAAAGAAATCATATAACTCGACCTTATGATGTGGGTCCATCTGGGGCGTGCTGCAGCATTACAACATTAAAATTATGCACAAAGCAAGGCAAAGGAAGATTATGCTGGGCCCGACTGTTTGTCCCCGGGGTCATATTTAAAATATTTTTGGTTAGGAATCTGTTAGGAATCCTTAGGTTTAGATTAAAAGAGAGAGAAATAAGGGCTATTGTCTCTCGCACAACATCCAACAAATAAAAAGGAGACAAGGGAAAAAAGTCACGTGCGAGGGGGGCGCGGGGGGGGGGGTGGGGTGCTGGGGGGTGGGGGGAAGGGGAGTGGGGAGAGGGGGCGGGGGGGCGGTGGGGGGGGGGCGGCCACGGTGGTGAGGGAGGGCGCGGGGGGGGGGACGGCCGCGACCCCGGGGCACCCGCCCCCCTGTTTTGTCCCCCACCACCCCAAGCCCAACCGGGGGCCACGCGTCGACCCATACACTTATATACGCGGGCCAACCGGGGGGGCGCGGGGGGGCGGGGGCGGGCTGGGGGGGGGGTAAGGGGGGGGGGGGGGGGCGGGGGAGGGGGGTGGGGGGGAGGGGGGGGTGGGGGGCGGGGAGGGGGGGGGGGGGGAGCGGGGGGGGGTGGGGGGGGCGGGGGGGGGAGGGGGCGGGGGCGGGGGCGCGGGGTTGGGGGGTGGGAGGTGACCGGGGTGGTGGGGCGGCGAGGCTGGGGGGGGAGGGGGGGGGGGGGGGGGCGGGGGCGTGGGGGGGGGAAGGGGGGGGGGTGCGGGGGGCTTGGAGGTGCCACGGGTGCGGAGTCGGGGGGGGGGGTGGGGGGGGGGTGGGACGGGAGAGGGGGGCGTGGGAGAGGGGAGGGGCCGCGGCGGGGGCGCGGGGGGGGGGGAAACTGGAGGGGGGACGGGGGGGAGGCGGGCGGGGGGGAGGTTCCAAGGCATCGGGACGGGGGGGGGGGGAGGGTAGGGTCAGCGGGGGGACGCGGGGACGGGCGGGATGGGGGGGCTTGGGCCGGTGGGGAGGAGGGGCCACACGGAATGAGGAGGGGGGCTGGCGGGGGCGGAGGCGGAGGGGCGGGAAGCGGGGGGGGGGGGGGCGGGACGGGGCCAGGCCAGGGGGGCTGAGGAGGGGCCAGCGCCGTAGGGGGGGGGGCGCCGGGGGAGGGAAGGGGGTGGCGTGGGGGGGTCGGTAGGGGGGGCGACGACTGGGGGGGCGGGGATGGGGAAAACCAACCGGGGGGGGGGGCGGGCGGGGGGCCGGGGTCGGGGGGTGCCCGGGGGCCTCCGGGGGCAGGGAGGGCGGGCGCGTGGGCGGGGCGCGTCTACGGGGGGGGGGACAGGCGGGAGAAGGGGCGGGGGGCCCGGGGGGGAGGCGTGCGGGGGGGGGGGGGGGGGGGGTAGGGGGTTGGGGGGCAGGGGGGCGCATTGCGGAGACGCAGCCCCGGAGCGGAGCGGTCCGGGGGGGGGGGGAACGAGGGGGGGGGCAGGGGGGGGCGGGGCCGGGCAAGCGGGGCGGTCACGGGGGAAAGCGCGGGGGGGGGGGGGGGGCGGGGGGGCGAGCTGACGGGTGAGGGAACGGCGGGGGCCCGGGGGGCGGGGGGTGCAGCAGTTGCCCGGCTGGGGGGGGGAGCCGGGCGGCCCGTGGATGCGGGCAGGGCGGGAGGGGGGGTGGGTCTGTGGTGGTGGGGTGGGTATGTTAGGTGGGGGGGTCGGGGGGGGGGGGGGGGTGAGGGCGGTGGGCGGAGGGGGCCCCCCACCAACCCCGCGTGGTGGGGGTGGCGGGGGGTGGGGGGGTGTAGGAATGGGGCGCGTTGTGGGGGGGCCCCGCCCGCAGCTCCCATGTTCCCTCAGTATATGGCCGCGGGGTGGGGGAGGGGCGGCGGAGAAGGGGACAAGGGGGGGAGGGGGGGCACACTGGGGGCGGAGGGCCCCGCCAGGAAGGGGGGGCCGGGAGGGGAAGGGAAGGGCTGGCGGGGGAGGGGGACGTGTGGCGGGGGGGGCGGGGGGCGGGCCGTTCGGCGCAGCGGGTGTAGTTGTGGGTGGTGGTTTTTTCGTGCCGGGGGCGGGGGTTTCGTCCGTTGGCGTTTTCTGGTGTAGGGTGGGGTGGTGTGGTTTTTTTTTTTGAGTGCCGTCTGTTTGTGTTTTTTTTTTTTTTGTTTTTTTTTTAACTATGTCCAATTTAATTTGCGAGTTTTTTTTTTTTTTTTTTTTTTTTTTTTTTTTTTTATTTTTTTAGTGATGGGGAATACTTTGCTTTGACAGTCGCAGGTATCTTGGGACTTCGATCAGCCCTACTGTCTGCTGTCTCGCCCTCTAAGGTTTAGTGTTTGAGCTTTATGTTGCAAAAATAAAGCTGAGCTCTGTTCCTAAGAGTTGGTTGGGGGATTGAACATTATTGAGGAGGAAAGGCCAAGTCCCATTTATACAGTGCCATCGCGAGGGCACTGTCTACCTATTGGAGGTTGGAAGCTTATTACTGAGCTTTCTTGGGTGGGAGGTGTTGTAGCATGCAAGTAGTACGTAACCTTTATTCGGCGCATATGGGTATGTATTACACCCCTCATTTAAAGGCTACCTCCCCAACACATGCGAACCAGATACTAAGGGTTTCGGACGATCGGGGGCGGTGGCCACCATCGTCTTAGAGTTTCTGCTGTGGTCTAGTTTCAACAATCATAAGCTGGAAATCGTTGAAGGTGAACTTGGTTAAAAAAACAAACGGCACGTTTTTTACCCTTGTCATTTCCATTCTAGAGCTGGTTTAAAGGACGGTGGTCTGCTGTTTTGTTGACAGCTTCTTTGCCTTGATTACTGCTGTGGTGCACTATTATGTACCATAGTGTATATAGTTGTACATTTGCTGTTTTATACGGCCTGAAGTAGATGTCAAGGCATAGGGTGTGCGGCGGTTGTGTTAGTTTTGCTGCCGGTACTACAAGGATTATCTCGGACTGTGTGGTTTCGTGGGGGGGGATGTTTACTCAGGGGATGTATACATAATGAAATATCATACAGCATACCTAATATAATGGGGATTATCATACACCACCTACACCACTCCTCCTTCGCCACACCTTCACCTGGAATAGTCTAGCACCATCTCACGCACTATCACACACCCACCCTCACCACACCACACCATTCAGACACATCATTTCTCACTTAAAACAATTGCACACAGATAATGATATATATAATGACTAATCATTTAGATAGATCCTAAATGCTCTGACACAACAAGGCTACACGTTAATCCACCTAGAATGTATAACTTTTTTATACTCCTTATTACGTATTTACCTTCCATAATAATGATAATATTATCTTTGAGCTATAATAATGATACTATAATAATTGGGCGCATATGAGAAGGCTTTATAATAACCAACAACTGGGGGGGGCTGGGGCGACGGCCCCTCCACCCAAGAGAAGGGGATCTGGGTACCACATCACAAACACACTACAATCACCACACCAACCATCACACACCACCACCACACCCACACCACCATAATCTCACACACAAACCATTCGCCACATCCACAGCCAGCACAATCACCATACACACACACCCAACACCCATTATCATCACACCCACCAGCAGCACACCACCAGCAGCAAACCACCAGCCAGCACACAAACAGCAGGCACAACCCTCCAGCAACCCCCCCACTCCACCAGCCACCACAAACCCAGCACCACACCACCAGCAGCCACACCACCCCAGCGTCACACCACCAGGCACCACACACCTGTTACTACACCACCAGCACCACACACCAGAACCATACCACAGCACCACACCACCAGCACCCCCACACCTCCACACACCCCCCACACCACCCACCACACCACACCAGCACCCCCCACATCACCAGGCAACCAAACCACCAAAACAACCACCAACCACCCCCCCGCACCACACCACCAGGCCACCACACCCCAGCACCACACACCAGCACCACACAACAGCAACACCACCACCACCACCACAAAAACAGCTGCACACTACTAGCACCACACCAAAAACAGCAGCACACCACCAGCACCACACCACCATCAAAATACCAGCAGCAGCACAACACCAGCACCACACCACCAGCAGCACCACCACCCGCAGCACACCACCAGCCCCACTCACCAGCACCACACCACCCAGCACCACACACCAGCCACCACAGCCACCAGACCCACAGCAGCACCACACCAGCAACAGCACACCACCAGCACTACACCACCATCACCATACCACCAGACAGCACAACACCAGCAGCACACCACCCAGCCACCACACCACTAGCAATACACCACAGCCATCACACCAGCAGCAGCCCACACCACCAGCACACTCTATAGCCACCACACACCAGCCAATACCCACCAGCAAACTCCACACAAAATACACACCGACACACACCACAGCAGCACCACCACCAGCAGCAAACCACCAGCTAAACCACACAAGCACCACACCACCAGCACCACACCCACCAGCACCACACCACCAACACCACACCACCAGCAGCACAACACACCAGCACCACACCAGCACCACACCACCAGCAGCACAACACCAGCACCACACCACCAGCACCACACCACCATCACCATACCACCAGCTGCACAACACCAGCAGCACACCACAAGCACCACACCACAAGCAAATACACACCAGCATGTCACACCCAGCCAGCAGCCACACCACCAGCACCACACCCAAGCAATACACCACCAGCCCACACCATCAGCATAAGACCCACCAGCATTACACCACCAAGCCAATACACCACCAGCACCACACCAACAGCAATACACCACACAGCACCGCACCACCAGCACCACTTACCGCACCACACCACCAGCAATACACCACCAGCAACATCCACCAGCAATACACCACCACCAGCACATCACCACCAAACACAGCAGCAGCACACTCACCAGCAAATTCACCAGCACCACACCCAGGCTCCACAACACCACCAGCAACCACACCACAACACCACACCACCAGCAGCAAAAACACCAGCAGCACACACCAGCACCACACCACCAGCAGTACCAAACACCGAGCACACACGCGAGCAATACACCACTAGCAAACCACCACCAATAATTGCACACCAGCCACCACGACACCGGCAATACACTACCATCACAACACCACCAGCAGCACAACACATAAGCAGCAACCCACACACGGGTAGCACACACCAGCAGTACAACACCAGCAGCCACACCACCAGCAGCACACCACCAGCAGCACTACCAAACAGCAGAGTTACACCACCGCAGCACACAACCACCAGCAGCACACCTTCCAGCTCCACATCACCTGCCAGCACACTCCAGCAGCACACCACCAGCAGCACACAACCAGCAGACCACCACCGCAGCACACACAGCAGCACCACCACCAGCAGCACACCACACGCACCACCGCCAGCACCAGATACCAGCACCACACCACCAGACCCACACCCAGCAAACACACCTCCAGCACCACACCTGCAGCAGCACACCAACAGCCTACGCACCAGAACCACACCACCAGCAGGCACACAACCAGCAGCACACCACAGCACTACAGCACCAGAACCACACCACCAGCAGCACACACCTGCACACACCACCAGCAGCACACAACCAGTATCACACCACCAGCACAACCCCACAAGCAGCACACCACGCGTATACCACCAGCAGCCCACCACCAGCTCACCACCCAGCATCACACCACCAGCACCACACACCAGCACCACACAACAGCACCACACACAAGCACCACACACCAGAACACCAACCAGCACCACTCCACCAGCATCACACCACAGCACCACACCACCAGCTCCACCCACCAGCACCACACACCGCAGTATTCCACTAGCAGCACTACCTCTGCACCACACCACCAGCAGCACACCACCAGCACACCACACCAAACAAGCAGTATGCCACAAGCACCACTCCACCAGCAGCATGCACAGCAGCCACACCACCAGCCACCAATACCACTCCAGCACATCACCAGCAGCAACACAGCAGCACACCACCAGCCGTATGCCACCAGCAGCACCAACCACCAGCAGACCACCACCAGCAGCACACCACCCCAACAGCCACCCACCAGCAGCACACCACCAGCAGCACACCACAAGAGCACACCACCAGCAGCACACCACAGCACCACACATCGCACCACACCACCTCGCAGCACACCACCAGCAGCAAACCACCAGCAGCTCACACCACAGCAGCACACCACAAGCAGCACACCACCAGCAGCACACCACCGCAACACACAACAAGCACCACACCACCAGCACCACATCACCAGCTGCACACCACCAGCAGCACACACCAGCACCACATCACCACCGCACACACCAGCAGACCCACCAGCAGCACACTACCAGCACCACAACACCCAGCAACCACACCTCAGCACCACACTTACCAGCACACAATTCACACCAAGCCACACCAGCAGACACCACGAGCACCACACCACGAGCATCCAACCACGAGCACCACACCACCAGAGACCCATAGCACCACACCAACAGCAGCACACCACATCGCACCCACACCACCAGCAGCCACCACCAGTCAGGACACCACCAGCAGCACACCACAGCACACACAATCAGCACCACACCACAGACCACATCACCAGCATTGTATGTATGTATGTTTTTTGTTATGAAGTATGTATGTATGTATTTTTTATGAATGTATGTATGTAGTATGTTTGTATGTATGTATTTTATGTATGTTGTATGTATGTATGTATGAATGTTGTATGTACGTATGTTTGTATTTTTGTTTGTTGTTGAGTATGTATGTATGTATGGATGATGTATGTATGTATGTATGTATGAATGTATGTATGTATGTACGTATTTTTTGTATGTATGTATGTATGTATGTATGAATGTATAAATGAATGTATGTATGTATGTATGTATGTATGTATGTATTTTATGTATGTATGTATGTATGAATGTATGTATGTACATATGTTTGTATGTATGTATGTATGTATGAATGTATGTATGTATGTATGTATGTATGTATGTATGTATGTATGTATGTATGTATGTATGTATGTATGTATGAATGTATGTATGTATGTATGTATGTTGCATGTACGTATGTTGTATGTATGTATGTATGTATGTATGTATGAATGTATGAATGTATGTATGTATGTATGTATGTATGTATGTATGTTTGTATGTATGTACGTATGTTTGTATGTATGTATGTATGTATGAGTGTATGTATGTATGTATGTATGTATGTACTCACCTATTTGTACTCACCTATTTGTGGTTGCAGGGGTCGAGTCACAGCTCCTGGCCCCGCCTCTTCGCTGATGCTACTAGGTCCTCTCTCTCCCTGCCCCATGAGCTCTATCATACCTCGCCTTAAAACTATGTATGGTTCCTGCCTCCACCACATCACTTTCTAGGCTATTCCATGGCCTGACTACTCTATGACTGAAGAAATACTTCCTAACATCCCTTTGATTCATCTGAGTCTTCACTTCCAATTGTGACCTCTTGTGTCTGTGTCCCATCTCTGGAACATCCCGTCTTTGTCCACCTCGTCTATTCCGCGCAGTATTTTATATGTCGTTATCATGTCTCCCTGACCCTCCTGGCCTCCAGTGTCGTCAGGCCGATTTCCCTCAACCTTTCTTCATAGGACAATCCCCGTAGCTCTGGGACTAGTCTTGTTGCAAACCTTTGCACTTTCTCTAATTTCTTGACGTGCTTGACTAGGTGTGGATTCCAAACTGGTGCTGCATACTCCAGTATGGGCCTGACGTAGATGGTTACAGAGTCTTAAACGAATCCTTACTGAGGTATCGGAACGCTATCCGTAGGTTTGCCAGGCGCCCGTATGCTGCAGCAGTTATCTGATTGATGTGCGCCTCAGGAGATATGCTCGGTGTTATACTCACCCCAGATCTTTTTCCTTTAGTGAGGTTTGCAGTCTTTGGCCATCTAAACTATATTGTGTCTGCGGTCTTCTTTGCCCTTCCCCAATCTTCATGACTTTGCATTTGGCAGGGTTAAATTCTAGGAGCCAGTTGCTGACCAGGCTTGTAGCCTGTCCAGATCTCTTTGTAGTCCTGCCTGATCCTCGTCCGATTCGATTCTTCTCATTAACTTCACATCGTCTGCAAACAAGGACACTTCTGAGTCTATCCCTTCCGTTATGTCGTTCACGTATACCAAGAACAGCACAGGTCCTAGGACTGACCCCTGTGGAACCCCGCTTGTCACAGGCGCCCACTCTGACACTCGTCGCGTTACCATGACTCGTTGTTTCCTCCCTGTCAGATATTCTCTGATCCATTGCAGTGCCTTTCCTGTTATGTGTGCCTGGTCCTCTAGCTTTGCAGTAACCTCTTGTGAGGAACTGTGTCGAAAGCCTTCTTGCAGTCCAAAAATACGCAGTCGATCCACCCCTCTCTCTCTTGTCTTACTTCTGTCACCTTGTCCATAAAACTCTAGTAGGTTTGTGACACAGGATTTTCCTTCCCTGAAACCGTGCTGGTTGTCAATTATACACTTGTTTCTTTCCAGGTGCCCCACCACTCTCCTCCTGATGATCTTCTCCATGACCTTGCATACTATACACGTTAGAGATACAGGTCTGTAGTTTAGTGCCTCATGTCTGTCTCCCTTTTTAAAAATTGGGACTACATTTGCCATTTTCCATACCTCAGGGAGTTGCCCAGTTTCAAATGATGTGTTGAAGATCTTTGTTAATGGCTCACACAATATCTCTGCTCCCTCTTTAAGGACCCATGGAGAGATGTTGTCTGGTCCCACCGCCTTTGAGGTGTCAAGTTCGCATAGCAGCTTCTTCACCTCCTCCTTGGTTATATGTACCTCATCCAGCACTTGCTGGTGTGCCCCCCTGTTCTGATTTCTTGGAGTCCTACTGGTTTCCACTGTAAATACCTCTTTAAATCTTGTGTTGAGCTCCTGACATACCTCTCGGTCGTTTCTTGTGAATTCCCCATCACCCTTCCTCAGTCTGATTACCTGGTCCTTGACTGTTGTTTTCCTCCTGATGTGGCTGTACAACAGCTTCGGGTCAGTCTTTACTTTTGATGCTATGTCATTTTCATATTGTCTCTGAGCCTCCCTTCTTATCTGTGCATATTCGTTTCTGGCTCTTCGGCTGATTTCTTTATTTTCCTGAGTTCTCTGTCTTCTGTACCTTTTCCATTCTCTATTACACCTAGTTTTTGCCTCCCTACACCTTTGGTGTGAACCAAGGACTCGTTCTGTTCTTCCCATTATTTCTGTTTCCCTTGTATGTATGTATGTATGTATGTATGTATGTATGTATGTATGTATGTATGAATGTATGTATGTATGTATGTATGTATGTATGTATGTACGTATGTTTGTATGTATGTATGTATGTATGAATGTATGTATGTATGTATGTATGTATGTATGTATGTATGTATGTTTGTATGTATGTATGTATGTATGTATGAATGTATGTATGTATGTATGTATGTATGAATGTATGTATGTATGTATGTATGTATGTATGTATGTATGTACGTATGTTTGTATGTAGGTATGTATGTATGAATGTATGTATGTATGTATGTATGTATGTATGTATGTATGTATGTATGTATGTATGTTTGTATGTATGTATGTATGTATGTATGTATGTATGTATGTATGTATGTACGTATGTTTGTATGTATGTATGTATGTATGAATGTATGTATGTATGTATGTATGTATGAATGTAAGTATGTATGTATGTATGAATGTATGTATGTATGTATGTATGAATGTATGTATGTATGTATGTATGAATGTATGTATGTATGTATGTATGTATGAATGTATGTATGTATGTATGTATGTATGTATGTATGTATGTATGTATGTACGTATGTTTGTATGTATGTATGTATGTATGTATGTATGTATGAATGTATGTATGTAAGTATGTATGTATGTATGTATGTATGTTTGTATGTACTCACCTAGTTGTACTCACCTAGTTGAGGTTGCGGGGGTCGAGTCCGAGCTCCTGGCCCCGCCTCTTCACTGACCGCTACTAGGTCACTCTCCCCCAGCCGTGAGCTTTATCATACCTCTGCTTAAAGCTATGTATGGATCCTGCCTCCACTATATCGCTTCCCAAACTATTCCACTTACTGACTACTCTGTGGCTGAAGAAATACTTCCTAACATCCCTGTGATTCATCTGTGTCTTTAGCTTCCAACTGTGTCCCCTTGTTACTGTGTCCAATCTCTGGAACATCCTGTCTTTGTCCACCTTGTCAATTCCCCTCAGTATTTTGTATGTCGTTATCATGTCCCCCCTATCTCTCCTGTTCTCCAGTGTCGTCAGGTTGATTTCCCTTAACCTCTCCTCGTAGGACATACCTCTTAGCTCTGGGACTAGTCTTGTTGCAAACCTTTGCACTTTCTCTAGTTTCTTTACGTGCTTGGCTAGGTGTGGGTTCCAAACTGGTGCCGCATACTCCAATATGGGCCTAACGTATACGGTGTACAGGGTCCTGAACGATTCCTTATTAAGATGTCGGAATGCTGTTCTGAGGTTTGCTAGGCGCCCATATGCTGCAGCAGTTATTTGGTTGATGTGCGCTTCAGGAGATGTGCCTGGTGTTATACTCACCCCAAGATCTTTTTCCTTGAGTGAGGTTTGTAGTCTCTGACCCCTAGACTGTACTCCGTCTGCGGCCTTCTTTGCCCTTCCCCAATCTTCATGACTTTGCACTTGGTGGGATTGAACTCCAGGAGCCAATTGCTGGACCAGGTCTGCAGCCTGTCCAGATCCCTTGTAGTTCTGCCTGGTCTTCGATCGAGTGTATTCTTCTCATCAACTTCACGTCATCTGCAAACAGGGACACCTCAGAGTCTATTCCTTCCGTCATGTCGTTCACAAATACCAGAAACAGCACTGGTCCTAGGACTGACCCCTGCGGGACCCCGCTGGTCACAGGTGCCCACTCTGACACCTCGCCACGTACCATGACTCGCTGCTGTTTTCCCTGACAAGTATTCCCTGATCCATTGTAGTGCCTTCCCTGTTATCCCTGCTTGGTCCTCCAGTTTTTTGCACCAATCTCTTGTGTGGAACTGTGTCAAACGCCTTCTTGCAGTCCAAGAAAATGCAATCCACCCACCCCTCTCTCTCTTGTCTTACTGCTGAAACCCATGTCATAGAACTCCAGTAGGTTTGTGACACAGGATTTCCCGTCCCTGAAACCATGCTGGCTGCTGTTGATGAGATCATTCCTTTCTAGGTGTTCCACCACTCTTCTCCTGATAATCTTCTCCATGATTTTGCATACTATACATGTCAGTGACACTGGTCTGTAGTTTAATGCTTCATGTCTGTCTCCTTTTTTAAAGATTGGGACTACATTTGCTGTCTTCCATGCCTCAGGCAATCTCCCTGTTTCGATAGATGTATTGAATATTGTTGTTAGGGGTACACATAGCGCCTCTGCTCCCTCTCTCAATACCCATGGGGAGATGTTATCTGGCCCCTTTGCCTTTGAGGTATCTAGCTCACTCAGAAGCCTCTTCACTTCTTCCTCGGTTGTGTGCACTGTGTCCAGCACTTGGTGGTGTGCCCCACCTCTCCGTCTTTCTGGAGTCCCTTCTGTCTCCTCTGTGAACACTTCTTTGAATCTCTTGTTGAGTTCTTCACATACTTCACGGTCATTTCCTGTTGTCTCTCCTCCTTCCTTCCTTAGCCTGATTACCTGGTCCTTGACTGTTGTTTTCCTCCTGATGTGGCTGTACAACAGTTTCGGGTCAGATTTGGCTTTCGCTGCTATGTCATTTTCATATTGTCTTTGGGCCTCCCTTCTTATCTGTGCATATTCGTTTCTGGCTCTACGACTGTTCTCCTTATTCTCCTGGGTCCTTTGCCTTCTATATTTCTTCCATTCCCTAGCACACTTGGTTTTGCCTCCCTGCACCTTTGGGTAAACCATGGGATCATCCTGGCTTTTTCATTACTCCTGTTACCCTTGGGTACAAACCTCTCCTCAGCCTCCTTGCATTTTGTTGCTACATATTCCATCATCTCATTAACTGGCTTCCCTGCCATTTCTCTGTCCCACTGAACCCCGTTCAGGTAGTTCCTTATTCCTGTGTAGTCCCCTTTCTTGTAGTTTGGCTTCATTCGTCCTGGCCTTCCTGCTTTCTCCCTCCACTTGTAGCTCTACTGTGTATTCGAAGCTTAAAACCACATGGTCACTGGCCCCAAGGGGTCTTTCATATGTGATGTCCTCGATATCTGCACTACTGAAGGTGAATATTAAGTCCAGCCTTGCTGGTTCATCCTCTCCTCTCTCTCTTGTAGTGTCCCTTACGTGTTGGTACATGAAGTTCTCCAGTACCACCTCCATCATCTTAGCCCTCCATGTATCTTGGCCCCCATGTGGGTCCAAGTTCTCCCAATCGATCTCCTTGTAGTTAAATTCCACAAGGAGATGTATGTATGTATGTATGTATGTATGTATGTATGTATGTATGTTTGTATGTATGTATGTATGTATTAGTTGTATTATGTATGTTGTTTTATGTATGTTGTATTAGTATGTATTTTGTATGATGTATTATTATATGTTGTATTTATGTATGTATGTTTGTATGTATGTATTATGTATGTATTTGTATGTATGTTGATGTTGATGAAGTATGTATGTACGTATTATGTATGTTTGTTTTATGTATGTAGTATGTTTTGTATGTATTAGTATGTATGTTTGTATGTATGTATGAGTATGTAGATGTATGTTTGTATGTTGTATGTAGTATGTATGTTTGTATTTTGTATGTTTTGTTTTTTATGTAGTTTGTTATGATGTAGTATGTTTTTATGATGTTTTTTTATGTAGTATGTATGTATGTATGTTTGTATGTATGTATGTATTACTATGTTTTTATGAATGTATGTTAAAACGTATGTTTTTGTATGTTTTGAGTATGTATGTTTATGTATGTAGTTGTTTGTATGTATGTATGTTTATGTATGTAGTTTTATGTATGTATTATGTATTTTGTTTTATGTTGTTGTATGTATGTAAAAATTATGTTGTATGTATTTTGTAAGTATGATGTATGTATGTAGATGTATTTTGGTTTTTATGTATTATATGTAGTAGTATGTAGTTGAATGATGTATGTATTATTATTATGTAGTTTGTATTATGTAAGTATGATTATGTATGTATGATGTTTAAATTTTTATGTATGTATGTAATGAAGTATGTTTTATATACTACGTACGTATGTAGATGTATGTATGTATGTATGTTTGTATGTATGTATGTAGTATGCATTAGTATGTTTGTATGTATGTATGTTTGTATGTTGTATGTTTTTTTGTATGTTTTATTTTTGTATGTATGTATGTATTATGTTGTATGTTTATGTTTTATGTATGTATGTGATGTAGTATGTATGTAAGTATGATGTAAAGTATGTACGTATGTTTTTAGTTGTATGTTGTAGATGTATGTTGTATTATGATGTATGTATGAAAGTATGTTGTATGTACGACGTATGTATGATTATTTATGTATGTTTGTATGTATGTAAGTTGTTGATGTATGTTTTATGTATGTTTGCATGATGATGTATGTATGTATTATGTATGTTTTATGTTTAGTAGTTTTTAGTATGTACCCTGATGTAAGTATGTATGATTATGTATGTATATGTATTTGTATTATTAAAGTATGTTTGTATGTATGTTGATGTTTATGTATGAAAGTTTTTGTTGTACGTACGTATGTATGTATGTAGTAGTATGTATGTAATGTATGTATGAAAGTATTTTGTTATATACTACGTACTTATTATTATGTATGTATGTATGTATGTAGTAGACATTTTGCATGTATGTATGTTTGTATGTATGTTTGTTTTTATGTTTTAGTATGATGTATGTATGTATTAGTATGTTTGCATGTATGTATGTATTATGTATGTATGTAGTTTTATGTATGTATGTATGATGTATTTTGATGTATGTATGGAAAAATATGTTTGTAGTATTTTGTATGTATGTATGTATGTATGTATGTATGTGTGTTGTATGTAGTATTATTTTGTATGTATGTATGATGATGTATGTAGGGTTAATGTATTTTTTGATGTACGTACGTTTATATGATGAATGTATTATGTATTTTAGTAGTATGTATGTATGTATGTTTGTATGTATTTTTTGTTGCATGTATGTTGTAGGTAGCATGTAGGGAGGTAGGTATGTATAAAAGTATCTTTTAGTATGTAATTAAGTAGGTACTACGTACTCTTTTTAAATTTTGGTTGCAAAGTCGATCATAGCTCCTGGCCCCCCTCTTCACGGTCAACGTGTCACTCACTCCCTGTCTGTGAGCTTTATCATACCTCTTTTTAAAGCTTTTTATGGTCCGCCTCCTGCACCTCACTTCCAGACGTTCCACTGCCTGACAACTCTGCGACTGAAAAATACTTCCTAACATCTCTGTGAGTCACCCGGGTCTTCAACTTTAAATTTGAGCCCCTCTTGTTTTTTTCCCCATCCCTGGGACATTTATTCTATCCACCTTGTTTTTTCCTCTCAGATTTTAATTTGTTTTTTAAATCAGCCCTCCTGTCCCTTCTGTCCCCCAGAGTCAAAAGGGCTGATTTCCCCTTTAATTCTCCTTGCAGTACAACCCCTTTGCTCCGGGGGCTAGTCTCGTTGCAAACCTTTCACTTTTTCTAATTTCCTGACGTCTGCCCAGGTGTGTTTCCCAAATGAGGGCCCCAAAATTAATTTAGGCCTGATGCACACGGTGTCAGGGTTTTGGGGTTCCTTATTAAGTGTGGAATGCATTCTTAGGTTCCTAGTGGGGTTGCTGCGTAGTTATTTCGTTGTGGTGCCCCAGGAGTGGTCCAGTATTTAAAATACCCCAAGATCCTTTTCCATTATGACTTTGTAGTCCCCTGGGCCCCCAACCGACCCGTCGCAGTATTTTGTTTTCTCCAACTTATGACTTTTTCATTGGTGGGGGTTTAACTCCCCGGAGCCGTTTTTGGACCCAACCCCGAGCTTGTCCAGATACCTTTGTCTTCTGCCTGGTTCCATCCCATTGAATTCTTGAATTAGCTTCATTCATCTTAGACAGAACTACAGACAGACAGCGTAAAACCCCCATATTATAAAAATCGTTGGGAAAGGGTCCCAAGAAGCAAGTCGCCCCCTCTAGAACCCCTCGTTACACAACCAGGGCAACATGGGTTTATAGCAGGTCACTCCTGTCTGTCCCAACTACTGGACCACTATGACAAGGTCCTGGATGCTCCCGAAGATAAACAAAATGCAGTTGTAATATACACAGACTTTGCAAAAGCCTTTGACAAGTGTGACTATGGTGTAATATCACACAAAATGCGTGATAAAGGAATAACAGGAAAAGTTGGTAGATGAATCTATGATTTCCTAATAAATAGAACACAAAGAGTAGTAGTAAACAGAGTAAAGTCTGAGGCAGCCACAGTGAAAAGCTCTGTTCCACAAGGCACAGTACTCGCTCCCATCTTGTTTCTCATCGTCATATCTGACATAGACAGGGAATATAAGCCACATAGTCGTTTCTTCCTTTGCAGATGACACCCGAGCTTGCATGACAGTGTCCTCCACTGAAGACACTGCAAGACTTTAGGCAGACATCAACCAGATCTTTAAATGGGCCGCAGAAAACAATGTGAAGTTCAATGATGAGAAATTTGAATTACTCCGATATGGAAAATGTGAAGAAATCAAAACTACATCGGAGTATAAGACAAATTCCAACCATAAATAGACCGAGAAACTAATGTAAAAGACCTGGGAGTGATCATGTCGGAGGATCTCACCTTCAAGGACCATAACATTGTATCAATCGCATCTGCTAGAAATATGACAGGGGTGCCAAGCCCATGATGACACTCTTCAGGTCGCTTGTTCTATCTAGGCTGGAATATTGCTACACACTAACAGCACCTTTCAAGGCAGGTGAAAGGGGCAAGATTATTAAGAGCTTCAAGGAAAGGTTGGAAGAGACTAGAGTCATGAGGCCACAGAGCAAAGATGTCATCAACATAGAGGAGCCAGAGTGAAGGTAGCACATCGATGGTAGTAAGAAGAACAGTCTCGAAGTATTCCATGTAAAGATTAGCAAGGACAGGAGAGAGAGCCCATAGCCACACCGAAGGTGCGAGAATAATATTTACCTTGGAAGGAAAAGGAGTTAGAGTCCACACAGAAGTGGATAAGATCAAGAAAGACATCAGTAGGTATAGGGAGATGTAGAAACCCTTCATGGGCCTTCTCTCTAAGAAAATCAAGGACATCATCAAGAGGGACATTGGTGAAGAGGGACTCAACATCAAGACTAAGCATCTTACAGGTTGTGAGAGAGAGTGAACCCGTTCAATGAAGTCTTGAGAGTGACGGAGGTTGGCAGAAGAAAAGTACCAAGAAAGGGAGTGAGGGTTTTGGCCAGCCAAGAAGCAAGAGAATAAGAGACAGAACCTCTAGAGGATATGATAGGACTACTACTACTACTACTACAACTACTGCTTCCACTACTACCACCACTACCTCTTCCTACCTATATATACCCGTCTTGCTCCAATTCTGGTTAGTGTGACATTGTAAATGGTCCAAGTCAGACCGAAACGTCGTCTTAAGCTCCTCTCTTCTATGTGCGGGTTATTTGTGTATACAACATCTTATCAGAAAGAAGAATCATCCCTTCCTTTAACGGCAAGTCGGCAGAGCCTTTCACACCGACAGCTGGAGTGCCACAAGGCTAGTGCCTCAGCCCGATACTGTTCACCATATACGTAAATGATCTCCCTCAACCCGAGTTCAATGATACTATCATCACCGAATATGCTGATGATGTTATCCATGTAGTGTCATCCACCCCCATAACGGGAAAACATAAGCATGCGAGGATAATCGAAAAATGAATACGGAACTACGGAGAACAGTAAACTGGGAGACGAAATGGAGAATCACGACCAACCCAGACAAACTCCTCATCAGCACCTTCGAATTTTTTTCAACAACAACTATAGGTGTGAGGGTCATCTGGATGAGGGACATCTGGGTGAGGAGGTCATTTGTGGAAGATGTAGACAGCCTGTACTGTCTGCACAGACAGCCTTGCTGTCTGCCAGCTTAGTTCATATTTCGTGCCACTCAGGTGCTGCCCTCTGGGCCTATCCAAGTCTGTGGGAAGCTGGTCCCACACTCTCACTCTCACAGCGGCCTAGCAGCAAGACAGAAGGCCTACTAGTAGCTCTCTCTCGTGGGATGGTCCTCCCAGGCCATGGGCACAACACACAAGCCTGTGTACCCACCACGACTTTTCAGTAAACAAAGAAGCCTCCGAAGACGTTTATCATTAACCACCCAATTTCAGTTCACCAAATAATCCGTTATAAATGGTGGGAAGTGGTGGTCGCAGCAGTTGTGATTGCCCGGAGAGAGAAAGGAAGGTATGAAGTCATTTTCACTTTATCACCCTATACAAGAAGCATCTATCTCTCAACGAGTTATCCTGATGTCGTGTCTGCACGTTTGAGCATCCAGACACAGGTACAAGCAGGATCTAGCCGAAATTTGCCGAATTTCTTCGAGAATTGTAAGTGGCGTCCCAATGACCCCACGCTACAGCATCCCATGCTGTTTCATAAGTCGTGTTCAGCGTCTCTTGTATGTTGCTGCTGTTGTTCAGCTCAGCACAGCTATTTCAGCAAGCCAGAGGTGACTTTTGTGGTGATTTCTGCATCCAGCGTGTTTCCCTGTGTTTGTGGGTGGGAGAGGAGGAAGTGGCCAGATGCTCTCTCGCCATACACTCACCCAAGCTCCTCGCCACCATACTACCATACACTCACCGCTACTCACTCCCTCTGCTGTGTTTTCTGCTGTTTTCCATGTGAATTCATTGCCAGAGCTGTGTATCCGAGTGGCCGAGGCCACTCAAAGCCACGTAGATCAGCAAGCCATGTAGATCAGCAAGCCATGCGGATCAGGAAGCCACATGGATCAGCAAGCCACGTGGATCAGCATGCCACGTAGATCACGACGCCACGTGGATCCCGATGCCACGTTGGGTGTGGACAATGTCACGTGGATCTACAAGCCACGTGAGTTACCGAGCCAGATGTCCCAGGCCTCATGCTGTGGTCTGCTGCCCGCAGTGTTCTAGTAATTATTTCAGTATTGTCGAGAAGATTGAGAAAAGATATATGGCGTGTGTTAATTAATTCCTCTCAGTCAGTGTTCTCACATGTTAGTGTATGGCTTAGTGTCAGTTTTGTGCACAGAAGAGTATCATTTGCTAGTTCAAGCTATGTTGTACCGAATGTACCGTGGGTGTGTGTAGTTTCCGTGTGTCCAGTGAGGTCTGTGGCCAGACCTGAGTAGCACCACTGTGCTAAGTCACCCAATGTGACCAGTGCATTTGACAGCTGTTATCAGTCAGCCCCTGAGCATATGAGCCCCCTTGTACAGAAAGCTCTTATGCTCATCGCTCGTGATGTTCTGCAGAATCGTACCTGCTACGATTCCCATCGAGATTTGTTTCACTTCACCTCCAGACCTTCAGAATGCAGTTATATGTAGAGAAACAAGTCTGGGGACGCTCAGACTAACCTCTGCTGTAGCTCCAACTGCCGAGAGAATGACACTCATCAAGCCGCAGTTAGCCCTGTTGGCAGGCACTGTGTCAGCCTCGTGTCTCAAGCTTCAGTGAGCTCCTGCACAAAGATGTCACTTTGACTGCTAGCTCGCTCACTGCAGTCTGGTGTATAATGTTACGACTCCCAGATGTTTCGCCCAGTCGTCTCTGCCACGACTTGCTCCACAACTCGCTCCACGCTCGCCGGCAGTGACAGCCCAGCGACAGTACCAGTCGAGAAGTGTCCTCCTGAGTCGCTTGCCAGAAGTCCTGCCTAGTTGCCGAGTTTTGTCGACGCCTCACTCGAGGGCACCAGCATGTCGTGCCCCAGGTTGAGTGAAAACCTGCAGCGACTCCTACAATGACTGCTTCACCATTCCAGAGGAGACCGTAACCTGTTACGTCACAGCTCAGCTGCAGTGATGTCTCCTGTGTTGCAGTATCTGTCCAGATGCAGGAAGGCATGCAGTGATGCCCTTCGACACTCAGTGCATATGGCCACGATGTTTAGTACACTCCACATGTTTTTTTCTCCCCTCCCTGTAGGAAGTTTTTTTTTCCATGTCCATATGTATATACATGTTTTTATTTTGTGTTCTGTGCCCTGTTCCTACGAGAGAGAGACCCAGTTTTTTTTACCACCAGTATTGTCGCGTCGGGACGACACGAGGTAGGTGGCCAAGCAAATGTAGACAGCCTGTACTGTCTGCACAGACAGCCTTGCTGTCTGCCAGCTTAGTTCATATTTTGCACCACACAGGTGCTGCCCTCTGGGCCTGTCAAAGTCTGTGGGAAGCTGGTCCCACACTTTCTCACTCTCACAGCGGCCTAGCAGCAAGACAGAAAGTCTACTAGTAGCTCTCTCTCGTGGGATGGCCCTCCCGGGCCATGGGCACAACACACAAGCCTGTGTACCCACCACGACTTAACAATAAAATAAGAAGCCCCCGAAGACGTATCATTGAACCCGCTACCAAATCCCAAATTAATCTTGGTTCTCAAAGGTTTCTGGGGGGTTTTGTTGTTTGGGTTTACCTGTGTAGGGGTTTTCGTTGTTTTTATCTTTTTGAGGGGCCCTTTGTGAAGGTTTTTCCACCATGGAACTGTGGTAGAGGAGTTACAGAGTCCTGTGGTGGTGTCAAATGTGGGAGGATCTTTTGTGTGGGGGTCTCTGGAGGGGGTTTTTTGAGTTATATATAAAGGATCTGAGCCAAAGTCACTTGTGTGGGGGTTTCTGAGGGGAAATTTTGACAGTCATTTGCGGAAAAATCATTTTGTGAGGTTAACTGGTGGGGTTTATATGATTCTCTCTAAGGGTCGCACTTTTGGAGGTCATTTTAAAGATCCTGAGAAATGTTATATGGCAGCCGATTTGACGTACTAGGAAAAGAACCGCAATGTTCTTTTCTTAGGTTAGTGCATGTAAAAGTATGTACGTGTGTTGGTCATCTGCTGACGTGTGAGATTAAACATATGAAATTCGCTAAGGAGAGTGATCAGTGCATTTTGTATCATGTAACTGACCTATGAGAGAGATACGTTGTGTCAAAAACATTGAACTGCTTCATCACAGGGAAGAACACCCTTTTTCTTGGGAACACTGCTGCTGAAACAAGTTTGGGGTCTTGATGGGTGAGCCTGCAAGCAGAAAAACCAGAGTTAATAATTTTAAGGCAAAAGGTTTTCACAATGTTATTATGATCTGTATTAATACATTAAATTTGGGCACATTTTTTTTTTATTTTAGGCAAAAAAATGTTAACTAGTTCACTCTCGGGAAAAGTTGGGCCCAAAAAAAATTTAAATATTAGAGATATTTAATTTTATTGATGCGCGAACGCTCTAATACCCAAGTTACTTATACCTCAAAAAAAACAAGGTTTAAAAACAGTCTTCTATATTTTTTTTTAGGAAAACATTATTTACGACCCGAAAAAATCAAGCTGGGAAAAATCTGGGTTTTAAAAAACGATTTAAGAAAAAAAACCAATAAAATAATTTAAGTTTTAACACATTTCCATAAATTTATGGTTACCTTGTGGTTTTTTTTTTACTTAACAAGGCAGTATTTTTTTTTTTATAAGATCTTTTATTTATATTAAATTTTATGGTGCAAAATAGCAACTCAGGAACTCAGTGTTGCACATGTGTCTAATTTCCAAAATTTCGGTTCTGAATCATTATCACAACCAGGCTGATAAAATCTTTTACTCATTAAAAGTTATTTGAGTCATCCTTTCACTTAAAAATATAGGGAAAAAATGTACTTTATTAATATGACGTGAAAAAAAAAACTTAGGTTGGGACCAGGGGCCCAGGAAAGTGAGGCCTTTTTCCCTTGGGCGGGTTTTGGATGAGGGATTAATTGGCTGGGAAGTTTGGGGCACTTCGAAGCCCAAAAAAACCTGGAGACTAAATATGAACTCAAAAATTCTACTTTCCACCATAAAAACAACACTACTATAAGTTCGTGCATCATTTTAGCAAGAACTTAAAACCCAGGAACAAAAGGACTGTTTCCCGGGTGTAAAAGGGAGCAATATAAAAAAAAAATGAAAAATTTGCTTATATTATCCCTTTACTAAGTGTAAACACAGATGACACTTATCAGCAATAGGTATTAGTGATGCCTGGGAATAGAGCAGACTGCTTTAACCCGCTCTAAAAGGAAAAAACAAGGGTGAAAATGTGAGTGGTAACCACGTCACCTCCACAATTGCCAGATACACCTTCTCATTGGCTGAACCTAGAAACTGATCTGACGATGGGGCCCCATCATCCAACCCTTAGCATCTGGTTCACTAGTTGAGGAGGTAGCTTTTTAATGAGGGTGTGTACATGGGCCGAATAAAGGTAATGTACTCTTTGCATGCTACGCCTCCACCCCACGAGGGCTCAGGAATAGGCTTCCACCTCCAATGGGCAAAAAGTGCCGCCATGGCACTGTATAATGGAACTGCCTATCCTCTCAACCATCCAACTCTTAGATAGAGCTCAGCTTTAATGGTGACATAAAGCCAAACTCTAAACTTAGAGCGAGACAGCAGACAGTAGGTCCAAGATACCTGCAGATGGTAGCAGTGTATCCCCCTCACTAAAAAATTCCCCACACAAATTAAATTACACAGTACATACAAAAAGAGGGAAAAAAGAGCTAGATCTACCCAAGGTCCCTAACACATCTTAACCTAAAATATTTTATGACTGGATCAAACAGTCGGCAGCATATTTTCTTTGCCGACTATATGGATAATTTTAAGATGATATGGCTGCAGCCGGAGACTCCACCTCATGAGCCTCGTATTGTGGTTCTTCATTGCTTGGAGATATACCAGAGAGTTGTGGTCACTATAAACTGTGACCACCTGCAAATCTGGCCCACATAAAAAACAAAGTGCTCCACAGCCAGTACCATGGCGAGGACATCTTTTTCAATTGTAGAGTAGGCCCTCTGGTGCTGTTGGTATTTGGCCGAGAAGAAAGCTATCGTCCCCAGCTTGCAAAAGTACTGCCCCAGTGCTGTTCAGGCCACCTCAAGGCTCAAACCAGGTTTTCGAAAGTTTCAAAAAAATGTTCAGGCTCCGCCTCAGTGAAACAAGGAACCAGCTGTACTGCTTTTTGGCAAAGTAAAGTCATTTACAACTTGAGAAAACTACCTCCTTTCTTTTTCCCTATCAAATTCTTCCTTGGCATATGCTCCTTGTTCCCTAGTCTGCTCAAGATTGATTTTCGCCAACTCAAGCACCAACAAAGCCGATTCACCTTCAGACAACCCTGTCGCATGAGACTGACAGTTTGGTCAGGTGGTGTATCTTTTTCCTCCTGCCAGAACCTCGGGGTTTTATTCCTGGCTCCCATAGGGGGAGCAAGACTACTCATATTACCAATATTACAACCCAGGAACAAAAAGGTTTGTTATCCTGGATGTCAAGGGAGCAAAATTAACACAGCCAAAAACTTTGACTTATATTATCTTTCACCAAGTATAAACAGCAGTATGTACAGTATATACACTATGTACAGCAATAGGTATTAGTGCAAGCCACGGTAATAGAGCAGACCGTGCTATAACCAGCTCTTGAATGGAAATGACAAGGGTGAAAATGTGAGTGGTAACCACGTCACCTCCACAATAGCCAGATCCACCATCTCATTGGCTGAACCTAGATACTGATCTGACGATGGGGCCCCATCATCCGACCCTTAGCATCTGGTTCGCTGGTTGGGGAGGAAATCTTTTAATGAGGGTGTGTACAAACGCCAGAATAAAGGTTACGTACTCTTTGCATGCCAAACAGAGTTTACTGAGAGTACGACTTTCCACTGTGTGTCCAGTAACTACAACACTGGCTTCATGGCTCTATGCCATCTGCCTCAGCAAACTTGGCTTATGAATGTATTTGAGTGGGAATAATCTACCAAGGCAAAAGGATTTCATCATTAACAAGGAGACTTGGCTTCCCAGAAAACTTTCTAACAACATTCTCTGAATCTGGTTTATTCTACTAACGATGTTAGCAATAATATTGTTAATGACACTGATGAATCAATAATCTTGATCACTGATTCATGGATGCTCTCATTAATAAAATTCACAAATAAGAAATTCTAGGCAAGGATCATTGTATCAGCCGAATGAAACACTTGTGCAACACTTGGTTATCTTGATTGTATTTCACAAGTGTTTCGGTAATCAGCTTGTCAGTATTCCAAGTCATTTATAAAATAATAATTTGTAACAACTTATGCTAGTCAGTACTGGCAGACTGTATCTCCTCTATCCATGAGAATAAAAATATTCTCCCTACAGCTGTTTAGATGTCCAACACCTGCAATAGAAATAAAACATGCTGAGTAGATTTCAGTGTTCAAAACAGATGTGAACATCTCCAGATAGAACACTGTAGTTCAACACAGAGAAGCAGAACTTGGCACGTTCTTCCATATATGAACAGGCAAAACTACAACTGGAGAGGAACCCTAATACTCGATGAACTTATAAATGTATTCGCTAATCATGCAGCCAGGAATCCCAAGTTCTTCTGACGTACCACCATAGGTGACTTTTTTTTGAAAAACCAACCATGGCGATAAGCCTCTTTCAGTCAGCGTCTTGCTTGTGCATACGTGTGTCTAATTCTCACAAGCTGTTAGTATTAATATACTTGAACTTGTAAAAGATTCCCCCGATTATGCAACTGCTGTGCACCTTCCTTCAGCGTCTGCTGGGCAAATAAAGTCTTCCTTTATCGTAATGAAAGTGAGAAGAGAGGCAAATGAACTTAGTGGAAGGTAGTGACAAGAAAACAAAATATCCATAGTGTGAGGACCTCAAGCACATCCAAAGAACAAACATAAACACTTTGAATTCCTCTCCAGTAAGAGTACAAACACCAACATTCCGACAGAAAGTGATACTGAAAGGAAGATGTTAAAACACGACTAACGCAAGAAAACAAAAACTCTGGTTTACCTGCAAGATAGAATGTGGCTCGTTAGCCAGACTGATCGGCAATGGATTCCGACATTGTTGTGATCCTCGTTTGCTGCTCGTGCGTCCAACTGCAAACAAATGGACGGCCTTTTGTACTGAGAACAATTTCACTCATCAGCATGTCATTGTAGTTGCCTGGGACGATGAAGAAGAAAAAACCAAGGTTTTTGCCGCCTTCCACAGCTTCACAGACTTTGATAATGTATCCGTCTTCTTTGGAGAAGTTAAGACATTTGTACGTGAAGAGCGAAGACAACAAGAAAGGGTTGGTCTGTATGTTAAATATTAGCTCGTTTGCGCCGAGTTACTGAACACCAGCAAAGACATTGTGACTGTATATAAGTCATTGTGACTGTATATAAGTCATTGTGACTGTATATAAGACACCAGATGCAACTTTCCAACAGCTCAAAGAACAGCTATTGAAAATTGACTACTCTCTGGAAAGTTTTCCATTCCCAGGGGAGGGGGAGGGGAGTGGGAGGGGAAGGGGAAGGGGAGGGGGTGGTGGGGGAAGGGGAGGGATATGGGATGGGGGAAGGGGAGGGGGAGGGGGAGGGGTTGTCGTCACACAATCACTAAAAACAACAGACATAGCCCTACTCCACAAAGGTAAAGCGAATGCAAAGCATTACATACAGACAGCACTAACGTCCCACATCACAAAGATCTTTGAAAGGCTTTTATGAAGCAAGATCGCCACCCACTTGCACACACAATGATTGCACAACCCCAGGGCAACATGTCTTTAGAACAGGTCGCTCCTGCCTCTCACAACTATTAGACCACTATTACATGGTCTTGGATTCACTGGACGCTAAACAGAATGCCGATGTAGTTTACACAGAGTTTCCAAAAGCCTTCGACAAGTGCAATCATGCTGTAACAGCTAACTAAACTCACTCTTAAGGTATAACTGGTAACGCTGGCAGATAGATCTTTAACTCTGTAACCAACAGAACACAAAGAGTCATATTACACAGAGTTCAGTCACAGGCTGCTACAGTGATAGCATCTATTGTACACAATACAGCACAGTATTTGCTCCTATCCTTTTCCTAATATTCATATCAGACATAGACAGAAATGTGAACCACAGCATCATATCAGACATAGACAGAAATGTGAACCACGCATCCCTATCAGACATAGAAATGTGAACCACGCATCATATCAGACATAGACAGAGATGTGAACCCCAGCATATATCAGACATAGACAGAAATGTGAACCACAGCATCATATCAGACATAGACAGAGATGTGAACCACAGCATCATATCAGACATAGACAGAAATGTGAACCACAGCATCATATCAGACATAGACAGAGATGTGAACCACAGCATCATATCAGACATAGACAGAGATGTGAACCACAGGCATCATATCAGACATAGACAGAGATGTGAAACCACAGCATCATATCAGACATAGACAGAGATGTGAACCACAGCATCATATCAGACATAGACAGAGATGTGAACCACAGCATCATATCAGACATAGACGAGTTGTGAACCACAGCATCATATCAGACATAGACAGAGATGTGAACCCCAGCATCATTTTCAGACATAGACAGAGTTGTGAACCACAGCATCATATCAGACATAGACAGAGATGTGAACCACAGCATCATATCAGACATAGACAGAGTTGTGAACCACAGCATCATATCAGACATAGACAGAGATGTGAACCACAGCATCATATCAGACATAGACAGAGTTGTGAACCACAGCATCATATCAGACATAGACAGAGATGTGAACCACAGCATCATATCAGACATAGACAGAGTTTGTGAACCACAGCATCATATCAGACATAGACAGAGATGTGAACCACAGCATCATATCAGACTAGACAGAGTTGTGAACCACAGCATCAATATCAGACATAGACAGAGATGTGAACCACAGCATCATATCAAACATAGACGAGATGTGAACCACAGCATCATATCAGACATAGACAGAGTTGTGAACCACAGCATCATATCAGACATAGACAGAGATGTGAACCACAGCATCATATCAGACATAGACAGAGATGTGTGAACCACAGCATCATATCAAACATAGACAGAGATGTGAACCACGCATCATATCAGACATAGACAGAGATGTTGACCACAGCATCATATCAAACATAGACAGAGATGTGAACCACAGGGATCATATCAGACATAGACAGAGATGTGAACCACAGCATCATATCAGACATAGACAGAGTTGTGAACCACAGCATCATATCAGACATAGACAGAGATGTGAACCACAGCATCATATCAGACATAGACAGAGATGTGAACCACAGCATCATATCAGACATAGACAGAGATGTGAACCACAGCATTTATATCAGACATAGACAGAGATGTGACCACAGCATCATATCAGACATAGACAGAGTTGTGAACCACAGCATCATATCAGACATAGACAGAGTTGTGAACCACAGCATCATATCAGACATAGACAGAGTTGTGAACACAGCATCATATCAGACATAGACAGAGATGTGAACCACAGCATCATATCAGACATAAGACAGAGTTGTGAACCACAGCATCATATCAGACATAGACAGAGATGTGAACCACAGCATCATATCAGACATAGACAGAGATGTGAACCACAGCATCATATCAGACATAGACAGAGTTGTGAACCACAGCATCATATCAGACATAGACAGAGATGTGAACCACAGCATCTATATCAGACATAGACAGAGTTGTGAACCACAGCAAACATATCAGACATAGACAGAGATGTGAACCACAGCATCATATCAGACATAGACAGAGATGTGAACCACAGCATCATATCAGACATAGACAGAGTTGTGAACCACAGCATCATATCAGACATAGACAGAGATGTGAACCACAGCATCATATCAGACATAGACAGAGATGTGAACACAGCATCATATCAGACATAGACAGAGTTGTGAACCACAGCATCATATCAGACATAGACAGAGTTGTGAACCACAGCATCATATCAGACATAGACAGAGATGTGAACCACAGCATCATATCAGACCATAGACAGAGATGTGAACCACAGCATCTATTTAGACATTTGACAGAGTTGTGAACCACAGATCATATCAGACATAGACAGAGATGTGAACCACAGCATCATATCAGACATAGACAGAGATGTGAACCACAGCATCATATCAGACATAGACAGAGAATGTGAACACAGCATCATATCAGACATAGACAGAGATGTGAACCACAGCATCATATCAGACATAGACAGAGTTGTGAACCACAGCATCATATCAGACATAGACAGAGTTGTGAACCCCAGCATCATATCAGACATAGACAGAGTTGTGAACCACCCGCATCATATCAGACATAGACAGAGATGTGAACCAGCATATATCAGACATAGACAGAGTTGTGAACCACAGCATCATATCAGACATAGGACAGAGATGTGAACCACAGCATTTATATCAGACATAGACAGAGATGTGAACCACAGCATCATATCAGACATAGACAGAGTTGTGAACCACAGCATCATATCAGACATAGACAGAGATGTGAACCACAGCATCATATCAGACATAGACAGAGTTGTGAACCACAGCATCATATCAGACATAGACAGAGATGTGAACCACAGCATCTTATCAGACATAGACAGAGATGTGAACCACAGCATCATATCAGACATAGACAGAGTTGTGAACCACAGCATCATATCAGACATAGACAGAGATGTGAACCACAGCATCATATCAGACATAGACAGAGATGTGAACCACAGCATCATATCAGACATAGACAGAGTTGTGAACCACAGCATCATATCAGACATAGACAGAGTTGTGAACCACAGCATCATATCAGACATAGACAGGATGTGAACCACAGCATCATATCAGACATAGACAGAGATGTGAACCACAGCATCATATCAGACATAGACAGAGATGTGAACCACAGCATCATATCAGACATAGACAGAGTTGTGAACCACAGCATCCCTATCAGACATAGACAGAGTTGTGAACCACAGCATCATATCAGACATAGACAGAGATGTGAACCACAGCATCAAGTCTTCCTTTGCAAACGATACTAAAATTTACATGTGTCATATATTGAGGATGGCAATAATGGGCTGCAGAAAATAATATAATGCTCAATGAGGATAAATTTCAGTTACTGTGTTATGGGATACTCAAGGAAATAAAAGATAGAACGGCGTATAAAAGATTCTGAACACACATTAGAGCAACAAACTAATGTGAGGAACTTTGTAGTTTTATTGTCAGAGGATCTCACCTTCAGAGATCACAACAATGTTATCACAACTAAGAGGAAAGTGTTAGAATAGATATCTGGAGTATACCTGGAGGGGGTTTCAGGGATCAACGCCCCCGCGGCCCGGTCCCTGATCAGGGCGGATCAGGTCCTGATCAACCAGGCCATTACTGCTGGCCTCATGAAATCCAACGCTTGAATCACAGCCCGGCTGGTTAGATACCGACTAAGTGTGTGTACATCCCCTCTTGAAAACATCCAGGAGTCTATTGGTAATTCCTACATATGTATGCTGGGACGTAGTTGAACGGTCTGATGCTTCCCCTGACATTTATCGCCACTTACGTCTTAATGTACTCATGACACCCCTGCTTCTCACTGCGGGATGTTGCTCCCCCTACCGAGTCTTCTGGTTTCGTAGTAAACCTTCAAAGCAAGGGATGCTAAGTCAGTGATGATCCTCTTAAGTCACTTGCTCACTCTAGGCTGGAATACTTCACAGTACTAACCGCCCTTTTCAAGCCAGGCGAAGTTGCAGATCTGGAGAATGTTCAGAGAATTTTCACTGTATGTACAATCTCCAACACCTTAATTACTGGGAACGTTTAAAGTCCCTTCATCTTAGAATACAGGAGAGAAATGAGCATCATAATTTACATCTGGAAAATGTTAGAGGAATTTGTCCCAATTTTGCACACTGAAATTACTCCCGGCTAAAGTAAAATACTGCAGACTGTGCAACATACCTCCAGGGATGCTGTGAGTACACACTGATAATCACAGTAAGTGTAAGGGGTCTAAGATTTTTCAACTGCTCCCCGTCATACGTAAGGGAGATTACCAATAGACACCTGACTGTCCTCAAGAGGGTACTTGATAAATTCCTTAAGTCAGTAGCAGATCAGCCGGGCTGTAGTTTATACGATGGACTGCGTGCTGCCAGCAGTAACAGCCGGGTTGATCAGGCTCTGATCCACCTGGAGACCTAGTCATAGACCGGGCCGAGGGGGCGCGGAGCCCTGGAACACCTTCCAGGTAGACTCCAGGTAGACTGTGGTCTACCTTGAGTACAACAAATATTATCTTCCTTTATAGTCAAGTTTTGTTGTACTCTGGTCTTGCATTTTTTAAAGAGGACATTAATTTAAAAGGGAAAATTTCATTGCCATTTACTTTATATTATTTCTATTGTTTCTCAAGATATTTCTTTTCCTTTGACTCAATAACATTTGTAATATTCCGAGTTTGACATCAAGGCTGAATTAAACACATGAAGTTCGAGGTGTTATTACCTTCAGTTTTTCATACTGAGAGTAACCATAGCTGACAGAGAGACAGTAACCCATGTCAATCATTTCCCTGACAGTCTGCGGTAATTTCTCAATGCGAGGAATAGAGAGGAAAGCTGTCAGGTTGCCAGTGTAGGCTGCCCCTAGAACCATAGCCACCAGCCACGTTGCTGCCACCAACAGTCTGCCTGCTGTGTTCACTGGCTGCTGCTCACTCCCTGTAAAGTATTCACTAATTAAATGCACATATTAATGAATGTTGGTTAATATCAAGGAGTGGGTGGAGTTTGACTCCCTCGCCATGGGTTCAAACTCCACCCGTTCCCTGATTTGTTATTACGATTTTGTGAGTAATGTTGTCTATCTTTTAACTATAAGTAAAGAAGGTAAGAGTGCCTGAGCTCCACTTCGAAAATTGACGAAAAACTGTTTGCTAAAATATTGGTAATCGTGTGCGACAGTTAGTTGTAGTAATATTGGTAATCGTGTGCGACAGTTACTTGTAGTAATATTGGTAATCGTGTGCGACAGTTACTTGTAGTAATATTGGTAATCGTGTGTGACAGTTACTTGTAGTAATATTGGTAATCGTGTGTGACAGTTACTTGTAGTAATATTGGTAATCGTGTGTGACAGTTCAGTGTAGTAATATTGGTAATCGTGTGCGACAGTTACTTGTAGTAATATTGGTAATCGTGTACGACAGTTCAGTGTAGTAATACTGGTAATCGTGTGCGGCAGTTAGTTGTAGTAATATTGGTAATCATGTGTGAGAGTTCAGTGTAGTAATATAGGTAGTCGTGTGCGACAGTTACTTGTAGTAATATTGGTAATCGTGTACGACAGTTAGTTGTAGTAATATTGGTAATCGTGTGAGACAGTTACTTGTAGTAATATTGGTAATCGTGTGTGACAGTTCAGTGTAGTAATATTGGTAATCGTGTGAGACAGTTACTTGTAGTAATATTGGTAATCGTGTGAGACAGTTACTTGTAGTAATATTGGTAATCGTGTGTGACAGTTCAGTGTAGTAATATTGGTAATCGTGTGCGACAGTTACTTGTAGTAATATTGGTAATCGTGTGCGACAGTTCAGTGTAGTAATATTGGTAATCGTGAGCGACAGTTCAGTGTAGTAA